>JAYDZK010000271.1:32567299-32574281 GCA_034509185.1 Euphonia xanthogaster
GATCTTAAATTGCAGGGTTTATTCATAACCCTAAAATGGAATCCAAATATTGCACAACATCTCCATGGCAGAATCGCTTCCACCGTGTTCCCGTAATTAATCCAGAATTACAAATACAGCCACAAACCAGAGGAGAACTAACAAGTAAATAAATTCTTCTGTGGCTCCCAGATGGACCAAATCCCGGCATGAGTTCCGTGATGTGCCGGTGCTGCTGCCGTGTCCTTCCCACGTCACAGGCAGGGGGGAAAATGAGGAGAGGACTGACGGAAGCAGTCTCTGGGATTGAGTCATGGTCAATTTTATTTTTTTAATCCTGGATATGTCTTTTTTTTTTATTTACATACATGAGGTTTTAATAATAACAAATATGACAGGATTTTTATTGCCAGCATGACATTTTCCTTTTATTTTTAGAGGAAATATCATAGTTTTTGTTTCCATAGATCACTTTTTATTTTTCATTATCAGATATATCTTTTTTGTTGTTTTCAAACACGATCTTTTTGATTTTTATTAGCAGACATGCCTTTTTTTTTGTTTTCCAGCACAATCACCTGACTATCCTGTAAAGCATCAGGACAGCAATAACAATTTTAGGTGAAAACAGGGCCAAAGTCACTGAAGAATTTTGTAGCTCACCCTATTTAATTACAGATTTCATCCTGCAACACCAAACTCTCATATAGAGCAAAGCCCTCTGTAGCCCCTTCCCTCCCCAACGCCTGCAGACTCTCATTTCCAGCCCTCTCCTCTTCCTTCCCAACACTAATGCCCATTAATATCCAGAAAGCGTCGGTTGTACCCAAAGTTTCAGGCTATTAAATCGATGAAAAATATATTGGATTTAATATGTTTGGCTTAGGAAATTTGTTTTGTGTGCTGCAGCCTAGTGCAGCTTGCTCTGAGCTTACCTCTGTTTGAATTAGAGGGTTTCGGCTCATGTGCAGCTCAGACATTGGCCCACAAGACCGTGAAGCGTAGCTGATTTTTGGAGAAACTACTAAGTAGTTTCTATAGTGATAATGATGTACTATGTGCACCTATTGGGAATATATAAAATTAGAGAGAATTTCTGTTTGCTTTGGTCCTCTTTCTAGAATAATTACAGGAACTGCCATTCATTCCCATTCTGTTACCCTGATTATTCTAGAATAACCTGGTTATTAAGGTTTAGGCGTGTTTAAGAACATACTGCAAAGTGACAACTTGTCATGTTGGTATTATCAATACTTTAAAATTTCCATATTAGTGACCCAATTTCCTCAAGATTCCTGAGTGTTTAATTTGGTGGGGAGAAGGAGGGAGGGGAGTAAATGATGCCTCTGCCTTTCTCTATTCAAAGTAACCTTAATTTTCTGTTTCTGAATAGAAACCTTTCCCTGAGCGACTGAAAAAAAAAAGAGTCAGAACAATTCTGTCTAACCACATTCTCAGCTTGGAAATCCTTCTGCTCCCATCAGATGTGGTGGGGAACACTTTGAAATCTGCCCCTGCCTGTGGCAGAGGTGCCATTGCTAAATTCAGGGAATTATGGAAATCGGAAGTGCTGAGTGGCCGACCCCAAACCTGCTTCCCAGAACAGCACTTCACAGCCTTAAAACCCCACCATGTTTAATGAAATATATTCCCTGAAATAGCACTTTCCCTCTGAGGCAAGATATCCTCCACGGGGCAGGTGTATTACAGCAGGTATTTTCACTGTGATTTGGAATTTTCTTGGCTAGGAGGAATTTCTCCTGCAGCAGGAGTGAAGTTTCACAAAATGAGGCACAGCAAAGGCTCTGCTCTGGTGAAGGTGCCCATAAAGCTGTCCAGAACCACACTTCGCTGACGTAGTGACAGATTGGGCCATTTTGCTGTGGTAATTACTCAATGCTTCAGCAAATGGTAACTAAATCCTTTGGAAATCAAAATGTCTAATTGCACACGCACATATGGTGTCGGCCCAGCCATCCTGCAGAAGGTAATGGAACCAGCACAACCAAACCTTCCTGGAATTCCCCCAGCTCCAAAGCCACCAGTGACACAAAGCAGTTGCCTTTTGGAACAGTGTTTGGGGGGAAAAGATGGGAATAAAAGAGCTTTTGGAAAACGTGGTGTGCTACATGCAAACCTGGGTACAACAGCAGAATTTAGGTTAATTATTTCAATAAAGAGGAAAAGGTTAATGCTGTGGTGTTGCTGCTCTAATCTCTGTACAGGAACCATTTTAGTGCCAAAATTGCAAGGATGGGCTCAGTGCTTGGTCTGGGATGTTGACACACAAGACCATGCCAGGGGAGCATGGAGGATTTTTGGGCCACAATTGCTCATGCAAGGTCTGCTGGAGCCCAGGACCATGAGGGACACATTTTCCAAGGGCCACGTTGAGCACCAAATCCTGGTGGCTGAGCAAGAGGGCAGGGAAAGGACCTTGTCCAGCCCAGTTCAACCAGCTCCCACCAACCTCCCAGTTCAACCTCCTCCCACACTGGAGGAGGATCCAGATCAGAAAAGAGATGCAAGATTTTGTCTGAGAGCTTTGCTTGGCACAAACAGCGGTGGCAGATGATGCTGTAGGGTAGAGGAAACAAAATCAGGCCCTTTCATCCCATCAAAGCCAGAAATGTGGGACACCATCCCTAAACCAGGATTTCAGGTAAAATTCTTGGTCGTTTTTTGCCCCTGATGAGGTTCAAAGTCAGGAAAACCAAAAGGACAACCTTCCTTCTGGGAGCTGAATTAATTCTAACATGTTTACTTTAGAATGACTTCATCTGAAGAATTGCTAAAAGCTGACCTGTGTATCCATCCATCCATCCATCCATCCATCCATCCATCCATCCATCCATCCATCCATCCATCCACTCCTACTACTACTCCACCAGATTTTAAGCTCTTAGGATTTCTGCAGTCAGGAAGAGCCAAACACTCCCTTTCTTATTTCAGCTATCACCTTCAATTACAAACATTCAGCTTTAATGCAGGAGGGCAACATTGAATTAATTACTAATTGGGGTTTCTGGACCAGCTTCAGCCCCTTTTTCTGGAAGACATAGCCCTATGTTCTACATTTTGTAATTACCAGGCAGAAAACCTGCATCCTTTACATCTCTTCTTCTCCAAAGAATCCCAACCCCCCCGTTCTTGTGACTCTCCTCGGAATTAGGAGTTCTTCTTTTTATTTCTTGCTATTAATGTTTAGAAACTCCGAGGGTGTATGATTAATGCAGGTAGTGTGACTTTGATATAGGACAAAGTAGCATTAATTGTATGATATACATTATTTTTAAAACAACTACATTGTCTTCATCTTGCATAATTATCTCTTTGTTGCTGTTAATCAGGATTTCCCAAAGTGGCACACAATAAAAAGCATTAAGGTTTATGTCAGCAGATCCAAATCTGGAATCAAATCTATCTGTACCATCAGGTGCCCATTAGGCTGGTGGAATTGCACATTAAAGACACTCAGACAATACAGACGCTTTTCTCTTGCAGTAACTGGGAGAAAGGAGAAATTGGAGTTCTGGAAACAGATGTAGGAAAAGGCAGTTCCTGCCCAATCCATCACAGACAAGTGAAGAGAGGGAAAGGAGGTGAAATATTCACCCACTGATGTTTTTGAGCGGTGTCTTAGTGAATTTCAATAATATCTTGCCACTTAAAAATATCCTCAAGGTATTTTTCACTCACATTTTAGGACAAGGTTGTTCTGTGGAAATTGAAAATAAAGAAGCTGGGGACTGCTGCACTAAAGGGGATCCCGGGGGTCAGCAGGGATGAGCAGTGACTGTCCCAGGGGTGTCAGTCCAGCCTGGGGACAAGAGTGGCCACTGCCCTCTTTCACATCTGAGACATGGGATGAGTGTGGAGCAGACAGGTCCCCAACAGGGGCAGAGCCAGGACCCAGGGATGCAGAAAACCATCCAAATATTGGGGCAGCCTGAGGAACTGCTGCTCTGGTGCCACCAGCAGAGCTCAGCCTTTGCTCTGGGGGCAAGACCCATTTCCTAGAGGAAGAATGGGCACCTGGACACAGCCATCCACGTGGGATTGTGGGATTGGTGTTTAGGATGAAGAGTATAAAGCTTACCAGTTTAAATGGCTTTATGGCAAATGTTTTCTGTGTTCTCTATGTTCACAATGGGGCTGAGTGGGAATTTCTTCCAAGAAGCCTGGAAACACAGAGGCTTCAAGCTTTCCTTTCCCTCCTGTTTTTCCTGTACCTTTTCTTTTTTTTTTTCCCTTTCTTTCTCTTTGTTTCTTTTTGAGAAAAGCCCAAAGGAACAACAAGGGGCCCTGGAATGTTGGACATTGCCAACTGCCTCTCCAGTGCCCACCTCCCCTGCCTGCTCCTGCCATAAGAAGTGCCATGATGGAGAGGAAGGAGGATTTGTGTGACCATTTCCATCACTTCAGCCACACCAGCTCCCTGCAGAAGCTGGGCTGTGCTTCTCCTGGAGGGCACAGGAGTAGGAAGGGAGCAAGGACTGGCTCTTTTCCTTCTGTAGGTGTCCTGTGGACCCCAAAAGCCACACAAAGCGAGGCAGGGCAAGGGCACGACCCAGCAGGGCAGAGACAAGGAGAGGAGCTCTCAGAAAAGCAGGAAGGCATATCAGGCCGAAGGAGAAAATGAGCCTGGAGCAGTGAAGTAAGAATGATAATACCAAGCACTTATGTTCAAAGCACTGTACAAATATTAATTAATTAATCCTCAAAGCCCGCTCTGGAGTAGATAAGCAAGTGTTATTATCCCCTCCTTGACGGGGAGTCGGAGGCAGCAAGGTTAAGTGTCACGTCCAAGGCTACAGAGAAAGGCATCAGAGGGTGTTTTCCAGGGATAAACACTCCAAACCCAGCCCTGAGCTGACTCCAGGACTTGGAGCCATCCTGGCAATGTGTTAACAACAGGCAGGAGAGAGGAAGGGTCTGGAGAGGATCCACTGCCCCAGAGAAATCCCAAACACTTCTGCAGTCATTTCTATCACATTTTTCACTCTAGCACTCAGTCTGGAGCAGCCCTTGAACCTGGCCAAGGATGGCCCAGGAAGAGATCAGGAGGTGGGTGTGCCATCCACCACCTCTTGTCCCCTTGAGCATGTCCAGTTCCTCTTGTGACACAGCAATGTGTTTGCAATCAGCTTAAAAATAAATCAGGAGGAGAAATTAATAAATACACAAAGTTGTGTTGATAAGGAATTAAAAAAGAGGTTAACTCTGACTCACCCGGATGCTTTCGAGGCTGTGGCCCCAAAAGAGGGAGCTCCACCATCTAGGGAACTGGAAGTGTTGTGTTTCTCCTGAAATTCCAACCATCTTTCCCAGCAGAAAATCAATTCTTTAGTGTTTTCCATCTGAAGGAAAAGAGGAAGAAGGGTTCTTTCTGGAACCTGACCCAGAAATTAAGTAACAATGGATCAAGGAACTCCAGTTTGACCCACTCCCCCTGTAAAAGGCTCCAGTTGGAAATGTTTCAGGTTTGGGCCAATTTTTCAAAAGTAATGAATATTTAGAAAAAGTGAATAGAAAGAGGCAACTCGGAATATGCAGCCAGGAAAACACTTTTCTTGGAAAAAAAGGACTTATAGGTCAAAGGTGTCTACTGTTCACAATATGGATTAGAGGGGGACTTCTGTGAGTTCTGGAGGGAGCTGGGGGCAGGCAGCAGGGAGAGGAATTGCCTTTGGTCTGCATTTGTTGCTCCAGTTCCTGTTCTGACAGCAAAGCAGCTTTGATTGTAAGATGAATTGTGGGGCAGGAGCTGAAGCTGTGTTTTGGGATGTTGGTGTTTTCTCCAGCACTTTTGACTTCAGGGAGACAAGAAAAGTGAGGTGGGTGTAGAGCTGCCAGAAACAATGACAGGAACATTTGCCAATTAATCCATCACACACCGCAGCACCATTTACCTTTCACCTTCCCAATTCTGAAGAGTCACTGTACAATCCAAATATCAAATTGCTCCTGGATACAGCAAAAAAGGAGAGGATGTGGGGTCAAAAAAAGGGACCCATCAATAATAGAACAATGCTCCTGATTTCCTGTGCAGCTCTTTAGACGTGACCTGATCAGTCAATCTGGTCCCTATTTCCCCAATATTCCTTTTAAGCACACATTTGCATAAGCCCCTCTCAGACCATCTCCCCCACACTTATTGGGATACCTGGGAAGCAGCACAAGCACCAGGACTGGATGTGCCCCCATCCCAAAAAGTTTGTGATAGAAAACTTAGGATGGAAACTCTTCCAAGTTATTATTTAACCCTATCCTCTATTTTTGCTAGGATTCATAAATATGGGCAAGGAGAGATGTGTTTCCAGGTTTAACGAGCCATTTATAACTAATTACTGAAGCTTATTAAGTACAGCTTTGGCTTAGGCATTTTATCCCTACCTTTTCTCTACAGCATTCACCAAAATTTGGCTTCCTAAGAGGAACTAATTGAATTTCATGGTTTACACATTACTTGCACACTCTCTTTAATCCCCAGCTCTAGTTTTTCTCTTACAGATTGCCCCAGAAGAAAGCCAAAACATTAACTTTGTATTTATTGTGTAAATAAGGGTGTTTTTAAAAATTCTATCTACACAGACACACACACAAACTGGGCTGGAGCCATTTCCAGTTCTTCAGTGCAACTCCATTAAATCAACACCCGCACACCAGCTTGGAATCTCAAGATCTTCTATAGGTGATTATGGACAAACAGGATCAGATCAGCCAGATATCAGTGAGCTGCCAGGGAAATTAGCTCCCACCTAAAGAGTTGGCTTGATTTGACTCCTGTGTGCTGGGCATGGCTGTGACACCTCCAGCCCTGTGTCCAGCTCTGGCAGCCCAGGACAAGAAGGACATGGAGGGGCTGGAGGGTGTCCAGGACAGGGAATGGAGCTGGAAAGGAGTTGGAGAACTCCTGAGGGAGATGGGAAGGGGCTGGAGAATCCCTGAGGGAGCTGGGCAGGGGCTCAGCCTGGAGCAAAGGAGGCTCAGGGGGCCCTTG
>JAYDZK010000271.1:32577652-32587692 GCA_034509185.1 Euphonia xanthogaster
TATATTTATATTTATATTTATATTTATATTTATATTTATATTTATATCTATATCTATATCTATATCTATATCTATATATATATATATATCTATATTTATATTTAATCTGTATTTATATTTATATCTCTATCTATACTTATATTAATATTATATTTATTTATATTTACTTTTTAAAAATAATTTTTTTTAATTTAGATCTTTATCTCAGAAATGTGCTCCCAAATGTGTGGATGTGGCACTTGGGGACAAGGGTTAGAGCTGGCCTTGGCAGTGCTGGGGAACACGAGGACCTTTTAGGACTTTTCCAACCTTAACGATGCTGGGATTCTGTGATTCTGTTATCTCCAAGTGTGGAAAACACATCATGGACAAATAAAACTTTATTAAAGATGGCCTCAGGCAGCAGTGCAAGGTTCCCTGAGTGGTTTCATCCTGCTTCTCCCCAAGAGCAGCCGAGCTGAGAGGAGGCCAGTGTGGGAGAGCCCGAGCAGAGCATGGCTCTGCCCCTTCCCTGCAGGCTTTGTGCTCTCCACCTGCCTCTGGACTGGCTGATCTGCAAGAAAATAATTCATGAAAATATTGCAGGGACCCTCAGTGCTGTCACTGCCATCCAGGCTTCAGAAATAACTCGTGGGTGAGGGCTGCAGGAATTGCTTGGAGCCCCTTTGTGGAGAAGGGGGATCACCCACCCTAAACCACCCAGGAGTATTAAAAACTTGTTATTCATCAAAATTTCCTGTGTCTCCTGAGAGCATTGGAAGTCCCATCACTGACCCCACTGAAACTCTGACCCAGAGCCAGCCCTGGTGAGCTCCAGGCACCTGAATTCCCCCTTGGAATGGAGCAGGGATGGAGCAGGGATGCTGCAAGAGGATTTCTGGCTTACCACGGGCCAGGTGTCTTCAAGGTGTACAGCGTTCTTCACTTGTCTAGAATCAGCCCCAAGCAGCTTTTCCTGTCACTCAGTGACCTTTTCAGTGGTCACATTCCAGGGATGGGGCAGCCACAGCTTCTCTGGGCAAACACCTCTAGCTGGGAGGAGTGTGAACTCAGCAGCCAGGAACCACAGCAAACCCAATTATTCTTGCTAAAGCATGGATTTTATTAATTCAAATGCCATAACAAACTGAAGTGACAGCCCCTGCCAGTGCTGGGGAGCATCCTTGCAAGGATTCCTTGCTCACCACACACTTGGAAGCTGAGGGATGAGACTCTGCACATCCAAGGACTGGAAAATTCCCTTGGTCTCTGGAGATGTGGGACTAAAAAGCATCTCTGCTCTCTTTTTCTCCTTTTTATCTCCCATCTTTGGTACAGTTACAGAACCAGAATGCAATAAAATGGTGCAAGGAGGACATAAAAAGGCAACTTGGCTCCCTCATGGCAGAAAGTGCTGCCCGTTCAGATCTGTCCTGTCTGCTGCTGTAGGACAAGTCAGCCTCAGAGAGAATAAAATGACCAGCAAAGCTCTTCCTAGAGGTGGGAAACAGAGTAGAAAGCTCAAAAAAGGGAGGTTTCCATGGTTTTGAAGTGAACAGATTGCTTAGGTGTTTTCATTGTTTTAAACTCATTATATTCAAAATAGATTAAAAAAAAAATTCTGATGGAATTTCTTCTATTCCTAAGAATGACCAGTGACTTAAAAAAACCAAACAAAAACAACAACAAAAAACCACCAAAAACACACAAAAAAAAAAACAAACAAAACCCCAACAACAACCAAAAAAAGCAAATCAACAAACCAACAAAAAAAAAAAAAAATCAAGCTGGGCTTAATTGCTGCTTTATATCCAAGCCATAATGAAGCCCAGGAAGGGCATCAGGAAGGGGAGAGGCAGCTTGGGAGGAGTGTGGGGCCACAGCCTCCTTCCCTCTCTGTCCCCCACCCTCCCTGGCCCGAGGTGTGTGCTGTGATCTCAGTTTTGTAGGAATGAAGGAGAAAAAGCCTTTTTTTTCAAACAGCTCTGCAGCACTCAGGGATTGCTGATACCAAGATCCAGCTCAAAGCCTCCGTCCCCCCTTCACTCAGGCAGCATTTCATTAATTTAGAAAGCATGATCTCATTAAGGAATTCCATTCCAAAGTTTCTGGAGTTGAAAAGCTGGGGAATTTCCCCAGGTTCTCAAAACCTTTGGTCAAAAAAAGCCAAGTTACTCCCCATTCCTCTTTAAACAAATAAGGTTAGCAACCCTTTTGCCATTCACAATTCAACATTCACACTAAATTAATTTTTCCAAAAGTAATTCAAATAAAAGCTTTGCCGCTGCTACCCTTTTCAGAGCTGCAAGATTGAATAAGGCATCTGAATAAAATTGTGTATTACAGCCTTCTTTAATATTTAAGCATGACATTCATTGATTTGTTTCTTGTTTTCTGCAAACCTTGACAACATGATAAAATAAATCATAAGAAGAAAATATAGTGGTAACATCTTTTATGGACTTCACATAGTCATCAATCTCAAGCTGTGAGTGAATTATCAGTGCAGCAAAAAGATCTATGTTTTAAGAGCTCCAATAGCACACTAGCTAGAGGTTTTTCACAAGCAAACTCAAGGCGAGTGACTGATAAGCATCATTATTGTTTTCTGAGAGTCTGGTTTATAGTGTGTTGTGGAGGTGTTGGCATATATGTTTCAGAAGGAAAGGTTTGATCAATTCTAAGTAGACATCTACTAACATATAAAAAATATAACAAGGGTTCCTGCTGAGCAGTATTAAAGTACCTATTGCACCATGTCAGCATGACAGGCCCCATGTTGTGTTTTCGATTATATTTAATATAGAATTAACCTTTCTTAATGGAACATATTGTGCATGCAACGGGAGTGAAAAATATTTATTTTGACCAAAACAAATATCATCCTTATTTAGGTTTTAAGGAATACTTCTTTATTTTCAATTTATAAAACTTCTCATCATAAAATTGTCGCAGCCCCGAACTGACAGGAAGGAATAAAAAGGTTTTTTGGTTTTTATTTTCCTGTGCCTTGTGAGCCATAAAGAGAGGAAGCTGCTGAGGGCATCA
The DNA here is from genome assembly GCA_034509185.1 of Euphonia xanthogaster. Lineage (NCBI taxonomy): Eukaryota > Metazoa > Chordata > Aves > Passeriformes > Fringillidae > Euphonia > Euphonia xanthogaster. The sequence continues at coordinate 32,580,680 of JAYDZK010000271.1, forward strand.
GGAGCAGCTGGGAAAAACAACTGTGGGGCAGCAAAAGGGGAAGGGAGGAATGTGGGCACCACCACCACCTTATTCACTGGTAATTCCATGAAATGCAAGGAGCCATCCCATTGGAATTAGCAGTTGCCAACATTCTCCATGCTGCTGGTTTCGACAGGGAGGCACATCCCCAAAAACGAGATCCTTCTGTGTGGGAAAGATCAGAATTGAGGGGATGGCCTGGGGTAATCAAAGGCTGGGAAGGGAAACATGGAGCTAGGAATTAGTTGGATGGGATAAAGCAGCTCACTTGCAGGAGCTGGCACCGCTGCATAACGAGGTTATGCAAAGGTATCATCGTTTTGCTGTGAAAAATGCCACTCCCGAAAGTAACTCTTTCACCAGGCTCCCAAATGTTTTATATCTGCTAAATGGGCTAATGAAAGCTTTAGGTTTAGAAAGCAGTAGCCTAGGGATTGTAAGAGTAAATATTAAGATGTTTTCTGACAAGCTGAATATATGTGGTTTCCCACAAAATCCCACAGTGCTTTGCACTCCATAAATATCACTCCTCTTCCCTCACAACTTTTACTCCATGAAATATGATGCCGCCGTCCACTAAAACATAGCTGCACTTTCCTTGGGCTGGAGCCCCGGCACACATTTATTTATTTACATAGGGTGAGCACCATTCATCACCCTCCTAATTAATGCAGCCAGGCAGGAGGGGGTGAAGGATTTCCTTCACCATCCCGTGCGGAGCAGGACCCGGGAATTTTCACGGGAATCTCCTCAGCCAAAAGGAACCCCAACTCTTGGAGGCCTCTGGAGCTTGGCTTCCAGCAGAGCTCGCCAAAGCCACGAGGCCAAACCTTCAAATGAATTTTTGGGGGCAACATGGTTGGTGGCCTGGTGGATTTGGTCAGGTAGGGATGCTCTGAATCATTGGTATTCCAGGGTGAAATTCCTGTCACTCCAGGCTCAGCCCTTCTGGCTGTAGCTGGGGGGAGCTGTGCCCTGGAAGAGGAGACACTTTCTTGATGCTATTAAAGGCTGGAGAAGAGCTGCAAAAAGAGGTAAGTATTGTTTGTATCCATTTTCTCCTTTCACTGAAGAAGCTGCCTGGGAGTTAAGCTTGCAGCAGTGCCCTGGCTGGGTCTCCCCAGGTTATGAGAGCAAGGCCTGCTCAGTAGCAAAATTCAGAATCTCAAATGACATCCAAGCTCTGCAAAATGCTTAACTTGGTAAGTGGGGAGATTTTCTTGTAAATTCAATTTTTCTTGTAATTCAATACCGCACCAGAGGTCTCACTTGATGGAAAAGAGGCTCTGTGCTCCTGGAGTGTTTTACAAATATGTAAATATTATACCTAAGCTGCCCCTGTTAATTAAATATGGCACTTTACACAAGCATATTGTTTCCAGTCTCAATGTTCTGGCTTAAATCCATCATCAGTAATTACGTTCTGTCCTTTTAAATTCTTTCCTGGCTTAATTAGCTAAATTATTCTACTTCACTTCCTGTCCCAAACTTGCACGCAGTGCTGGTGACCCTTCTCTGTGGCTCCTGGGTTTTGTCCCCTCCTAGGAGTTGTGGCATCATCACTCATCCATGGGGAGGTGGGAATTCCACAAAGTGGGAATTCCACAAGGATGCTGTGGCTCCCCAGTGCTGGCACTGGGCTATCACAATTTACTCAACACTTAACCACAGTATATATTTATATATGTTTTACTTACTTACATTTTCTTAAGCATTTTTATATAATATCTGCTCCCCACAAATGTTTTTAATTCATAATAAACGTAATTCCTAGTGTTAAAAATACTCTGTTCTCAACTCTCCTCATACTTATTTAGATGAAGAAACTAAACAAAAAATAATTAAAAAAATCATCCAAACCATCAGCCTGTGCAAAATAAATCAGAAACTAATACCTGTTAAAGCCAAAAGTGCTGAACCAGAAGAGCACATTGGAGGCACTGGGCAGTACAGAATATCCAGGACTGCTGATAAGAGCTCCCCAATTTTAATTTCCAGTTATTTGGATATTAAATGAATGGCTCCAGGTCTTAGGAACATGGAACAGCAGCACAGATGAGAGAAACTCTGCTCAAATCCGAGAGGAGTTCTACGATTAATAAAGATAAAGCAGGGACAAGGCAGGAAGGGAGGGAGCTGCAGTTTAATATACTTATCCTATGAATATTTCTATAAAATCTCTTCAAGTTTTTTTGGTGAAACAAAGTCCTGAATAGAAATGGAATATTTATTTTCAATACCAGCTTTTAGCTACCAAGATTCCATTAAAATTATGCTGGAGAAAAAAAAATTAAAGATATGTATCTTGCTAATAAAAATGCACTTTGGTGAGAGATGTTGCAGAAGCAGCACCTCCTGTAAATTAGGTCACTTCTCCAGTAAACCATCTCCTGAACTCCTTTGTGGGAATTATGTAGGAAACAGGTTTTCTTTTCAAATCTTAATATAAAACTTGGAGAAGGAACAAGTCTTCTACCTTATTCACATTCATAAAAAAAAAAACCATAATGTAGCATCAATATTCACTTAATAAAGAGACCATTTACACTGCTGGGCTGCTGTTCTTTTGTTTGCCAGAGTGGATTTTTTTTTAATCATATGGAAGAGTCGGTGCAGCAACATCTGTGACTTGTCAGTCATTTAATTAACCAAAGAAAAGCTAGCTATTCATTTTATTTCTGTATATGTTAATGCTGGAAACTAATAGAAAACAGCTAGTAAATTGTCCTCTGCATATATTGGACACAGCAACAATTACTCTGGCAGAGAAGATATAATAAAAGAGGAAATTTTAATAGTATTCTTATTCTATTTATTCTCAGGGGCTTCTGTTTCAAGGTACTGTAGAAATTAACAATTATTTCTTTTCATTGTTTTTGATGATCTTTTTCTATTATGGCCCTATCCGACTTCTTAACAGAAAATATAATTTGAACTTTTCTTTTTTTGTATTAAATTTTCTTTGGCACCTGGAGATTTCCTTTCTGGTTGGTTATGGGGAGGTCCTGAGAAGGTTCAGAAAAATAAGCAGCAAGTGTTTCTTTCAGACAGCTGGTTAAGGCATGCCAGTTATTGGGACAATCAAGAGAACTCAGCTTCAAACCCAGAACTTTCACATAATAAAATAATTTGCTTTTCCAGCCTTCATTTTATTGACAAATATGTCTTTCCCATATTTTTGGAATGTCTGTCATATGATACGTCTAAATACTTGCTATTGCTCTGCTATATAAAGCAATTAACTGACTTTATACAGCAAATTGTCAGAGGATTTCCCCAGAAAGCTTGGGGAAATCTAACCTACGGAACTATTCTCCAATTTATTGACATGCTACGGTGGTGAAAAAAGTAGGACATCAATAAACAGCTTTAGCTGGAAAACTGGAATCTGATTATAAGTATTGGGAGCTGGAGACCAGAGCCTCAATTAAAATACATGGCATGGCTTTAGTTTAAAGCAGAGAGGTGCTGGGTTTTAACAGAAAAAAGCAAGGCTTGGTGAAGGGTGGGAATGCAGCAATGTGGAGTTTTACATGCCAGGTTCCCCCTGGGACTGTTTGAACTGGATCCAGGTTCAGCTCCTCATCCCAGACCACTCCTGTGCCTCAGGGAAGCTCTGGCAGGGAGAGGACCTTGAGCATTTTGGGCAGGAAATGATCTTGTCTTCCTTTCAAGGGCAGAGCAATGGTGCAAGGGGAAAGTTGGAGCACAGGTTGAAGAAAAACAGCTCAGGACTAGCCCTGGATGGATTCCCACCCTCAAGGAAAGTCCTTCTACTTCCTGAAGAATCCAAATGCCCCAAAACAGCAGGTTTGGAAATTTTGGGTTGAGGAAGGCAATCAAACCATAACCATTTAGGTTTGTGCAGTAAATATTGATTAGGAATGAAACACCTGCATAAGAAAGTGGTTTAAATAGGTCAGGAAATGCTGGATCACTCACAGGAATCTACAAAATAGCCTGAAATCCCCATGATTCACAAACAGGATTTCAGAATCACAAAATCATCAAGATCCCCAAGATCATCAAGTGCAACCTCTGACTGAGTAGCAACAGAACTGTAGTAACAGACTAAAAATAAAGCAAATCACAGATTTTACAGGATCAACCATGGCCAAAAAAAAAAAAAAAAATAGGGGGATAAATTACAGAAAAAAAGATTCATGTGATGCTAAAAAGGTAATTTTTAATACAGTGAAGGAAACCTTCCTATCTGAATTTTAACTTCATTACTTTTGCTAAAACTTAACTTCATTACTTGTGCTGTGCCACTGGTGGTACCTCACCTCCAGTGCTGAGAGGGCAAGGAAGGGCTGCTGAGATTGGCTGGAAATAATTGCTTTGTTAACAAATTATCTGCCTAAGCACAGTTCTCACACCTGTGTAACTTGAGTTTTTCAGCTCTTTTTTCCTGCTCTTTTATCACCACTGGTGGTTACAGTCACTTGAACCCGGGTTTTATCTGTAACCTCTTCTGCTGACTTTTAGGATTGCTTTTATATTTCCACACAAGGAGCATTAGGGGCTCGATCTTGGCACAGCACAGAAGATAAAGAGGGAAAAAGCAGGAGGAGAAACTCCAAAATGAGCTGCAGCCCTTCCTTTGGCAGTGTTCCCCCTTGATGAGATGCATTTGAACGTGTCAGGAGCCCGGTGCCACCTTCCCTGGACTGTTAATATTCTGGTTATCATGCAAGAAGTGGCTGATGAACAAGTTTAAGCAGTGTGCAAACAACGTCACCTGCTGGGAAGTGTTAAGGTACCCATCATACCATGTCAACTTGACAGGCCTCATGTTGTGTTTCTGATTATATTTAGTCATATAAAATTAACTTTTCCTAATGTAGCGGGTTGGGGAGGCAACATGGACAGCACAAGAGTTATTTAGGGTAAAACCTATTTGTATTCAGATTTGCTAATGAGAAGCACAATGTGAGCAAAATCCCTCCACTCACTGAATGCATTTATGGAGTGCCAGGGCTGGAGTGCCTCGAGCCCTAATCCATGGCAGAGGTGACAAAGCAGGAGGGTTTTGTGATGTTCCTGTTGTCCAGCAGTGCCAGCTCCAGGCCCCACACAGCTCCTGCCTGCCCACAGCAAGACCGAAGCTGCCTCCAACTTCCCTGATGCTGTGCTCAGCTCCATGTGGGATTTTTAGAGTTGTTTAGAGCAGTTTTTAAGGAATTACAGTGGTTGCTGTTTTCCAGTCCTTTTGAATTTTTTCCCCTTTTTTCCCTCCCTTTTTTTTTTAACTTTACTTTCTTTTCCTTTTCCTTTTCCTTTTCCTTTTCCTTTTCCTTTTCCTTTTCCTTTTCCTTTTCCTTTTCCCTTTTTAAAAATATTTAAGACAATATTTTCATTTTTTTCAGGTCACCCATATTTTCCATGCGTTCCTCTGAGTGTCCTGCTGTCACAGATGATATCCCCATGGCACAGACCAAAGGTAGAGGAATGGGAATGCATTTCCTTTCCCAGAATGTACTGGCTAAACCAGGCTGAGAGTCACCAAACTGCCTTGATTAAGAAAAAAGCCAAAAAAAGCCCAATTTCTTCCCCAACCAGCACAACCTCTCAGCACTCACAGGCAGCAGCTTTGGCTCCCTTTGTTTCTTTGCCATCTCAAATTCAAGGTTCAGTGACCCATTCCTGCCCACTGGCTGTTGGGCAAAGGATCAGGATTTATTAATTATTATAAAAGCCAGGGAGGGGGCCTTCCTAATTAAAGACTCCAAGTGTCACTCCTCATTTTGGACTGCTTGCCAGCCTGCTGTACCTGGCTCTGCTCAGATGACACTCAGCCCTTAGCCTGGAACTGGATCCTTAGGAGAAATTAAGGGAGGAAAATGCAATAAAAAATCTTCAACTGCTTGTGCAGAAAGAGGGAAGGTGAAAAAGAGTGTAATTGTTCAGTTCAATAAAGGGAGAGACACAAAAATGCCTTTTTTATTAATGTTGTTGAGGCTTAAAGGCTGAAATTTGGCATGGAGCAGCTCTGGAGCCTCATATCAGAGGAAACCAAATGACTGATTTATGGGTACTTGGAAATTGCTTCCCACTCTGGCTCATTAATGGCTAAATTGGGCTTAGTCCTCATCCAGCAACACTCCATTGGCCCGGGATGCTCTGGCCATGAGGCCCCTCTGAATTTCCAGCACTGGTCAAGGCTGCATCAAACTCATCATTATTACAAACCCCAAACTACTTAAATGAATTAAAGGAATATTAATAATGTGAGATGCAGGCAGGCTATGTGAGCTTAGGAGATGATGAGGGGCGCTGGCAACATTTTTCTTTATGGCCAAGACCTTCAGCAACAGCAAAGGTCTCATTCTCTTTTCATTCTCTTTTTCTGAGAAAAAGAACTATTTGGTAAGATAAAGAACTATTTTTGAGAGAAAAAATGGTATTTCTTCTTATCCTCACATTGCAGTGACAGGAAAAAGACAGGTTTTTGTCACTTGAAATGATTTTGCAATGAAGTAAATCCCTGATTTACAAAAGTTTAGGACATCACTGGGAGTAAAAGGTACTGCTGCTTAATTAAAATGTACTTGATGGGTGGAAATCAGCATTCAAAGCACCGAGGAGTTACAGCAGCAGCGACAAACGAGTTTGTGTTTTGTGTTGCGATTTACTGCCAAAGGCTCTGCCTTCCCTGGGCCCTGTGATGTTCCAGGGAATGGGCTGGAAATTCAATCCATGCCTAATGGGCTTAACTTGGGAAGGGAAAAGAAAAAGCGCCCGCTGCCTGCTCCAGTCTGCGCCCCTCTGCACGAGCTGCCAGGAGCAGGGGAGAGAAATGGCTGATTTTAATGGATAATGGGTCTGGTTTAATCCTGGATAGAGGAAAATCTGAGCAGGGGAAAGAGAAAAGGAAAGGGGAAGGGAAAAGGAAAGGGAAGAGAAAGAGGAAGGGAAAGAGGAAGGGAAAGAGGAAGGGAAAGAGGAAGGGAAAGAGGAAGGGAAAGAGGAAGGGAAAGAGGAAGGGAAAG
>JAYDZK010000271.1:32592986-32617841 GCA_034509185.1 Euphonia xanthogaster
CTTGGAGCAGCCTGGGATGGTGGAAGGTGTCCCTGCCCTGGCAGGGGGTGGGACTGGATGAGCTTTAAGGTTCCTTCCAACCCAAACCATCCTGGTATTCTATGATTTTGCAATTCTCTAAATCCTGGAGTAAGTAAGGGCCTTGCTGCAGGCACTGGGGTCAGATTTAGGTGAGGATTCAAGAGTTTAATCTGATAGAGAGTCATTACTGGGAGCAATTTTTGTGGGAATCTTTACATTGCTGGCTCAAAAGGAAATACTTCTGCTAAAAATGTCCTCATGGAAAGAGGTCGTTACTACATAGACGGTGACACAACAGGAAGTGACACAAATACAAATTTATCCTTGATAGATGGTTGAAGACTTCATGGAACCAGTTACAGAAAATAACCTCAGATCGAGCTGATTCCTTTCAAATTAAATGGAAAGGCAAATAAAGTCCCATAAATTCAGTTTTCCTATAGCTAAAAGGGAAAGGTGGTAAAATGTCAAGGCTTGAGTCATCAGGACTGCAGAGAGCACAGAGCAGGAGGTCACAAGCCCTACAGCCCTGGCAGTGTGCAGTGATGTAGGGATGCCCCTGAGGCAGTTTTCCTCATGGACTCTGATGTCCCAGGGTCCTACAAGGTTCTGATCCAAATGATGTCTAATCAGTCACATAAATAATAAATAATAAATAATCCTCCCTTTGTTGTACTGTCCATTGTTCACTTGTTCCACATCTTCCCATGTTTTTTATATTCCAAGTTCTGAAAATCAGTCGTTTCTTAAAACTAAAGGGCGAAGGAGTTGCTAGAGAATAAATCCACCCTATCTCATTGTAAAAATATTTAACCAAGTCTTTCTCTTCGATCATTTAAGCACTTAAAGGGGCAACCCAGGGAGGTTTGGAGTCTGAAGGTGTCCAAGGAATTCCTGGATGTGGCGCTCAGTGCCCTGGGCTGGGGACAAGTTGAGCAATGGGCACAGGTTGGACTTGATGGGCTGGGAGGCCTTTTCCAACCTAAATAATTCTGGGATTCTGGGATTCTCTGAATCAATCAGATCCTATTCCATGTGCCTACGTGCTGATGGTTAGAACCAGGCTGAGGTGAGTAGGACCAAGGTGCAGAAACAGCCAGGTGAGGCTCTTTGACCTGTGGCAGCCAGGAGAAGAGGTAACCAGGAATGATTGAACACTTTGGATCTATTAAACCTGTTAAACATGGCTGAAGTCTGAACTTGGCTGATAAATCATTCCAGAGTGTGCCTTGCATGGATTGAAGGGAGAGGGAAATGAAATATATAAAAAAGCCATCAAGACTGAAATTATTCTTTAACCTCCACAGCCTTTAAAGTGTTTCTCAAAGCCTAATGATACCTTGTCATTTTTCTGATTTAATGCACATTCGTTCAGGTTGGTCTGGGCCAGGGGGGGTCTTGTTTCTTCACAGACAATTTCCATAGCTGGGATAAGGATGTTTCAACCAAATCCAAGCAGCTTCTCCCAAGCAATGTACCCAGCATTAGGGAAAGTAGAAATTTGTGAGTTGAGAAGACTTCATCATTAAAAATCCCTAGTTTAGCCTAGAAAACAGTGGAGTTTTATACAGAGGGTTGAATTTCTTTTCTTTTTTTTGTGTTGATTTTAGCTTCTTTCTATTGCAAAAGCAGAGCTGTCACAGTAAAGATGTGTTGATGCCTTTTAGGCTGTTACTGGAAAAAATAATTATAAATCTGCCAAACACCACCCAAAAAAGTTGTATTTAACTATTCTGTTTCTCTATTTCCCTAATTCTGAGTTGAACATCAAAACCTTGCTGGACTATTTATAGAAGCAGTTGGGATTCTGTTCCTTCAAAAAGAAAACCAAGGATATAAAATATAGCACAGATATGTTGAGAGGACTTCAAGATGAGAAATGGAAAAATAGTCTATGTATTACTCAAAAAAAAAAAAAGAGCACTTATATAAAGCAGTTTGAGGATATTATTTTGGTTTTTCATTGTTTCTTGTAGCTGCTGTCTAATCCAATGGATTAGATCATCCAGGGCTCTAAATGAAACCCAGAAATTCCTTTCTTTGTCAGTGCTGGAGAACATTCCACGCAGGGTCCCAGCTGGATCTGTCCTGGATCCAGTGCTATTCAATATTTCATTAACAACTTGGATGACAGAAGAGAGAGCAGACTTTGGATGACACCAAAGTGGGAAAGATCGCGAGTATTAAAATTCCAAATTATTTTGGAGCAGCATCCTAATGATGACATTTAATAAAGACGAGTGTGAGGCACTATGTATAGGAAGAAAAATCCAATCCACACAAGTACAATGGTGGAAGTGGTGTTACAGAAAAGGCAGAGAACTTTCTGGGATCTCTGCAGAGCATCATTAGAGCCTTAACAAAAATAAAGTGGCTGTTTCCTGGCATTAGCCTTTAAAAATAAGATGAAGAAAAACAGGGGGAAAGTGAAGAGGAAAAATAATAGGAAATAACAAACATTTGAGAAAAGCCTTGATGAGTCTATAAAGAGGAAGTAGACCCTCAATATTATTTAAATTTTAAATATATTTATGGCCATGCAAATGAAAGCAAATATATGTAAATCTTCATATTAAATAAGGTGACAAGCCCTTTTTTCCATGTCTAAAGAGTGCTGGACAAGAAGTAACAGGTTTTAGCTTGCAGGAAGGGAGTTTTTCTATCTGAAAGGATAATTAGGCACCGGAGCAAATTACCAGGGGAGATTGTGAAACTCACTGGCAATTTTGAAGAACAGATTAGACATACATCTGCCAACACTTGTGTAATTTTAGTTGGTCCTGGTCCAGGGCACAGAAGGAAAAGGGCCCAGATCCATCTTGCCTGATGGGAGAGACACCAAACTCTGGGAAGTGGCCGTCCTGGGAACCTCTGATGGACCATTTGAAGGGCAGAGGTGTTAAATTCTGTGTGTTGCAGAGCCAGAGGTGACTGCATTCCTCATCCACTTGCAGAAGTCAGCTGGAATCAATCTGGATATGGGCATATTCCAGCCTGGAATCCAGCTTAACACCCCCTCCGCCCCACCAACTTCTCAGGGCTTCTCGATATATTGAGTCAAATTTCCTGAATGGGAATCAATTCCCAACACAGGGAACATGGACATGCAGGATATATGGATTTATTTTTGCATATATCCTTTTATCTGAATGGATTACTTCTGCACCCAAAAGCACAGGTCTCAGGGTAGTGTAGTCAAAATAAAGAGTTACAGTCTAAAATTAAGGTTTAGAGTTTAAAATAAAGAGTTGCAGCTCAAAATAAATAGTTGCAGTTTAAAAATAAAGACTTCCAAGTTCAATCTCAGCCATTTGCATAATATTCAGCAATCAACTAAAAAATAAGAGTGTAAAAAACCAAAAGTGGTTCTGTGCCTGAAAATAAAACAGGTTTTGTCATGGCAGCTGTACCTGGGTACCTACAGCTACCACAGACATCCAGGAAAATCCCTGCTAAGCAATCCCTGTGGGATTCCTTGGCAGTAAGCCGTAAGGAAATATAATTTTTCACATATTCCCACCTTCTACTAAAATAATACTTTATAATAATTTTGTGGTACTCCTTTGAAACAACCCCTTCCAAAAAAAAAACCCTGTGCATCAGGGGCATATTCCCTAAATGACAGCCTGAGCTTAAAATGTCCGTCCAGGAATTCTGCCCTTTGCTTCCAGACTAAATGCTCCTACACAGGCTCCTCGCTGGCCAGGCTCGTGCCCATCTGCCGGGATGGCGCGGTGCCTGCGGCAGGTCGGCGTGCCAGCTTCCCTGGGTCAGGAATGCCAGGATATGACAGCAGTAGATGGACAACCTGCCTCTTGCCGCCACACTCTCCCTTCCAAAATCAGCTCTCCTCGGGCTGGCTCCGTGCATCAGGGATCAGGTAGCAAATGGAAAATACCTGCAGGGAGCGGGAAACGTGAAAAGTTTGGGGGTGTTTGCTCTTTCCAAAAAATCAGGCTTCTAGGAAACATAGAAAGCTCATTTGGGATGTTAGATATTGTAAAAATGTTGCCCACAGGAATGCTCTGAAAGCAAACCTTTGGCAGGGTTTCAGTAGCTGCATTAGGCAACTCTCGGGCAAAAGGATTGCTCCCAGCTCTTCCTGGCCAGGACTCCCATTTGTGTGGGAAGTGCCTCCCTTCCTCCAGACTAATTAATAAACCAACAGTATTGACAGGCTGCATCGCCCGGAATGGGGTCAGTGCAGCAGGGCCCACAGCACGGGGTGAGGATGCTCAGCTCTGGCTGGCTCCAGGAGCAGCTCCTGCCCTGTCCAGGTGGGGTCAGAGGGAACCTGGTGCCTCAGAGGGGGTTTGGACAGAGGGAGTGGATTGTGTCACCTCATGGGCAGGGTTTGCCCACAAAGTCAAGGGAAGGCACAGGCTGGATGGGGCTGGGGGCAGCCTGGGAGAGTGGAAGGTGTCCCTGCTCATGGCAAGGGGGTGGAACTGGGTGGGGTTTAAGGTCCCTTAAAGAACCAACCCAACCCAAACCGGTCTGGGATTCCCATGTGAATTCCAGCCACCTTTGGACTCTCCCCTGGCAGTTCCAGCTCTTTTGGAGGATACTCATCTCCCACCAAAAAATCAGAATGGCAAATCAGAGCAAGAGGAATCCTGATGAAGAGGCATTAATATCTCCTCCAGGAGGGAATGCCTTCCTGAGGAACCATGTCAAGACTGCACCTGGTCGAGTACGCCGAGGCACGGGCTGTGCTTCAGCCCCACGGACCCCACGTGCGCTTTCTCAGCCATGTAGAAAATTATCCCCGGCAAAGCTGGTCACGTATCAAACACCCCATTCCTGGCTGCTCTCCGGAGCCTGACGTGCAGGAAGGTGGACAAGGCGGGAGACAGAACGAGTGTAGATCATTACAGGAACCACAAAGGGCGCAACTGTGAGTGATGGCGCCGTAATGGAAAGGCGGGAGTGTGACAGCGGGAGCGCCGCTCGCCTGAGCCGCGCCTCCTGTGATCCCACGGACACGGCTCCTCTGATAATCCATCTTCGATCCCGCTCCTGCTCCCACCCTGGAACCTCTGCCTGCCTCTCAGGCTCACCACCTGTGACATTCCTTGAGAATTCAGGGGACAAGGGGAAAGTGTAAAGCAACAAAAAGCCACCTATGGATTGAATGAGCCCCTCCGTGTTTGCTGTACCCGTATTCACCTTCCCCTGCCATCACCTCCTTTTATATCACGGGTTATTATCTGTATTTCCATAGCATAAGAGCTCAACACTGGGATCAAAGCTCCACTGTGCCAATCACAGGAGCTGATTGCTGCCTGAGAGGGCGCCAAAACCAGGGATTTGGGGTGAAATGTGGGTTTCAGGGGCGAGTTGCCTCAAGTGACATCTGTGCCTGGGCACAGGTCTGGATGGCAGCTTGGCTCAGGGCACGGTAATGCTTTCCATTCTTTCCAGCCATACAAGTAAAGGAAACCATCCTGCTTTATTTTATTAAAGTCATATGTTATTCTGGAATTCTGTGTTGCTGTTATTCTGCCTGCTTAGTCTGGCAGTCTAAGTATATTTGAAAACCAATAAAATAAAATATTACCAAAAAACATAATACTCTAGAAATCCACTCCCTTCTGTAATTACAGTTTAATGTCTAACATACTTTGTGCTTCACATTCAGCAAACTTTGATACAGTACTTAGACAGAAATTATGGTGCACCAGAGTAACATACATTTGCTGGCAATGAAAATGGGAAATAATTTCTCTTTTATAATTAGGGGATGTCTGCAGGATGGAGGTGCTATTTGTTTGTCATCACAGAATATGCCTGCCTTGTGTCAGGCAATCAGTTTGACATGTGGAGTTAACTTTAGGTTATCCAGACCAGGCACAAGCATTTGTTCTCCATTTTCTCTTCTGTCTCACAGCAAGTCCGAGCGGGAACCTTTCCTGGGCACATTACATGGAAGGACAGCATTTTCTTGTAAGGAATGTTTGTTTGCTGTTTTTTCAATCTCTTATTCTCAAAAATACCCCCTTAGCAAAACCACAAAGAGACATTTTCCTGAGCCACTTGAAGTAGGAGACCACAAGCTTTAACAATCAAAATAATAAAAATTGCTGCTCTATTATGATGGGGAAAAACTTGGGGTTTGCTCTTTTGCCAGCATTTGTGGCATATTTCTAGACATGATGTTGGTGATACAGACCGTGTGAACAAAGTTTGGAAGGCAACATCTTTTAATTGAATGGCTCCAGCAGTAATTATTATTTGGTCTCTCGTTAATTAACAATTTACAAATGGCAGACAGCACAGTGTACTTAAATTACTTCTTCAAGATGACTTAAAGCTGGAAAAGGGTTGCAATTATTTTTTATCTGAATTTTGCTTCTTTTCTTTTACTGGAAGTTTCCCTTTGACCCTGTAAGAGAATTCAGGGATTGATGGGAAAAAAAACCAAATTGTGTCATCAATGTACTTCCCACAAAAGTTTCCCAGTGTGTTCACAGGCGATTTCCCACCTCCAGGAGCAGACAGTAATCACAGCTGAACAGTCTTTTAAAATCCAGTCTACTTCACTTGTTTAGGTCCAGGAAAATAAATTTAACTCTCAGGTTTCTCTTCTTTACACAGCCAGAGCAGACAGCACAGCGCTTCCTTCAATAGAGCCATTCCCAGTGATTCCAGTAACGTTCCAGAGTCTGCAGAGCTGGGCAATCCCTGGCTCTTCTCCTGCTGAATTCAGTCACTGATTCAACTATTAATTCAGCAAATCATAGAGTTTTGGAAAGGTTCAGGTTGAAAGAGACCTTAAAGCTCCTCCAGTGCCACCCCTGCCATGGCAGGGACAACTTCCACTATCCCAGGTGGCTCCAAGCCCCAATGTCCCACCTGGTCTTGGGCACTGCCAGGGATCCAGGGGCAGCCACAGCTTCCCTGGGCACCCTGTGCCAGGGCCTCCCCACCCTCACAGGAAATAATTTCTTCCTAATATCCAACCTAAACCTACTCTTCAACTGGCTGAATCCATCCCCCCTTGTCCTGTCACTCCTGGCTCCTGTGAATAATTTCTCTCCAGATGTTTTAGCTCTTTGTGTCATTGTGAATTTCTCAGCTCTGATGCTCTGGTGAGACCAAATTTTCAAAAGTGGCCTCACAAATGGAAGAGTCTCTATAGGGACATGGTGAAAGAGCCACTGCTTGAGACAGAGACAAACCAGTGGTAATTATTACCCAGGGAACACTCCTGGGAAGGCGAAGTGTAGGGAACAGAGTAGGTCTTGTTCATCTCCAGCCGATCATGGGGAGAACACAGGAGGAAAAACTGGAGCTCCCTGTCAGCTAATGTATGCAAATTGTGTCCTTTGTGCCTATATCCAGCAGCAGCCCATGCAGGATGCACGGGAGGTGTAATTATGCAGCAGGAATGTGCACATGGAGATGTGAGCAGATGAGAACATGCACAGATTTTCAGGCACCCTTTTAGGGGCTGCTTTGGAAACACCAATCCTTCGACAGGTATACGAAGAGATTATACAATTATCTGGCATTTCCTTGAGATCAAGAAATACAGTCAGGAGAATCATGTTTCATCTTTGCAGTTTAGGGATGTGATCACAACACAAATGGCATTTAACAAACACAAAAGGCAGCCCAGGTTTCTGCCCTCACACTGAGAAGAGGGAGAGCATTGCCCGGGCCCTGCTTCTCTCCCAGAGTCATTTTAGCCTGTCAAGCTCAACACAAACTTTTATGTGGAAAAATAAAAGCTGGTTTATTTTCTGAACAATCTCATTAATTCTTCTGCAGGATTTCACCAGCCTACTGACAATTTTTTCCCAAGGAAAAGAAGGAACTGGCAAGCGGAGGCCGCCGCTTTGGTCAGGGTGCAGCTGCAGTTCACTGCTCCTTTTTGAAAGCAAGTCCTGCAATTTTACCCATTTTTCCCCAAGGATTAAAGTAGGAAAAAACCCAACAAGATCTCACCCTTGTCACAAATACAGAAGGAAAGAATTTCTGGTGGAAATGAGACAAAATGTCTTATCTCAAAGGTTGGGCCAGGTTGCAAGGACTTCCTAATGAGAAATCCAGTTCTTGATTTATTGAGACTGACCAATTTTATTCCTTTACTTATTTATTAAATTTTTATAAACATTCTGTCCTAGAAAATCGGTACAGCTAATCCTGGCAGTGGTCTCCCACATGCTGGTGACAGTGGCTTGTCCCTGGGAGCAGCACACCAGTCTGGGCTTATTTCAGCTGGAAAAGAAAACTTTAGAGAGTGGCAAATTTTTTGCAGATGACAGAGTTTTATTATGTGTTAGCAACATCAATCCAAGAAATTGGATTTAGTTTAGGGCAGCATCTAAAATAGCTGGCAAGGGGAGTGTGCTCATTTCACTAGTTTTAGCACCCTAAAATCAGCTTCTAACTCAATGAATTCCAGCAAAAAACGCATGATGGACAGAGTTCTCAGTGAGGAACAGCCAAGCTGAGAATACCACACTGTGCCCATGGATTTGGGGGAGAGGACTCCAAATATTGAAGGGAATCTTTGGGTGAAGTCTCCATGGGATGAAGTAGAGACTGGCTTCCCCATCCTGCCATGGAGCTTAACTCCAAATGCCAATTAAACATCTCCTCGTGGTCCTTGGCCAAGGCATGCACATGTTCAGGCTCCCTCCCTCCCCACCACGTGAGCAGCCTGGGAAAAGCATTACCCTGACAATGCTGAGAGGTGAAGTTGTCACTTTTTCTGCTGCCTGGGAGTGAAATAATAAATCAGAGTTCCATGAACGGCGCCGACAGGGCCCTGCTCGGAGTCGCGCTGTCCTCGCTCAGCCTCGGGTTCTCCACGCTGGGTGATAACAAGGGGCACAAGGAGATGCCAACTGTCACCTCGGCTTTCATTGCATCACTGCAACCAAGCTGGCAGGAGGGTGAGCCCCCTGCTTCTCCAGGAACACCCAGGGACCCCTGAGTGCTGGCTTGAAGCACAGCTGGAGCCAGTCCCATGGGAACAGGCTGGGCACCATTTGGCAATATCTGCCCTCAGCTCAATGGTCCTCAGATCCTCTAGATCAGCTCACTGGTTTGCTGCTTTTGTTTATGTTTTTTAAAAATTTAATACTTTAAAATAATTTTCTATCTACATTTAAAAAATATTTTTAATGTTTTTTACATGAATACTGATGTTATATAGCCAATAGCATTCAGGATATTGCAGGAGGTATTCATTGATGAGCCTGGAATATGTGCCATCTTCTTGTAGGATCACAAAAAAGACATACCCTGGGTAACAGATATTATAACATATTTGTGAATTACAGAGAGCGAAATTCCCAGTGCTCAGCTAATGCAAGGAACAAGATGTCATGGTTTAACATGAGTTCACCATGAGCAACTAAAAAGATTTCATGGCAGAAAAGTGTATTGAAATTTTACTTTCTGTCAGAGAGTTAAATACCTGCCGTGCTGGACCCGAGTTTCTCTACAGAGCAGTGGGCAAATCCTGCCCCTTTCACACCTAGGAATGATGCTCAGGCTGGTCCCTACAGCTCATCCCTGCATCAACCCTTTAATCACACAGCAAGGATAAGCCAAGGGAACCCCATCCCTCGAAGATCACTCGGGGCCGAGGAACCGGCAGGAAGAGGAGAATGCTTAGATTTTCACACTGGGGTCTCCTGTTTTATTTTTCCTGAGGAAGAAGGAATCGTGGCACCAGAGGAGATCAGTGATGGAGCCCACGCCTCGCTGGTGGGTAGCGCCCTCCTCTTCAAAGGGAGGTGAGCCCCCAAAAGGCCCCATCCCGCTGGCTCGGGGCAGCCAGGCTCCTTTCCCATGCCTCCAACACCATCCCACAGGCTGCAGCTCGCGGTTTGATTACCCTTATCATTAGCTGAGCTTCCAGGGCTACGTATTTTAATAAGAGACATAAAATTATCCGGTCTGCTCTGAAACCCCGCCACAGCATTTGTTTCAATGACCCCCTGTGGTTGTGAATTTGGCAGATTGACTATGGATTGTATGAAGAAGGATTTCCTTTTGTTTGTTCACAAAGCATTGCCCTTTAATTTAATCATACGTCCCTTTGCTCTTGTACAGTTCTCTGTATTCTGCCCATTCCCCCTCCCCTCCTTTTTTTTTTCTCTTTTTTTTTATACAATCTGGACATCTCCGACCATTCCAGTGCTAGCTGTAATTATTTCGCTTAATTCAGTTATTAAAAAAATGTCTGCTCGTGGCAGAAGCATTGCGGATCTTTAGTCAAATTGATACAAATATTTTATTAGGGTAATTAACAACCTTCAGCACAAGCTTGTTTGGGAGAGCATTGGAGAAACTGAGCGGGTCTGAAATTTGAAACAGATGCAGGACATATTCATAAATAAAACCAGACCAAGTCAAACTGTGGCCTGCATAATAAGACATCACTCACTGTGTTTGCTATATATTTGCAGACATGTTGTTAGCTGCATTTATTACAAAAGTTAGGTGCTTATTTGGAAGCTTTCACTTCTGTGAGCTTGTGATACTTTCTGTAAAACAAGAACCATAAATCATAGCGCGCCGGTTTGAAACCCGTGCACCTCCAGATAACCAGCACTTGTCAGTAGATTGTCTAAACCAGAGGATTAGCCAAAATACAGATGGAGAGGAAACACAGACTGTTTACGTTGAGTATTTTGGCCAAGAGCCCAAGGAAATTACAATCGATATGGATATAGCATTTCTGAAGAGTTATGTAGCAAAAAGTGCAAGAAAATACTCTGACAGAGAAAATAAATAAAGCTGACAGAGGCTTAATTCTCTAGATCCTGTACTGCGGATAAAAATTAGAAACATTAAGCCATTAAATCATTTCAGCAGGACTTTAAACAATAGGAGCAGACTCGCCTGTTACTGCACAAGTTTAGATCCATCTCTTTTGCAGACTGGATAAATATTCACCATTGCAACTCTAACACTTCCCGCACTTCCCATACACTGCATGACCTATTTTCCCAGTCCTTTTTCATGTGGGACAGGTTTTAAATAAAAGAGAAATTCCACTTGCTTCTTACAGATTGGAGTTGATTAAATATTCTACTGATAAAGGGTAAGCAAATGTCAGATTCAATATAATAAAAAGAGAAATGAGAGTTCATACAAGCAGCAAAGCAAACAATCCATTTTCATACTTTATTAGAAACATTTATTGCCATAATGACTGCATTATACTAAGCAAGCAGGTGGAAAGGTGCTCTGCGCAAGATATTCTCAAATATCTTTATTTTGAGGGTTTTATATCTCCAATATTTAGACAGATGTTTTATTCCCTATAATATAGTCAGAGTATGAAATGCTGTAATTTCAGTTACTACATAAGGATCAAAATTGTACTTGAAGATCACGGCCTGTCATTGTGATTTCGGCAATAATGGTAGACCATTAAATGCTCAATTTTTCTGCTTTGACTTTATATTCCCAATGGTGAGTGGCTTTAGATATAGATGGCAGAGCTCGGCGTGCAGCGGCAAATGCTCTGCCCAAATTTGCGGAACGCATTGCGAGCGCGCTTCCCGCTTATTCTGCTCCCCGTACGACTCCGCCGACACGCCAGCCTGATCCGGGGCCTACATGGAAATGACAAAGATGGCCAGCTCTGCCTCTCGCTATCAAACAGCTGGCACTCGTTATCTTAACAAACAGTGGGAACTGTAATTAAGCAGATCTGTGTTCAATAAGACACCAGTGCCACCAGTGCTGCCCCTGGAACAAGAATGGGCGCTTGTTTCAGAGCTTGACTTTCTCTTAATTTACCAAATCAGGAGGCCCGGTCAGCAAATAACGTAACAAAAGATTTCATTATTATCCTTCATTTAATTTAAGAAGGAATTTAACCTATGTTCAGCGCTCAGGGCCCAGGCTTGCATTCCTCCTGCAGACCAACTTCCTATGAGAGACAGTGGGAGCACAAGGAAAGCAAGACTCTCTTCACTCTAGGATTCTCATTATTATTTCTTTACATCCAAGGCATTTCATTCTCAAGGATTCGTCTACTTAATATGCGTCAGTTCAAGTTTAGAATAAGAAAGAAAAAAAAAAATCCTGACATGCTAACCAAGAAATTTTACTACCCAGTTTCTTCTTTTTATTAACAGAGATCATTAAGACATCAGTTTTTTCTTTTACTGGCAGCATTCCACAGCCAAAGTATTCACAATGTCTAGGACACTTTCATTTTGTAATCTGGAGGATACAGTATATTAATTTTCAGGATTTATCACAAGAAAAGTGAAGTCATCCTAAGTACAGTAGGTGTAACTAACTTTCATGTCAAAAAAGCTGTAAAGAGTGCCAGAAGCTCTGCTGGGCTAATAATAAGCTAAAAGGATATAAACTTGATTAGTCTCACTTAAGAAGCAAGAAGATAAAGTAAGCTTGAAAAGGCCTTTGCTCTTCCTTCAACTTCAGTGGGTTGAAGAGAATCATGAAGCTTATCACCATGAGATACTCGCTATAATGCCAGTATAGTTATTAGTTATATGTTAATTTATGCTCTGCTGTGCCCAGCCGCTGCCACACCAGCAGAATTTGTAATTCTGTCCAAAATCTTTGCAGCATCTCAGTGCTGTCACACCGTGTCACATTCCCTTAAGTGCACCTTGCACGGTGATATAAAACCTCCTTATTAAAAATTTCCAGCTACTGGAGGAAAATTGTTCCCCAAATGAAGGATCAAGGATGTCCTTTCCCTGCTCTTGAAGGCTGTGGACACTCTGGGGCTCTGCACCCTTCACGCTCCCCACTTTCACATCAGGAATTTGGAGAAGGCTCCAGAGAGGCCTCATTGTGACATTCCAGAACTTAAAGGGGGGTTACAGTAAGGAGGGAGAGGGAATTTTTACGTAGGTAGGCAAAGTTAGGATAAGGGGAAATGGGTTTGAACCAAAAGACCTGAGATTAGGTCAGATGTTAGGGGTAAATTCCTCCCTGTGAGGGTGGGCAGGCCCTGGAACAGGGTGCCAGCTGTGGCTGCCCCTGGATCCCTGGAAGTGCCCAAAATGCTGGACAGGGCTTGGAGCAATCTGGGACAGTGGAAGGTGTCCCTGCTCACGGCAGGGAGGTGGCACTGGGTGGGCTTTAGGCTCCTTTCCCACCCAAGCCATTCTGTGATTATGATTTGGAGGATTTTTGCTGCTCTGTGCTGATGGAGGGGTCCATGGGATCTAAGCCAGGACCTGGGCTGGGACAATGCCCTGAAGCCACTGGTGCTGTGGTGTCTGTGCAGCTACCACAAGTGTCCACCCCCTTCAGTAAAATCAGCCTGAGGATGAGTTGTGGGTCCAAAATTAAATTGCTGCAAAGATACCTAGTGTTAGATGCTGACTGGTAATGTGGATTTTATCTTCATTGTTTAATTTTTCTACAAATAAATGTATCAACTTGGGCCCAGCTGTCAGGAGCATTTCAGAAGATTAACACAGGAGTGGGAGATCACGTTTGCTGTAACTCACTTTTTTAAGGGGAAAATGCACCAAAATCCACATATTTGCCATCAGATTTTAGTAAATTGTAACCACACACCAGTCTCGGGCTTACTCCTTGCTCTTGCAGGATATTGTTGCTGTGTGTCTTCCAGAAGTCTTTGAGTCTGAAATAGAAAATGATGTCTGGAAATACTTGAGCACCTGGCTCTGACAGTTGCTTGCATTTCCACACCATTACACAGCCATACTTTTTTTTAACCCCTGAGAATTAAAACCAGTTAAGGACTAGCACATCTTAGTGTGTTTTATTAACTTGTGTTAATCCCACTGTGTTTTCTCCATCCTCACTTAACCTTTGCTCCCCAAACACCCATTGCTTCGTCAAGTCGGCCAGGACTGCTCCTTTCTCATCATTCTCTCAGAGCCCATGAGTCTCACCCCCAGGTAAATCAGTGAATTGATTAAAAAATGACTTCTGGTCACTCACAATGAAAATCAGCCCTGCTTGCCATCCAAGCCCAGGCAAGAGGACACAATCTGGGGTTTGGACTCCAGGAGAAATAAGATGGACAGTGACTTTCCACCCCCAAGTGTTTCCCCAAATGAGCACATTGTGACGGGAGCAGTCTCCTAATGAAGAAAAACAGGATTTTATCAAATGTAAATTGTAGTTAATGGTGCATATGGTTCACATGCTGCCATTGATTATTAAGGATTAAGAGGAGTTTTGGGGTGGAATATAGCTGGAGTATGAAGTGACATGTGCAATTTGGGGCTGTCCATCAGGTGCCATGTCAGTACAGCACCAAAAGTGCTGGGATGTGCCAAAGAGACACCAGGATGAAAATGGGAACCAGTGCAGGAAATGCTTCCAGAGGGAGTGGGCAGAGCAGGGGGAAGGAGAAGGGAGGGAGAAAGAGGATGGAAGGGGACAGAGCAACAGATACAAGAGGTGACAGGGCAAAGGGGACAAAGGGTGCAGACGTGGGCTGAGAATGTGCCTGGGAGAGCTGCTCCTTCAGATGTTGCTTTCTTTATAAAGTGGAAAATATCTTCAAAATCTTCAACAGAGTGTTATTCAGGCAGGGCACATTCCAGAGGTCACCAGGCCTTGGGATATCCCAGGGAAGAATGAGAGGAGGACATAAGCCTGCAACACCTGCACAGGCAGGTTAATAAGTTTGAGGGGACCAAAAACCTCAGCGCTCTTCAAAACTACAGGCCCAGCTCCAAGATATTTTCTCCTCCCTCTCTATTATAACCTGCAATATCGCTTTTTCTTTATTTATTTTATTTATATTTTTGCTAGAAAGAGATAAAAATGATGCTGTAAATTAAGGCAAAGTCAAATACATCAGTTTTGAGAGATATCGGATTTTATTTCCTGGGTTTGGATGGAACAGAGAAGTCGTATTTGTATAATAAATTACTCACTGCATAAGCCACAAAACATGAAAAAAAATTGCAAGGACAGTGGATCTTGGCAATTACCACACTAAATGAGTTCCAATAAAACCATAGACAGAGTGCAAAGGTTTAGGCCTTTCTCTACATACATAAAACTGCTTAAGCTGTTCAAAATTATTTTACTCTTGGTATTAATTTTTATACTGATATCAATTTCTCTTTTTCTCCCCTTATTTATTGCATAAATCCATTTTTTTTTACCTGATAACCTGCATGTAGGACAACTAGAAGGTCCAGCAGTTCCTTGAACTCCAAGAACCTCACCTAGCTTTTGGAATTTTGGAATTTCTTTCAATGTGAGGTCACTGAGTGATTTGAGTCACAGCCTAATTCACAAGTGACTCTGAATCCAGCTTGTTCCCGCCACAAGAGGAACACCCAACTTCAAAAGGGACCCTCAAAGCGATTCAGCTTGATCCAGGCTTCAAACCACCCAGTAATGGAATGATGAGGAGAACAGCTGTCACTCTGATTTGTAGTTGACAAGGGAAGAATAAGGTTGGCATGTGGTCAAAATTGGAACAATGTGTCCAAGGTGAAATTAATGACCATGGAAGCCTTCAGAAAGGTGTGTGGGTGTGGCACTTGGGGATGTGGTGGGCTTGGCAGGGTTGTGGAAAGGCTCGGAGTCAATGATCTTGGAGTGCTTCTCTGGGCCAGGTTTGTCTGCTTTTAAGATTCATCTGGACAGGATCCTGGGCCATCTGGTCTAGACCGTGCTTTGCTAGGACAGGTTAGACCAGATGATTCTTGAGCTCTCTTACAGCCTGGAATTCTCTGATTCTCTGATCTCCTGAAAACACCATTTGGAGAAGCCATTCAAGTGCCCCACCAAGAGGAGCGAAGCCCAGGTGACGATCAACACACTGGAAACCAAGCCATGGTCTAGCCTTTGGTGACTGAGCCCCACCTGTCCCCAACATCTCACAATGATTTAAGCACCAAAATTCAGCCACATAATTAGCAGAAGAAACTGAGGGTATCTGCTGTGAGGCTGTGATTAAATTAGCCATTTATGGATTTCTGAGAGAAAGGAGACTGAAATGTTTTATAGTGTAGTTAAAAGAACCAGTGAATGATTCCCTCATGTTGAACATTTCCTAATGTCAGAAGCAGGGTGGATGACACAGAAATCATAAATCCAATCGAGAAGTGTTAAAAATCACTTTAGTCTGCCAACTTCCTAGAAATTCAATAAAATGGTGTGCGACAATTTATTTGTGGATGTGAAATGGATACGTGTGAAATTAAACCCACGGAAGTGTCGGTGTGCAACACACGTGTGATGGGGTGAGGTTGTCCATCACCCACTTATTGCAAATGTGGGAGAAATGGGATTTGGGAAAACTGTCCTAGTTTCCTGACTTGAGGACAGAGGGATAGCAGGGTGGGGGTGGCTTTTCTGGTTCTGTGGTTGGTGGCACCATTGCACTCTCATGCTGGGAATGGCCCCAGCGCTTCCAGTGAGTTGCTATTTATTTTTGCACGTTTATTTTTCACTCCACTCATCCTGTTTAATGTGAATTAACTCGCATTTTGCCTGCATGGAGTGGGACTTTTAAGAGGCATGAAATGACAAAACAGGGCTTTGTTTTCCAGCCAGATTCCCTCTGCCTGCGCTCCGCTGGTGTCTGCCTCGGCTTCCAGCTCCATCATCACATCCAACAGAGCCTGGGGCAAAGCTGGAGCAAAACACCCAGCGCATTCAATTTACAAACAGAAATAAACACCTTTTCAGCAGGTTCTACATAATCACCAAACAAAACCAGGGGAGACAAAAAAACCCACCCACAACACAGCATTTTTTATGTCGTTTCTGCGCGGCAGTGACCCTTTATTTTCTCGAGGAAATAACGCTATTACAGGGAGATGTCTAGCGCTGGGATCCCGGATAGCATCTCAATCTCCCTGTCTCCCAAGGAGCTGGTGGCGTGGCTGCTGTGTCACACCTCTGCAGATTGTCCGGCTCGGTGGCTGCTCCATCCCCTGGCACTCCAGCACTGTGCCCCCCAACCAAAGCCACTCCACGGGGCCTCCCCACCACCCAGGCACCCAAGTTTACTGAGCGGCAGAAAATGAATCAGATATGAAAACGTCTGAGGCAATAAATTAACACACAGCAGGGGAGTGATGGCTTAATCCCTTCTAGTCCAAACAGTACCTGACACCCATTACTGCTACAGGAGCTGGGACACTGTAGTGGTACTGGAGCGAAAATTATCATTCCCAGTGGATTTGGGGCATTGAAATGGGGATGTAATGGATTCTGGGAGAGAACCTGTGCAGGGGTTTATGGTGTTTGTACGCAGAATCCAGGTTTACCTGCCATGGTGTTTTCTTGGGCTTCCTTGTTTTGATTAACCCAGAAAGTGGCGTTTCAAATTCTTCATTTAGGCAGAACTTTATTATTTTCAGTCTTTGCTGAGCATCTGATAAAAATTTCTCATTATTCATGCAAAGGCCAATAATGTATAGCTAACACTCACAGAACATGGAACATTTCTGTCCTGACTGGATACATTTATTTGTAGAATGATTAAACCACTAAGATAAAATCAACAGCAGCAGCCAGCATCTAACCTTAAGTATCTTTTCAGTAATTTAATATTTACTGTGAGGAGTTGTTACACCTATTTGAAACTCATCTACTGAAAGTTTCAAAATGCATTTTTCAACATAACTGACGTCTCTTTTTGCAAGAGTTTCTTCCAGGAAAATAACACCCGCTCCATTTTTGGCATTGATGGCAGATAAACAAAAATGTTGTTGCCAAGGACTTTATTGCAAAATTAAATGTCCTGGGAAACACATTTAATTTGCTGCTTTCCCTAACACTATGCCAAGCTCTCTTTTCAGGTACACCCATGTAAACCTACCCTGACTTGAGGTTTTACTGGAAGGCCGGGTTTCCTTACTTTCTGTTGCACACATATTGAAACTAAAGCAACCTATGAGCTCATGGACAAATTGAGAGAGCACTTAGATACTTCTTTCCCCTTTCTTCCCCTTCTTGGCTGAAATTCTGAAATATGAACAGTGGATGAAAAGGCAGAATTCAGAATTCGAGCCCGCTTCATGCATCCCACATTTATCTGCTTGGCGCAACGCTCATTTTTCCATGAAAACAGCCAGCAGCTTGTGACACCAAGATCCTCTGACTCCTTCAGATAGACAATAAATAATTAGGATGTGAAATACATAGACCTATAATAAAGGCACATTCATGTTCTGCGGGTCAACTGATAGGGCTGGTCACCAAATTCATTGCAAGCAGCTGCAACCTGCCCATGGTGAGACAGTCTGGGGACAAATGGATTTGGCTCCAGTGCTCAAGTAAATACAGCATAAATCCATGGTGTGCACTGAAATATCAGGTTTCAACTTTATTTTTGCCCAGGTATGAAATAACCGTAGCTATGTGAAACTCTGACCTCCTGTGCATATGTGGTGCTGATAATTCCCAGGCTGTGCAACCCAGGATCACTCTAGAGGTATGTGGGGGCAAGAAGTGAGGATATGGAGCCTACCAGACCTGCAGGTGCTGGAGCTGCTTCTGAAGCTCAAAGTCCAACAGCTCCAAATTCATTGGAAAAATACAAAGACATGAAGATTTTGGTGGGGAATGTCTGTGCTCAGCCAGGATGGCCGTGGAGGGGTGGGTGCTGGTGCAGCCCTGCTGCTGGCTGCCCCGACCCTGCTCTGGCAGGACACGCTGCCATGAAAGCACCATTCATCTCCCAGTGATGGACACTTTAGAGCAGCTTCTCTCAACTGTTTAAAGTTGAAAGAGCATCCAACCCTTTTGAAGAAAACCTACAGATCACCTTGGGAAGTGTGACCACAACTGCTTCCCTCGGCAAGCCGAGGCCAAAGCCCTGTGTGCTCACTGCTTGCCTCTGCTCCCCGTTCAGCTTTTTGTGCTCCTGAGAGCACATGGGGAAGTGTGGTCACCCCAAACGATGGCCCAGGTCACATCTCAATGTCACACGGCTCACCGGTGGCTCCAGGACCACGAGGAAATAAAAGTAGGCTGCAGTATTGAAAAAATTATGTGCGTCCACATTTATCCCTAACGCAATCTTAGCCATAACAGATTTGATTCCTCACCTCTTTGCAGCACGTACAGAGTAGTTTGCACTTGGAAAAATCAGAACAAACTCGACGTTAATGCTGCCTCTCTGACAAGGTAGTTTTATATACTCAATTACCACTGCATTATCTTTCATCTCGACTGTGTGTGAAAACAGTAAGAACCAAATATATTTCACTTAGGGTTCCTTCATTACAAAGACTTTGCCTTTGTCTTCCTTTACTCCATGCACTGACAGCAAACTTCATGTATTAACTGGCTCATGGTATAACTCATGCATGGAAATCCAATATAACCTCTTGGCTATGAGCAGCAACACTTCGCTTATCGTACACTAAAAGAATTTTTACTAGTTAATTAAGATTTGTTTGCTTAATTTTTTTCAGGCAGTTGGGGATGTTGCTCCTCTGTCATTTGGCTGGGAAAATCGTGATGTATACACTGTATAAAAGTGCCAAAATAAGAAATGTGTAGACTGCAGCGTCTCTGGTAGTAAATCTTTTTTGTAATCCTAACTTCATATTTCCATTGAATTGTTCCTCTCGAGCTGTGCAGACAGTTGAAGTATTTGAGTGTAGTCACATATGCTTTGGTGCTGCTAACAGCCCTAAAGTTGGTAATCCTGAGGCACAAACGGGGCCAGGGATGCTGGTGGCACTCCTCGGGCTGCAAAATATTGCAGCACACCTTATATAGTGCTTGCTTTCGAAATTTCCTTTGCACTTTGTTTACTATATATTCCAATAGTGTAATATTAAACAAAAACAGTGTGTCCTGTGCCAGAATGATTGATTACTACACCGTGGCAAGGTCACCTCCTAGGAACAGGCTGAGTGCAGTAAGGGCTGTCTGACTCATACAGTTAACACTATATCCGCATTGTATGAATGTCACCAGCAATCCAGTGATTTATTGCTTGGAAGGCTCTGTTCAATTTTTTCTGCCTGACCAAATTGCACATTTTCTAGAAAAAGAAGCAAAAATATTTCAGCACATGGATTACCCCAAGTCCTCATTTCTCCCACTAGGTTCAACGAGTCTTTTCAAAGATGCTGATCATCAAGCCCTCATATTTTTCGCTTTTTTTTTTTCCACCCTTTTCTGTCAGATATTTGGCAAAAAATGATTATTGCACTAATGAAAAGGTGCAGCAGAAGACTGAGGGGTTTTTAATCAGATTTTGGTAACATCTGTGGGCCAGGAATAAGGGCAGCTGTATGTTCTGTTTCTTAATTTTAGTAAGATTTACTCTGGGTATAAAATGTTAGCCTCAGGCAAAATTTAACTGGCTTAAAAGAAAAGAAATGATAGTCTTACAGAAACTACCCAACTCAAACTGTTTGAAAACAGTGACTGAGATTAATCCCTCTCGCTCTAAGAAATTCCTACTTTCTGACAAAGAAGATATAATTATAGATTGAGAGAAATGACTTTCAAAATTAACATTCCAGCAGACCCCAGCATAATAGATACATTCATTCCTCGTGTATCTGCATGGAAATCAAAGGAGATACATCATGTTTGAATCCGGGCTTTTATTTTTAGAACACGCAGCGCGTTGGCGGCGCGCGGCTCCGGGCGCGGAGGGACAGAGGGGACAGCCCCACACCCGCCCAGGGAGCCACACTGGGGGGGCCAGCTGCTGGGCATCTCTGCAAACCCAGGGCCAACAAAAGGCAACGGGTGTGGGAAGGTGTTTGGGTGCCTGGAAATTGAGGTAGGTGCGGTAGAGGTGAGTGTTGTGGCATTTTCAATAATCGCCTTTTTTTTTCTGCAGGTGTCTGTGTCTCATCTGCATCTATAGGTGTCTGGTCCATAGCTTTAGAAGCCCTTTTTAGTTTTTCCTTCCATTTCATGCCATCCTATCATTAGACCTCTCAGGGAAAAAAACAAATCAACAAGGAAATCTGGGGTTAATATAACCCTTTATCTCAAAGAACAATAAAGGCTGGCTGGGTGATGTATCTTTACAAATGCTACATAATGCATCAATTAATGCTGCATTTATCAAAATGCATCTGGCACCGAACTGGGATGGATCAGCTCTCCTGAACCCCAATCTGCTCTTGCTGTTTTGACAATGAGTGTGCTGTGCAATGCAGCTCCCATTACCTACCTGCCCTTCAAAGTGCTTTCTGAGCATCATCTCAGAGCCCACAGTTTAGGAAGCAACAACTGGAACCATCTCGAGATATTAAAGGCTCTTCTCCTGCTCTTGTTTATACCTGTGAGCCAATCAAGTATTTTAACTTTAGACGGGAAAGAAAATTAATCTGGGGTGAAAGAGCACAAGAAGCTCGTGAGTTGAGTCTATTAAACCCCAAAGTGTTCCAGCTCAGCAAGGATGAGTTCATTGATTCAGCTCAGTCGAGTGAACAAACAGAAGGAAAGGAAACGAAACAAAGCCCAAGTCAGCTGCTCCAGCCCAGCACACCCCAAACAACCCCAGCAGAGGCTGGAGAACACGGCCCCAGCACCCCAGCGCTGCCAGGAGCCGATCCCGCAGCAGCTCCATCCCCCCGGCACGTGATCCAGGTCATACTTCATCTTCTAATTGATACCTGCCATTGCCTCATAACTAATGATGACTAATGGTAATATCCAGAAAGACAAATAAAAGCTAATGCAAAGCCGGGCCGTGGTGCGGCTCCCTTTGGAAAGCTCCCGGGCCATTAGGAAGCAATTGGAAGTGGAGATTGATGTGCCCTGGGGGTTGCTCCCAGGGATGCGGCGCATCTCCAAACCCCCGGGGCTCCGGAGGGGGCGATCCCAGCCCTTCCCAGCTGTGCCAGCCGGGGCACACCGAGCACGGCCAGGCCACCGCAGCTCGGAGCACACAGCCCCAGACACCCAAGCACCCGAGGAAGGCAGCGCCTCGCAGCCACACCTTATTTTCTCAGCTTTGCCTGGTTTTCCTTATTTATCCACTAAGCCTTGTGCAACAGCGTGACTCCCTGGGTGTAGCATATCAAGGAATTAAATTCCCAAGCACTGTGGGTAGGCAGTGACAATAAACTCATCACATTTTCAACAGGTAGTACCTTGCACACACAACACCAGACCAGGTTTGCAGGAATGTAACAGCTTGATCAAACATGCTGATTTTGCAGGAGAGTCATCAGTAGCATTTTGGAAAAGTTATGCTCTTTTAATTACAAAGTTTATGTCACCCAGTGCAATTTTAATGTAATGAAACATTAAACTGGACCTCGTGCTTGATGTAAGTTAAAATTATTCATTGAATATTAGACCACTAGGCCACCTACTGTTCTTTTACAAATGGTTGAACTATCACGGGGTTACAGAACTTAACATGTAAATTGCAGCAGAAGTTATAATTTCTGTTGCAAATCCCAAAAGACTGCCATTTAAGTCAAATATATGAGTGAAATTTTGCCTCTGTGCCATAATAATGCAGGGAAAATGACCAAAACCTGAACACTTTTAAAGTAATTATGAACCCAATAATAATGCATTCGTAGTTATTTAATCAAGAGCCTTAAAAATTATTAATAGCAAGTTCTTCTTATACGAATGGAGTTTTAAACACTGGCATTTAATTTTAGGGATAGCAATACTTGATCTAGGCCATTAGTGAGATCTTTTGTAAAGCCAAGCAGGCTGTGCCTTTCAGAGCCATTCCTGCTCATCTCCGAGTTCATTACCCTCTCATAAGCGAGAGCAGCTTTGTAAAATAATCTTTCCTAAAACGAATTTAATATTTAGCTGCACACCAAAAATCTTGGGTAAGTTCTCTTAGATTAAAAAAACGGGGGATTGAAACGGCCGCGCGGAGCAGATTTGCGTGGATCCCGCTCGGAAGCCCGTCCAAATCCACTGGGTTGCTTCCCTTCATCCCCAAAGCCTTGGGAGCGGGTGTATAAATAGGAGAGGGCAGTTGTAGGGAAATTATTCGCCGTTCCTGAGCTGCCTCCCAGCCACTGCCGAAGAGGAATCTGAGCAGTGACTGTGCATCACCCTGAATCTGTAATAATAGCACCTTTCCTGTCACTCTTTGTCCCTTCATTTTTAAACGCGATTGGGTCAGGAGCAGGCAATTTACATTTTTATATAATCTTTGCTCAGGTGATTCAGCCGCTCTGAGGTTTTAGCATTTTGTGTGCAGCTCTGGGTTTCACCTCCCCTCCCGGAGCATTTCCATATGCTGGGGGTCTGCCATCCTCGCAGCTGATACAGATCTATTTAGCTTCTCCCCCTCGCCATACCTGCAGCCTGTAGCAGGTTGTCAGGGAATGAATTTTCATTTTCTCCCCCGTGAGTCCATCACGTGGCTGTCACCAGAATTTGCTCTGTCTGAACTCCTCCATCCCCCTGATTTATGGCTGCTTGATGAGAGGTTGGAGGGCTCTCAGTGTAGCAATAATCTGCACCCTGGTCCAGCACCCATCTAAAGTTAGGATTTCCGATCTAAATATTTAGTCCCCGCGGTACAGCAATCATTTACGAAATTATTAAATAACTTTTCGTCGGACCCAACACCTTTGGGATGTTTTTCTAGGTCAATATTCATCAGGAGACCCCGAATGTAAAGGTTAAGTGCACATTTCCTCCACCAAATAAGAATGAATTTCAAACCTGATTGATTCTGGTCATGGAAACCGTAAATACTTACTCCAAATGGTAGATAGGTTACTAAGTCCACTCATTTCCACATCTGATATCGATAATACTCTGCTTCCCCCTTATCAGCCCCTCTCATATTTCACCGGCGCGTGGGGAGCGGGCCGGGGCTGTCGGGGCTGGCTGATGGCCCCTGCCTTCCCCCGCGCCATTCTTCAGTGGTCCTTGAATCTTTCACCCCTGTCACTCCTCTTTCATCATTATCTGAGGTGATCGGTCAGCCCTGTGCCACCACCTGTCTCTTCGATCCGATGCCAACAGTGCTCCGGAAAACTGTCACTCCCGAGCTCCTTCCATTTATAGTGAGTCTCATTAACACCTCTCTTCCCTCTGGCCATGTGCCACTACAATTTAAGATGACTGTTGTTACTAAACACGCACAAAAAAAAAATAAAAATGTTGAAATAGCGTTAAGAGCCTGATTTAAATCTATTAAAGCCTGAGAATTTGGAGTTAAAACCTCCCTCAGTGTCTGCTGGCGGTTAGGGGGGTGCATATATTTTGCGTGGATGTATTTATACCTGGGTAAATATCTAGATATGCATGTATTCCCCCTCCCGTGACTTCCCTGGGCCTCGGCACCGCTCCTCGTCTGGGAACAAACGCGCTGCCGGCCCCCAGACACAAAGCCCGAGTAAAGAGGATTTATGCCGGGGACATAAAGGCGGCTGCGGGAAGGGAGAGGAGTGGGAAGGGAGAGGAGCCGCGGCGGAGGTTCCCAGGTGATGCCGGGGACAGCTGGATCCAAGGCAGCCCTGCCCCGCTGGCCCTGGTCCCCCAAAGAGCCAAACCTGTGTTTCCATGCCGGCCTGGGGGCAATCCTGGTCCAGGGGATGGGATTAACCCTGTGTGTGGGGCTGCCTTTGCTCCTTTACCTTGATTCTTCTGTCCACAAGCAAATGGAGATGATAATGCCTGGATAAAAACTGCAGTCCCAGAGTGCTTCCTGGGAATGAGACCACGAACTCATCTGAGCAACCCTTACAATAAAGTGATTCAAAATTTTAGGCACCCCAAAAAGCTGAAATGATATGAGCAGTACCAGGAGTGTGGTTAACCTGTGCCAGGGGAGGTCAGGGACAGGCTCATCTCCAGAGGGTGCTGGCACTGCCCAGGCTCCCCAGGGAATGGGCACAGCCCCGAGGCTGCCAGAGCTCAAGGAGCCCTTGGACAGCACTGCCAGGGATGCCCAGGTGG
>JAYDZK010000271.1:32631731-32661029 GCA_034509185.1 Euphonia xanthogaster
CCAGCTGCTCTGGGCACCCTGTGCCAGGGCTGCCCACCCTGCCAGGGAACAATTCCCAATTCCCAATCTCCCACCCATCCCTGCCCTCTGGCAGTGGGAGGCATTCCCTGGGTCCTATCCCTCCACGCTCTGTCCCCAGTCCCTCTCCAGCTCTCCTGGAGCCCCTCCAGGCCCTGATAGGGGCTCTGAGCTCTCCCTGGATCCTTCTCTCCTCCAGTTCCATCTCTCCTAACCTGGCTCCACAGGGGCTTCCATTCCTCAGAGCATCTCAGTGGCCTCCTCTGGACTTGTTCCACCAGATCCATGTCCTTCCTGTGCTGGGAACCCCAGAGCTGGCTGCAGTGCTCCAGGTGAGATCCCATGAGGGTGTAACAGAGGGGCAGAATCCCCCTCTTCCCTGCTTCCCATGCTGGGGGATTGGCCCCTGTTCATTGGGGTTTTCATGTCCCACCTCTCACCCACCAGCACCCCCAAACCCTTCTCCCCAGGGCTGTTCTCTATCCATTTAGAAAGATTAATCTGTAAATCAAATTTTTGCTTAAGAAGAAGATGAACTAAAACACGCACCAGAATGGGGGCTTTCCTGTCCCTGGCCTCCAAGGTAGCACAGCAAGAGTTAAAGATGTGGGAGCAAAAAAAAAAAAAAAGAGTTAAAAATGTGGGAGCAAAAAAAGGAGTTAAAAACGTGGGAGCAAAAATTTCCCAAAACCTCCTCGAGCTCAGCCCCAGAACGATTCCGTCAGAGCCGCCGCTGGCGAGCGCTGGCACGCGGAGGGACCCCAAATGAGTTAAGAACTCTTCCACTCCATCATGAAGAATTGTTCTCCAGAGTAACCACCAGTGGGGAAATGCTTAAAACACTTACCATATGTGGCTAAGAAGGGTCTAATTTGTCCATTTGGAAATTTTGCCTCTTTTGAAAGGATAGTTAATTCCAAGTAATTTATTTCATAGATGAAGCTTTCTTCAGAGTGGTTAATATATCACCCTTGGTTGCCTGAACAATTAGAAATTGTCACCAAAGAAAAATGTCGCAGTTCATGTAAATAACTATTTACCTAAAGGAAATGGGAATCCACAAGAGTCAGCACACTTTAATGAGCCATGACAATAGGGAAAAAAAAAAAGCAGCCAATGGTACAGTGATTCTGCTAAAGCTGACATTGCTTATGGTAAAAATTGGCCAAAACAACTATTATTTGTTGGGGTTTTTTTCATGTCAGAAATAATGCAGCTTGAAATTTTCAACAGGCAACATGAGCCCAGACCATTTGTTACTTCTGATGGCCTAATTGTTCTCCTGGCAGAAATAAAAAATTAGGGCACTTATGTCATTTACCTAAATTTCTAATTAATGCAATGGTAATAGAGAAACTGGAGCAGAAGAAAGTGAGGCAAAAAAAAAAGTAAGTTGGGTGAAAAATGTTTCTCTTGGCCTTTCTACAATTTGTCTTTGTTAACTTTCCTACGTTCTTTCCCTCTTTAACAGCAGGTAGAGTGATCTCTGCAGAGATGTTCCAGAGTTTTCCAACTGGACTGAGGCATGCTGGGCATTGAAAAATATGATTTCTTCCACCTGAGCTATTGAACAGACGTGATAAAAACACCAACTGCAGCACAATGTCCTTTATGTTGCCTCGAAGGAATGTGCCATTAAAATGATGTTAGAAATATTCTTCAAAAGCAGCTAAAAATTCTTCACTTGGGGCTGCAATTCCATCCACAAGTTTTCCATTGCTCCTGTGTCCTGATGTCCAACTCGTCCTGCAAAGCAAATCCTGGTGTATGCCCTCATTAGGATGCAGGATGAAGAGAAATGCATCAAAATGCATAAACACACCTTAGAAATGCCTCTGAAAGTGTCTGGAATTCACTTTGTCCCGCAGCACTGGCAAGTGTCCGCCATCTCCTGGATATTTATTGTTGGAATGACATGGAGGAGGCTCAAGGTGATCCATTTATGCTCATCCTCAAAGAATTTACACCCATTCCTTTGAAGGGATGCCACACCTTGATCTTGGCACCACTAATGCCATTAAAATACTGTTAAAAGGAAATGCACAAAAATTGGGGAAATTTTAAAAGGAGCCCTAAAGAAGGTTTATCCAATGAGAACTCAATGAAAGGTCAGATGGAGATGGGATCCCATTCCCTGCCATGCTCAGATCTGCCTGTGCTCATACTTTCAAATGTTAAAGAAATGAAGTTTCCTATTGCTTTACA
The DNA here is from genome assembly GCA_034509185.1 of Euphonia xanthogaster. Taxonomy (NCBI): domain Eukaryota; kingdom Metazoa; phylum Chordata; class Aves; order Passeriformes; family Fringillidae; genus Euphonia; species Euphonia xanthogaster. Next base: position 32,633,955 of record JAYDZK010000271.1, read on the forward strand.
AGTATTTTCAAGTGCAGCTGTAATTAAACTGTGAGTAAAACGCAAGCAAACCGAGTAAACATTGACATGTGCTAGTAAATTATTCCAATTTTTCTCTTAATGCCTGAGGTGCTTTCCTTAAGTACTAAATGGAAATAAAGAAAAGGGAAAACAAGAGCAAGGTCAGAAATTCAAACCTCCACCAAATGTGAGCTCAGGGTCACAGGGAAATGTCAAAGTCTGTTACAGGTTCATCCTTGCAGTGGGTAAAATTGCTTCCCATTTTCTGACCACATCCTAATCTGGGGAGCCACCCACATCCCTGGAAGATTTTCCCCAGATTTTTTCTTCATGAAAGCATTTTTTTCTTTAAAACAACGTGAATCCCTTTCTCATCCATTACCTGAAGTATCCTGGAGCTCCAAGGAGTAACTTTAGTGCCCTCACTAGAACAAAGGCACGATATTTCAAGAGTTAGCAGCAAACACTGACTCAGGGAACATTTCTGTTCTGCCACCAACAAGCCCTCGACACCCCCAGGTCTGAGCCTGCATGGTGACTGCAGGAGGGTCTCACCACTGCCCAGGGCAGGCCTGGGAGCATCCCAAGGATGGTGCCCCAGGGGTTCCCTCTTTCCCAGGCAGGTGGGAACAGGAGCTGCCTCCCCAGCTTCCCTCTCCCACCTGGGCCTTACCATTCCCTCTGCAATCTGGGAGCCACCTTGGCACGAGCAAGGTATACACACAGGGCTCACAATAGCACCAGGAACTGGCAGGAGCAGAACTCCAGCAGCACCAGCAAGTCCTGCTAAAATAAACATGTTACAGGCAAAGGTCATGATGCCTGTTAATATAAAGAGTGCGTGGTGTATAATGCATTCAAATGCCGGAGTGAGAGAGGGAGATAATATGATCCATTTGCCAGATTCCTCCTTTTAGTTGTAACACGAAGCCATTCTGGGCTGGAATGACCCAGAGATGATAATGAAGCGGATGATGATGCCATTGCCTGTGATAATGGTGTGACAGGGAGAATACCCTGGAAAACTGCACGAGCTGATAAGTGCAAAGGTATAAACAAACCCAAACAATATGGACTTACAGACATTAGCGCGGAACAAAAGGGAGAGGGAAAAGCAAAGCCAACTGATCAACATTAAAAAAATAAAAGACTTTGCAAGGGCGACTTTTTCAGCGATTTTTGGAATTGCAGCTCCCAAAACCAAGCGCTCCCCAGCTGGAACAACAGCCAAGTGTCTCATCTTGGGCGGGGGGGGCACCTCTCCGTGCTTGGGAACAGTTTGTAGCAAACAGCCCGCGATATGAAAATGTATTTAATGCAATTAATAATTTAAGAAGTGAGAGCATGTGCTCTTGGAGAGTTAAATGCTTGTCAGAGTGATAGATGCACGCTTCAGCACCAATACATTTCGTACGAAGAGCAGAGGGATTTTGCAAACTTGTGTTGACCTTGGGTTGCGGTGGAGAGGAGGCAGATTGCGAAGGCAGGCCCGCGTACGGCAGGACTGCGTCAGCTCGCAATTTACAGCCCTCTCCCCAATTAAAGGACTGTAAAAACATTAAAATTAATGCAGTCTTAACTCCAGAGCAGGCTCTACTTTCTTAATTAGTGCATAATTATTCAGTTTTTGATATCCTGGAAAATTATCACATGGAAATTATTTTAGGCGCAGTAACAATAGCAAAAATCTCTCTACCCCCCCAACTCGATTAACATGTGGAAGTAATTAACACTTTATTACAGTGAAAATACTATTACTGCTAATGTTTAATGACTTTTGCCATTGCATCATAAGCAGGAAATTTAGAACACTACAGAGCAACGGTCTGCTATAAATACAGTCCAAAGATTATAAACCAGAGTCAGATGATTCGCACTAACAGCGCTTAAGACAGGAATATGACATACAATACGTTTCCAAAATGTCACGGGCAGGAAATATAATTTTCTTGATAAAGTCCACTCCATACAGCCAAGCAGGCAGTGCAATAACGCTGGATGCGTTCGGTGTAGGCAGCAGTGCTCAAGTCCTTGTAAAAGCCTGTTGTTAATCAAATTGAAACATAAAACCCCAAGCATAAAGTTATTTTCTCATAACAGTTTAATAGAAATTTCCAATCAAACAAAGGCCAAAAAGTGTTATTACAACATGAAGTTCCTTGTATAAACAACTTAAAATGAAGTAGGGGAAAGTTTCATGGGATTTATGGATTTCTTTATTTTCATTATTTCGAGTAAATGTCTACTGTAGATCTCCTATAAAAGTCTTGAGAAATTATGCACCAGCTTTAGATGATTCACACTAACAGTAATTAAGGTGCTGAGTCCACATAAGTGTCGAAGAGGCCAGTGCTCAGGAAATGTCATTTCAGTTCAGCCAGTGTGATGGAGCCAAACGTGCCAGAGACAAAAGGAGACCAAAAGGGATGGAGACGGCTCTGCCTCGCTCTGGGCTTCTCCGGGGCTGTGACAAGGGGACAGCAGATGGGCGGAACTAGCGCGGTGTTTAGGAAAACGTTTCACTGTCAATGTAAATAGAGAATTGTGTTTAATATTCAGCACAGCCTTATGGAAATTCCCAAACAAACAATGGCGTAAAGCAAGGCAGTGCAAAGGATCTATAAAAAGAAAACCGAAACAAATATAGAAGGAAACAAACGGAGAACAAGGCTGACCCCAATGAACCTGCATAAAGTCACTCTTTGCTTGTTTGTTACTGTTTATGCTGTTGGGCTGGGAATTAATGAAGCTGAGCACTAATCGCGATTCAACCCATGGAATTATTTTAAATTTTAATATTCTGTGTGCATAGCTCAATTGGGCTTTCCCCTTTTAAATATTTTCCTCGATGCTTTAAAATGCGTTCATTGATCTGGACCCGTTTCACTGGCGAGCTAATACAGTTCATAAATTAAGGAATTCTTGTTTTAGAAACATCTCCTTGATCCATGGGCCATGGATATGGAGAGGAAGAATTTGGCACGAGGATGCTGAATATAAATTGCTCTTTTGGAAGGAACTCTTACCAGCCAATGTCTGGAGCCAGCAGGCAAGAAGAATTCACCTGAAGTGGACACAGCGCTTCGCTCTGGGATTAACTTGTTGCAGTTGCAAATGAATCATGAAACCAACTTTGGCAAAGCTGAGCCTGGACCCACGCTGGAACCGAAATAATGTATGTGAAAAACCTGAACTGGATTACGAGGCCATCTGGAATGCATTGGCCATCTGCATTAGGAGTAGCAGTTTCCTTGACAGAGGTTGTGAAATATTAGAATTCCTAATGGAAGAAATATGGCAGTGCAAAATGACACAAAAATCACACAACCTCATTCCCTGACACGGAACAGTGAAAATGCGAATCTTTCTCTCAAGGGTGCTCTATCAATCCTTTGCAAACAAGGCACTTCAGCAGGCAGAGGAGGGGCTGACAGGGCTTAACCCTTCCCCACCACCAGGCAGGACAAGAGAGAGCTTCCCTCTTTGGGGAGGCCAAAACTGGGGAGAACGTATGGCAATCGTAAATCCACACGGGAAATTCCTTCCAAAGCGGGGGGGGTACCTCCAGCACAGGCATCCCACAGAGCTGGCTACCCCAGGGACAGGCTCCTGCCCCTCTCACCCTCCTCTGGGGGATGCTCAGGTGCCTCTAAGACCACTCCCTTGGCAAACCTTATCTGTGGGTGATGCCATAGGCAGGGAGGAGCCAATGGGTGCATGGCCAGCACCAAACAGAGCATTGGGAGATCTGTAATTAACAGCAGAAATCGTGGCAAATTGCCCCTCAAAATGTCCTCTTTTTAACATTTGTGATGGAAGGTTAGCCTGCACTTTGGAAGGCCTGACCCACAACAACAGTTTGCTGCACTAACATTTCTGCCCCCTTGGTATTTGCATTCAAATGATGAACATTTCCATTTTGGTCATCATGATTTCCCAGTAAAAATTCTGAGGCTGGGACCCTCCCAAAATGTGTGTTTGCACAGTTGGTGACATCTGCCTAGGACTGGCTCCGTATTCTTCATGTTTTACTCTTAAAATCACACTTTGTCCCCAGGTCAGCCATCCTACACCAGAGTGCTGAATGTCTCCAGGGGTTTGTGAATACCAGAAATCTTGTGGCACACCTGATGGAATTTAATGTGTTATTTACTCATTTCTTAATAACAAAATTTGTTAATTTACACTGAGGAGTAGAAAAGGCACTGCAGGTTATCAGATTTTCTGAGTCAACGAGGAAATGATACAACAAAACAGTAAACAATAAAAATAATCACAGATAATACTCTAAATAAAGTAATTTGGCCTCCTGACTCAGCATCATTTGCTTTAAACCAGGAGCTCATTCTAACTCCAGACAGGGAAAATTGGATAAATCCAAAGCTGCTATTTTCATTATCCACCATTAAATGACCCCCACTGCCACACAGGAGAGGTTAGAAGAGCTTGGATGTCCTGGCTGCTCCTCTGCCAGGACTTTATAGCAGTGGCCAGGCCAGCACTGCTCACCCTCCACATGGATTCACTGGACTCATCTTGGATAAAATCCATCTTTAGAAGCACCTCCCTGATTTAGGAACCCCCAACATTTTTGGTTTCAAGTGCTCTTTCAATCCCAGCCCTTGTCTCCCTCATTGTCATTTATAAGGCACACAAAGCTACTGTTTATTGCTGCTTCCCTGCAGAAAAGGGAATAACTCCAAGATAGATTTTCTGTTTAGGAAATAGATCTGGGTTGAATTATTCAAAAAGGCTAACAATATCCAGCCCCAGTAAAACTAAGGAAAGGTTTAGAAGACTCCAGAGCTAAGGGGCTTTTATACAGCAGCCAATTGTTATGACTCCTTTTAATTAAATACAAATGAATTAATTGATATGAAGTACTGCTAGGCAATTATTTTGCTGACATTTTGTCTCTTTTGAGACACACTTGTTTACTGAATCTCTCATCTGCCAAATCTTACCACCATCCTGCACTATTTTAAACATATGTTTAAAGAGTTAAAGCCAAGTTTGTACTGTCAGAAACTTTTACATTAATTTCATATTTGTGTTAATGGTACGCAGATTAGGCCCAATAGTACTTACATTTTTTAATCCATCTCCCATCCCTAGGCCATCATTGTACATGAGATATTACATCTTAATGAATTTTTCTGGTTAAAGATTTCTAAATAAATGAATAAATAAATAAGTAATGAAACACTGATTTTTATCTCACTGTACACAAGTTCACTGGTTGGTTTTTCTCCTTTCTGGTTTGCAGTGAAATATTTTCATCATTTTCTAAAGATATGCATGAAAGTACAAAAATGATGGCTGGCTTTGGAACAAACCTCCAGCAGCAGCCAGCAGTATATTAGCCTTTACATGGGAGGCAAAATTGAAGGGTTATCTGGAAAACCATAACTGGCCCAAACAATTTTACATCCTCTGATTATCTGGGGGAATTGCTGAGCTGGAGTTTCTGTCTGACACATCCCCCAGCACGTGTGTGACCCATTTTTTGAAGGCACAGATGCCTCCCCCAGCGGCTCAAACGTGCAGGATGAGATCACAAGCGACTTGAACCCTTTAGACAGCAGCAAGATGCATTTCAGGAAAGCATCCACAGGACTTTCCCACTGCTTTTGGCATGGAATGGGCTCAGCTCTGTGGTCAGCAGCTCCTGGAAGCAGCAAGTCCTCAGAGAACTGCTGGCTGTGAAGTGAATTGTGCACACACAGGACTCCAGGACACCCAGAAGTTGAGCCCCTACCTGTCAGGCCAGCAATAATGTCAGCTGGCAAGTTGTAGATCTCCCCATCTATGAGATACTCCTCTGTTGTGCACATGAAAATAAATAGCAGGCTGGAGAGTAATTAATTTGCCGTTGGTGAACTAAATTAGCCCAGAGGAGCACAGGGAGCCTTCAGAGACAGGTAACCTGAACCTGCCCACACGCACTTAAAGAGCAAAGAACTCAAAAATGCTAAGGCAGTGTGAGTACTGAGATCTCAGTTGTCTTAGAATCACTCTGTGTGTGTGGAACTCTGGGCTGAGTGCAGAGCAATTACTTCCATTAATGCAATTCTATTCCCAAAAAATGCTCCAGGTGGCCAGATGGGGTCTTCTACCCCAATGTGGTCTCCTACCCCCAACACCACACCCTTAAAATCAGCAGGATATGTTGAATACCTCCATATATAATACAAAAAAAAATAGCCTTTACAGCAAAAAAACTTCACATATTTTACTTATCTTTTTGCTCATGGCTACTCTAGAATTTCTATCTCTCACCATTAAAAAGTCACCCATTAAATTCCCTAAATTGTGACATTGCAGGAGATATGAAGGTACCTGCTTTGGACTGAACAAGTTTTTACAGAATGAGTCACATTTTTCAGCCTCTTCAGCCTCTTAAGTCTGGAGTTTCACTTTTTCTAAGAGGGGAGTTCTGGGTTTTTGTACAAACTCTCAGATTTGGGACTCTGATATCCCCTGAGTGTGCCTGGTTTCTCTTAGGCAGTGGTTTGGGCTATCAGCAATTCCTATAACTTTTCCCCCTGATCAAAGCACGTGGATGGACAGGCACAAACAGTCTGGGGCACAGTGCCTCTGTTTTCCCTATTTACCTATCGCCCAACCAGACATTTCTGCACATTAATCATACTTAGAAGTCTTAGCAAAAGGCATCAGTCACTTAACAAACTGTCCCAGATTTATCTGGGGGTAACAGATGACTGCTGCCTATCTGGGCTTGCTACCCAGGGCTGCTGATGAAAGGCAGCGTGTGACCAGAGTTACACACAGGGCAAGAGGGACTTGGCACTGCTTTCAGCAGCCCCCTAAAAACAGAGATATAGGAAGAGATGAGGAAATGGAAACTACACAGATATTCCCCCTCCTCTGCATCTCCCCAGGGACTTCTAAAAATGATCAAGCCCTTTGGAAACTTCAGGCACTAGTGATTCCTGCCACTGCCTGGAATGAGTTGCTGGAGTGTGTCCAGGGAAGGGAACAGAGCTGGGGAAGGGAATGGAGCCCCAGGAATGGATGAGGGAGCTGGGAAAGGGGCTCAGCCTGGAGAAAATGAGGCTCAGGGGGGATCTTGTGGTGACAGGAGGGAGCAGCCTGGGGGGGATCGGGCTCTGCTCCCAGGATGAGAGGAAACTGCCTCAAGTTTCACCAGGGGAAGTTTAGGTTGGAGATTAGAAAAATTTCTTCCTGGAAAGCATTGTCCAGCCCTGGCACAGGATGCCCACAGCAGTGATGGAGTGACCATTCATGAAGGGAACTAAAACATATGTAGATGTGGCTCCTGGGGACATGGGTTAGTGGTGGAGCTGGCAGTGTGAGGTGAATTGTTGGACTCAGTACCTTAGAGTTGTTTCCCAACCTGAATGATCCCGCGATTCTATGGATAAAGGGAAGAACAAGCTATGTGGATAAGTCAGAGAACAAGGATAACTGCCCAGAGTTCCACCTCAGTGCTTCAGAAATGGTACCACAACATCTCTTGGGGTGCAAAGCATGGCCCCATGCCCTGCTTTAAAACAAAAAGCCTTTCATGTGGTCGCCTTCTCCTGACCTAACTGTGTCCAACACCAAGCCTGGCTGGATTACTTCCACCGGCTAAGCCAGCAGAGCAATTTCTTTGGCTCACCAGGAATAAAAAAAAGCTGGTGTTTCTGAAGCTGAAATTTCATCGTGAGTCTCCAGAGATCCCACGCATGAATAATGAAATAATTGTGTGTCCTCACTCGCTGCTCCAGCGTGTTCCCGCCTCTGCCAGCGCCGCCGCTGTTCCCGTTTTCCGCAGAGCCGATACTGACGGATGAACCGTGGCCCAGCCCCAGTCCTGGCAAGGGAAGCCCTGTAATCACAGAGGACAACAGGGATGAAGTTTATCTCCCAGCGAGACATTGGGAAGACATTCCAGCCATTTCCTTTTTTTTTTTAAATTTAGCTCACCCTGTCCCACTTACGTTTCTTAAACCTTCTTGGCAAGAACAAGCCTCATTTAACCCAGCCATGGGCAGGAATCGCAAATTTCTCTGCGTGGACTCACAAATTAACTCCACAGGTTCACAAAATTCTCTAGGACAGAGGGCCAGCCCTGGAATTTTCCTCCCAGACCCCCCCATGTTCCCCAGTGCACATTGTTGTCACACCCAAAGCAAGACAGTCCTGTTAATCAAACGTACCTTGACACTGCAGCTTTCTGTGTGTGTTTCAGGCCCTTTACAATACAATAAAATTTACAGCTCGTATAATTAAGAATATGCCAGATTAAACAAATTAAAGCTCAGCCTTAAAAGCGAAAGCTCTATCAGATCAAGACATTCATGCAGGAAAGAAATTTCAAATTCAAATCAACAACGTCTGAAGGCTCAGAACACAAAGGCTGTATAGGAGTGGCTGAGAGCTACTCCAAGACCTATTCCATAACCTCAAGGTACAACTCATGGCATGGGGCACCAGAAGGTCACAAAGAATAATAGAGTGCAAGGGTTAGTCGGAGATTTGTGGGGATGCCAAGCTGTTCCAGTAATTTTTTATTATTTTTTTTATTCCATTAAAGTAAAAAATAAGAACTTGTCCTGAAATTTGCATTCATGAAAGGCTTTTTGTCTCTCTGGTGTATTCCTGGCCACGAGAGCATGGAGCAGAGGAGAAGGGAAGTCCAAACACCCAGAGGCAGCCTGTGGAAGGAGCCCTGAGGAGGGATTTGGATTCTATCTCTGCTTGGCTCTGTCTGATATTTGACTCCAGGAGCACTTCCACAACTTTATTTAAGCATTTTCTAGTAGATTTGGGATGAGGGACATTGCTCCAGCTAGGGGAGAGCAAAGTGGGACTGGACTATTCAGCCCGTCTTCCACACCCCAATCATCTTCACGGCCTCCTCCTACCTCCTCCCACAGGTCCTTTCTGCTGTTGGGATCCAGAGCTGGATGGAGTGATCCAGGCTGGGTCTCATGAGGATGCAGAAGAGAAGAATCACCCCCACTGACCTGATGGCTGCACTTATTCTGCTGCAGCGCAGGGTATGTTTGGCTTTTTGGGTTGCAAGTGCGTAATATGCACTTGGTCATGTTGAATTTCTCATCCACCACCATCCCAACATCCTTCTCCTCAGGGCTGCTCTCTGTCCAGTCTACTCCCAGCCTGTGTTTGGGCTTGGGGTCCTCCTGACCCAGCTGTAGGAGCTTGGACTTGGCCTTACTCACCTCCATGAGGTCCAGCCTGTCCAGGTCCCTCTGGGTGCCCCATCCTTTCCCTCCACATGGCTCAGTGTCATTGGCAAACTGGCTGAAGGTGCATCAATCCCACTGCCCCTGGCCCCAGCAGAGCTGTCAAACAGCACTGGTGCCAGTCCTGACCCCCAAGGACACTGCTTGGTTTCCACTTGGACATTGACACCACAACCCTCTGGGTGTGACCATTCAGCCAATTCCATATCCATGTCCACCTGTCAAATTCATGAAGATAAAATTTCTCAAGGTTCACCTCCCCATTTTTCCTTTACAACATTTCGCCATTTTTCAGAGAATAATTTTTTGTTTTCACTCAGTTTCTCTTCTTCCACATCAGAAATGGACCTTTCTAAAATGTAAAATATTGAGTTTTCAGGCTTTTCCCCTCTGTAGGATTCGTCATAAGGGAAGAACATGGATGGCAAACAAGACAAGCACCAAGTCTTGGAATCCAGCACTGAATATTATGTTGTGAATCCCATCATATCAGACAGTAAGAAAAATATTCTTGCTTCATAAAACAGGACACCAATGCCAAAAATAAAGGGCTGGAAACAGCACAACCCTGGATCTGTGCAGGAGATTTTCCCCCTTCCTGTTCAGCATCATTCTTTGCACACAAAGTTCAGTGAACAAAAACTTTTACACTGCTGCAAAATGACTCTATTATAGATTTTTAGAATCATCTGAGACACTTATTTTAGAAAAGCTCCAAGGTCAGCAGCAATCTCCCTTTTCCCATTTGCTCCCCAAAAGCTGTACATTATATTGGCAATAGCTATATATATTACTGAGTATCTATAAATATAAAAAATATTTGGTTCTGTTTTGAAATCATGTTTCATATGCAGTTTGTGCTCGATTTCAATAAGCATCTAATTAAGATAGATTTTTTTTCATCCAGTGCTCTTGCAAATTCTATTTATTTAGCTGCTTCACATACTGCAGGCTATCAAAACTGCAAGTTCAGCAGAAAGACATTTTCAGGCAAAAGAGGTGAAAGGGGGACCAAGACAAATGATAAACTTGGATTCAAAGAAAGCAAGAATTCTGATGGCATTTAAAGATGCACATTGCCTCTTTAGGTACAGGTGTATGGCACTTTTTGGGGAAGGTGATGGTGAACATGATGGTGCTGGTTGCAGGCTGGGCTTGGTGATCTTGGAGGTCTTTCCCAGCCATAATGTTTTTTTGTGATTCTGTGATCACATTCCTACTTTTCACTTGTCATTCCATCACCCTGGTGTTAAAGTGCTTCTGGATAACCCACCAAACGATTTCAAAACAAAACCATTCCTTACTTCTATCCTCATTCACTCATTTAGACCCTCAATGGACTTTTCCCTGGAAGGTGTGGGGAAGAAACAGCAAAACCAACAATGTGGACAACAGGATTTGTAAGTCCCTAATGGGCTTGGAAAAAAAAACCCCAAGACCTGAATCTTGGATTTATGATGATCTGGAACTGGCTTTTCTATTTGAGTTTGGGAATAGAATTAATGAGACTTTATGCTTGAACCACTGAATATTTGCGTATGGCAAGTGTGAGTCAGAAGAATAAAAAAAATTATTACTGATATTCAGGACATCGTTGTCCTTGTGCACAAATCTAGAAATTCCACTAAATGTAGCTAAGATTTTCAGAACATCCAAACCCTCTGAACTAATAATATTTTTGCTGTTTTATAGCACACAGTCTATTTTTCCCATCATTTAAACATAGAAAGAAAACATCTTACTTCCTTATTTAGCAGACTTGGAAAACCATTATCAATCATCAAAAATATGTATTAGACACATTTATTCCCCTGACAAATTTATGCCAGAAAACTGATAGACTTATTATAGAACCTCTTCCCACAACAAGAAAAAAAAATCCATAGTTTCATGTGATTCACTCTCAGTCTTACAATTTGGGAAACAAAATCTTTATCCAACAGCACAGCCCTTGGAGCCAATATCTGAGAAAAAAATCTTTTCTCTGTTAAGTTCCCATATTGAAAACATCATAAAGGTATTATCATCCACTATGACTATCTGAAACTCTAAAAAAGTAACTGTATTAAATGGATTTTTTAAATCCCCGTATGTTCCAGTAATCAGTAAAGCAGATTTAAATCTGGGCTTTTTTCCTATCATTATTAGGAGAGAAGAAGAGCCATAAAGCCCATCTTTTGAGGATGTAATTTATTACAAAATTTCACTGCAGTTTTGTTTTTGGGTTTTGGGGTTTTTTTCCCCATCTCTGCTGATCAGGATTTGTAATAATACACTTATTGCAGCTGATGTTGGGAATCCATCCTTTGTAATACTTCTTGACATAATTGCAGCTTTTGACACACTCAATCGTGGGATCCTTCTAAACCATCTTGAAAAATATGTTGGTCTTTCAGGTTCGGTTATTCAGCAGTTCAAATCTTATTATCACCATCGACTACAGTTTGTTAATATAATTTCTCCCCATTCCTCCTCTTACATTGTCATCTGGAGTCATCTGTTACAATGTCATCTGCAGTCCCTCAGGGAGCTGATCCTGGTTCCATGTGCTCCTTTATCTACCTGCTGCCTCTAGGAGCTACAAACTCCAGCTACAGAGACGTGGGCTCTCTTATCACTCTCCTGCTGACACCCAGCCCTTTAATTCTCCATTCCTATTTATTTGATCAATATTCTAATGCTTCTCCCTACTGTTCAGCTACTCAGATGAGCCCCAGTTAAATAAATAAATAAATAAATAAATAAATAAATAAATAAATAAGAAAAAATGAATGTTTTTTAAACACTTTGAAATTATACCCCAGACAGAGAGAGGCAAAACAAGATTTTGATTACATACCTTTTCCACAGCCAGGTGATTCATATTATTGTGCTTTTCAATTCCAGAATTGCTTTATTTATTTATAAATTTCCACATATTTGAGCATGTAAAAATGCCCAACAATACCATAAAACCTCAACTAGAAGCTATAAAAAAGGCATGAAGGAGAGAAAAGGAGTAAAGCAAAGCAAAAGAAAAATTCAGTTTGGAGCTGCGTCCAAATTCCAGCAGCCAGATTTTTATTTATGACACCACCTCTGCATGATGGCACCAGAATCAACTTTAATGGATAATATTTCCACACATTCCTCATGAAAACCAACCAGAAGCTGTTTTTCCAGGAACACCAGGGACCCGCAGCTCCCACAGAGTCTGGTGGGCTACACCAAACACCTGCAGCTTCAAAAACCCAACCTAACCCTTGTTAACACAGATACTTCTCCTTCCTCCTGCTTGGCAGTAAAAGATTAGCTGGAAAAGGAAATATCCTAGGGAGTAAGAAAGAGAAGTAGCCTCTCTTTTCCACCTGCAAATGGGCAATTTTTGATTTTCAGGGAGGGATATTGTTGGAATGTTGTACAGAGTGCTTTCTCTGTTCTTCCAGATTTATCTGGTGTTCTCAAAGTGCCCTGGTTAAGTGAATCTCACAGCCTGGACAAAACTGCTCTCTGGGAATGTCAACATCAAATGTGTTCTTCTTTAACTAAGTCTTTTTCTTCTTCCAGATCTCTGGAAAATAATAACAAAATATAACCAACTAAACCAAAACAAACCTCAACAAGCCAAAACAAAACAAACTGAAGCAAATCAAAACAAACCAAACCACAACAAACAAAACCAAATCAAACCAAAACAAAGAAGGATTTTAACCATTTCTATAGGAAAATGCTGTCCATTTCTTCTCTTTTCCACCACCTTCTTGAGAGACTTTTGGCCACATGTCCTTTTAACCCCCTCGAAATCATAACCTGAGGTAATTCATCCACTCCCCTGTTTCCTCAGAGCAGCTGAGGCTGCCCCTGGATCCCTGGCAGTGCCCAAGGCCAGGCTGGACACTGGGGCTGGAGCAGCCTGGGACAGGGGAAGGTGTCCCTGCCACGGCAGGGGTGGCACTGGATGATCCCTTCCAGGATCCCTTCCAGGCCAAACCATTCCACGAGAGTCTGATGATGATAAATTCATTTTATCTGCTGTTAAAACTACAGACACAGCAGCTCTGCCACCACCAAAAGGGGGCTGATCCAGCAAGTGCCCCTGTGCCCAAAATCCTGCTGCTGCTGGTGCTTCAGTGCCTGGAGCATTCGTTTCAGAGGCTGTGGTTGAGTCACTGGCTGCACTCGTGGCTGCATTAAAAGACTGTTCACGTTTTAGTTAAAATAAATTGCTATTATTTCCTTCTCCCGCTCCCTCCCCCATCCAACTGTTGTTGTTTAATTAAGGATAGCCTGCTGCTCTTCAGTGGGTGTTTGTTTATAGCCTGATAAATGTCAGGAATATGCTCTGGTGGGAAGTCTTTTAGCTGGGAATACTCAGGTCCTTTTAACCACTACTGCAGCTGTAAAAAAGAAAAATTGTTTTAAAATCTCCTTTTCTGACGATTTTAAAATATTTTCATTATTAATTTAAAGGGAAAGTGCAATTCAAATTGTGCTTTTCACAATAGCCTTCTTCTTGGTTTTTTTTTTGTTTTGTTTTTGTTTTTGTTTTGTTTTGGTTTTTTTGTTTTTCTTTTTAATAACCCTTGTTTGTTTGTTATGGTTACTTGCTGGTAATCTACATGTTTTGAACCTGGAGAGGAAAAGTGCACTTGTGATTTCCATCACAGAGAATCTTCACAAGCTATTGCCTGTGCACACATTTATTTTTACTGGTTGTGAAGAGCACCTTCCCCAAAGCCAGCTCAAGCAGCAGCCTCTCCTGGGGTGTCTGGGCTGTCCTGTAGCCTTCAGCAGGCAGAGTTTGGGCTCCAGTCAGAGCCAGGAACATCCAGTTCTTCCACTGCATGGCAAAATATCTGGCTGTGGTGTTGTTGGGTTTTTTGGTTGGTTTGTTGGTGGTTTTCTTTGGTGTTTTTTTTTTGTTTGTTTGTTTGTTTGGCTTGGTTTTTTTGGTTTGTTTTTTTTCTGTTTTTTTTTTTTTTTTTTTTTCCATGGGGCTTTGTGGTTGAACACATGCATTTTACATCAGCTTTGCCATGGAGGATTTTACATTGCTTTACCCTTTCCTAAGTATGGAGAAAAAGATTTTGTGGCCCTTTGCAAAAGTCAGCACAGCTGCCATGCTTCAATCACCTTAAAAACAAAGAAAAAACGAACTGGGAAGGTGTTTAAATGCCTTTACTTTTTCAAATTCCCTTCATCACCTCTCCCACAGTTAGAGAAAAGTTTCTTTGAGCCCTTGGTGCATTTTGGGTGGTGAGGCTCTCCCAGGGAGTGTCCCACTGAAGGGGTTCAGAAGGGTGGGGAGTGTTCCCTGGATAATGCTGACAGGTCAGCCTTGCAGAGCTCCAGCCACTGAGCAATGCCTTTAAATCTGCCTTTCCCAGCATCTTTGTGCCACGAGGGGACAGCCCCTGGTGCTGGAGGGCTCTCCAGGTGCTGCTCAGTTCCAGCCAGGTCTGTGGGATACAAAGGCCACAGCCTGTCACACACATCCAGCACCTTGAGGGCTGCTGGCCATGATTTTGTCCTTATTATTTAGGGAATTAAATAAGGAGAAGACAAATTAGTTCAGAAATTCCTCGGAGACTTTGCCATTGGCAAGTTTGGTTCTTGGCTCTGCCAGCAATGACCTTGGGTGCTGAGCACCTCTGGAAAAGGTCACTGTGCAATTTCCACCTGTGGAAATTCCTGGGAATGGGCTTCCCTCTGCTTCCACTTGCCCTTTCTGCCTGGAGGGGATGGGAAGTGTCAGCTGCCTGCTTGGCTCTGCATTCACTCCGGAGCAGGGCTTGGCTTCGTGGGACCTGCCTTGAGCTCAGCCTGGGCAGGCTTTCCCTGGCACCAGGACTGCAGGCTGAGCAGCTCCGTTTAAGGGCTGGAATAAATGATGAGTGCTTGAGAGGCTGATATGAGAGACAAGCACGTTTCATTCTCTGTGAGCAACCTGGGGCTTTTCAGTGCATAGCTCTCTTAATGAAAAGCTGTGAATTCATGCTCCTCTCAGAGGTGGAGCAGCCTGCAGGTTCAGAGTGCTGAATTTCTAAGAGGCTGTTATCAATCACAATCCTTCTGGCTTAGCCAGACTAAGACAGAAAACCTGGGGAGGAATCTCTTTGCCATGAAACTCACAGAGCAGTCTTTCAGCTTGGTGGGAAGCCACACTCCTGTCAATAATTATTGCCCCTGGGACTTTATCTAAGTGTACAAATCCAGGACCATCCAGCTCTTGCAGGGCTTTCTTGGGCCATTGGTTGAGGTGCAAAAGCAAATTTTGTTCTATCTGTTTATATTGGTTGGGAAAATCTCCTTTGGCACTTGCCCTGCTCCTGCACCACAGCACAGCAGATTTGGGTATTTCCTCAGCTGCTCTGCAGGGAAGGGCTCAGGTTTGGTACTGGGGTTAGAGATGGAATGACATGGGCAGGGTTGGAGTTAAAGGGAACAATTTTTGGCTTGTAGCCCCCAGATTTTGGCTTGCAGCAGTTTGAGGGCCGTGAAGCTGGGATATGCTTGGCAATGAAAAGTAAGGCTGAAATTACCTCTTTGGAAAGCAGGGACAGTTGTGTCCATAGATTGCAGGCTGAGGGTAATTTGTCTTACTCTGTTCTGCCTTAGTTTATGGGATTAGATTTCTGACCCAAGCACCCTATTTCTTCCCTTCATCTGCAGTTGACCTGAGCAACAGCAACAAAAAATAGTTACAATTTCTTTATCACCTTAATATCCTAAGAAAAACCCTTACAGGATATCTACACCTCTGGTTTTGTGTGGGGGAACTGAGGGACCTCTCAGGACTCCTTCCAGTTCAATTTTCTGCCTTCCCTGTGTAGGACATTGGAATATGTCTAGAAAGAGCAGAAGAGGTCCTGTGTTTGTGTGTGTGTATATAAATTACTGTGCTATTTCCAACAGCACTTGGAGGGGAAATCCCCTTTACAACCCTTAACTCCCAAGGTGCTGTTGGATTTCCTAAACAAAAAGCAAACCCCAGCACTGCCTGCATTGAATAAACATTGATCATCTATTAACATTAAGACTGGTATGTCTTGCTGCTGCTTTGGCTCTGGATCAGCACCATCATTTATTAGCATTTTGAAATAGCTCTGCAGAATGGGTGATGCTCAAACTCTGTATCTCCCCACAGAGAATTTGGGAGGTGAGGAAAGCAGAAAAAAATCAGCCAAGATGGGTGCAGGAAGTTCAGCCCCTCATTTTACCCACTTTCTATGCATTTTGCATAAATCAAAGGCCACGTTTTAAGTCTGTGTTAGATCATCAAATAGCTCTTTCCAAAATGTCAGCAATTCAGTGCCCAAATAGCCTGCCAAATAATATTTGATCAATTGCAAATGGGATGCAGATTCTCCTGGAAACTTGGGGGAATTGGTCACCTCAGCTAAATGCAGGTAACACTTTAGGTCACCTCCTGCACTTACCTTGGCTGAATCAGGCTGGACAAAACTCAGATTGGAATGACTGCAGAAATGTGCAGAGATGAAGCTGAAGGCCCAGTAAATAATTAATGCAGCCCTCCTGTTGAACGCCTCTTCCCTAGCACTGGGTCTCATTAAAGTCAGTAGAAGGAGCACAGAACAAAAGGCCACGTATTTACTGAGTCCAGCCTGTAGGTAATGAAGTGGCAAACAGGTCATGCTGCTTAGGAACTTATTTAAAGCAGTTTTATTTTGGTGATGCCAGCTGTCACCAAGTGCTGCTCACAGGGGTGGTCTCCCAGTTAATTTTTCTCCCTACCTGAGCAAGCCTTGACCCTTGAAATGCCAGCTCTGGGTGCACAGTGGGGCTCTGGGCAGGGGGCTGGAGGTGTGGGCACTTTGCATGGGAAGAGCAGAAACTGAAAAAGCGAATTTAGCCATCCACAGCCGGGTAAGTTCACTGTCTTTAATTCTACAGCCAGATAAACTCTGCACGTGGCTTTATACCACTGGGCCTGCAGAAAGGATTGCAGCTCCTGAGCTCCAGGTATGTGCTGAAAGGAGAGATAACTTTGGGGTCTGAGGATCCCCTTGCAGGGCTCAGTTTCTGGCTGGGATGGCATTTCTGTCTGGAGGAAGGGAGGTGATCATTTGGGAAAAGTGGGGACGGTGACAGCATGCTAGAAAAGATTTCCTCGGGCCTCAGAGCATCCCCTAGGGACGCTCAGAGTGATTTAATCAGCAGGGAAAGATTATTTAATCAATCACGAACCCGGGGTTGAATTTTTTAAAGTAATTTTCTGCCCATTTTGAAAGGGAAGCAGGAAACAAGTGTGTCTGGCAGAACTGTCCTGGCTGGGGACTTCCTGTGGTGACATCCATGACAAGGGGAGCCTGTGTCAGACAGGTGTGAACTTGGTCCTTGTGCTTCTGAAGCAGCAGAGCCTCTGCATTCTGTCTTTCTTGTGGAAGGGCAGGCTCAGGGGGGTGTGTGGTGCCTGTGGGAGAGGAGGGGCAGCCCCAGCCCCTCCGGGTGCGGGATCCCAGGCAGGGTTTGCGGGATGGAGCTGCCGGGCAGAGCCTGGGCTGTGCCTCTGAGCAGGGCACTGGTCTCCAGGCAATCCCTGGTGCACAGCAGAATGCTGGATTAGCAGCTGGGAGCCCTTGTGATTAGAGAGATGAGCTGCTAAACGCATCAGTCCTTCCGAGGCCAAGCCTCCCTTTTCATCTGGAGCTGGTAGCCCGTTAAAAATGACTGCTCTGGCAATTAGGAGACCACGAACCCCTGACCGGCGCAGGGGCTTGTGCTTCAGGAGAACCTTGGCAGCAGCATTCCTGCCTGTTTGCTTGTCAGGCAGCCCACTTTCCTTCCTCTGGACATTTAAGGCGCTGCCTTCTCAGAAGATGCTGCTTTATTGGAAGGAAAAAGACCAGGCAACTCCAAGCCCCATCCAAGCTGGCCTTGGACACTTGCAGGGACCCTGTGCCAGGGCCTCCCCACCCTCACAGGGAGGAATTCCTTCCCAATATCCCATCCATCCCTGCCCTCTGGCAGTGGGAAGTTCATTCCCCTTTGTCCTACCATCCCAAAGAAGACATTGGCTTTCCTAATCTCTAACCAGGCTTCCCTGCTGCCATGCAGAGAAAAAGGCAGGGAAATGGGACTTGTTGGGATACAGGGAGAAGGTCGGGGAAAAGAAAAGTTTCACTCCCAGATTCTTGGAAAAAAGAACCCTGTCAGTTGTTTATTTATTTATTTAGAAAGCACATACAGCGATGCACGGGGAGGGGACAGAGATGCAGACCAGGTGAGCAGAGACATCCAGCCCAGAGGAAGAGCCAGGCAGCTCCCGCAGGATCAGCAGTGCACCAGTGGAGGCGAGCGCTGCAGCCGCTGTACCTCTAGATTAGGAACAGGAGCCGCGGGGAGCCTGTGAGGAGCGGGAGCCCGCGTCCCCTCGGGCAGGCTGGCTCACGCCATGGTCTCCTTCCTCGGCGTGCGCCGCTGCTGGCACGTCAGGATGCTCGGGAAGGACGACTTCCCCTTCGCCCGCGACCTCTTCTTCAGCTTCTTCTGGTGCTTGAGGGAAATGCCCAGCTCCTCCATGATGGCGTTGAAAGAAAGACACTGTGGGGAGAGGGGATGGCGTTAAAGGCTCCCCACCTGGAGAGCCCGGCCAGAGCTGGGCCTGGCCCACACAGAACTCATCAGGTGAGGGCAGAGCTCATCCCAGGCCCTCACAGAGTTCCTCAGGTGAGGGCAGAGCTCAGCCCAGGCCCTCATGGAGTTCCTCAGGTGAGGGCAGAGCTCATCCCAGGCCCTCATGGAGCCCTCAGGTGAGGGCAGAGCTCAACCTGGGCCCTCACGGAGCCCTCAGGTGAGGGCAGAGCTCATCCCAGGCCCTCACGGAGCCCTCAGGTGAGGGCAGAGCTCATCCCAGGCCCTCACAGAGCCCTCAGGTGAGGGCAGAGCTCATCCCAGGCCCTCACGGAGCCCTCAGGTGAGGGCAGAGCTCAGCCCTGGCCCTCACGGAGCCCTCAGGTGAGGGCAGATCTCGGCCTCAGAAGATCCAGCTGGGAAAAAATCCCTGGACACACAGGTGAGGGCAGGGGTTCTTCCCTGACTCCTCTTCCGCTGACTTTCACGTGGCTTTGGCCCAACTAAAGATGGTGGTGAATGTTTCCCGATTCCCCACAGGCGCGTCCGCCATGTTTGGGTGGCCTCGCGTCACAAACTTACCCTTTCTCAGTTGACCCTGGCCTTACAAAAGAAAAGATCTTGTTTTAAACACCATATACTTTAGTCACAAAAGAACCATGAGCATGCTGGAGGAAACAAAGAAGAGTTTTTTTAAGATTTCTTTGTGGTTTAGTTATTTTTCCCTCACGAAATGAACAGGCATTTCTCAAATATAGCGTAGGCCTCAATCTTCTTCTTTTCTTTGGAAGGAATCTTTTCAAATATCGTGTGGCGAAGAAAGGACATAATTACCACAAGAATAAGGAAGATGAATGGCTTGGAAAGAAAGAAGAGATCTTAATTCTTCCCACCATCACAGCATTAACAAAGACATCTGGGGTAAGTGAAAACATATTTTAAAATTCACAGCTGGAATAATTATGTATAATAGAAAGAAACACAAGTAGCCTTTAAGTGGAAGTATCTGGCTTTGCAAAAAAAAAACCCACAATAATTGTTCTGTGCAAATATACATGAATAGATTATTTATAGATAAAATCGAGTGATGGCAGCAGGGGGAAACAAAGCTTTAAGCCCCTTATAAATAAATGAAGCGTGTGACTGGCTCTGCAGTGAGCTCCTGTGCTCAGCGGGTGTGAATTTTGGACCCTGTGGGCTGGGCTGCACACAGCTGAGATCCCAGACCGTGCCAGATTCACAGCCCAACCTTCTCCTTCTCTGGGGTGCTTCGTGTTTGTTCATCTGCCGTTCCGAGGCCAATTAAACCCCCGTTAATCGGTGCCTGCCCAGAGTCAAGCGCGCAGCCGGGGCGGTGCATGCTGTCCTTTCAAACGGCAGCCGTGCTGCTGCAATTGCCATTTAAATGCCCTCCCTCTGTGGATTTGAGCCCGGCATCCCGGCGCTCCTTGCCCCTGGAGCAGCAGGAGGAGCAGGTATGCTCCCAGCCCCTTCTGTATGCTCCAAGCTTTTCCGGCGAGCAGCGCCGCTCATCCCCAAACCTACGAAGCCAAAGGCTCTCTGAGTGGATTACTGCTCTCTGCGGTCTCAGCTTTAACGGGTTTTAAAGTCCGGATTACAAAGTGAATCCAGAGCTCCGTGGTAACTAGTGTCCTGTTAACCCTTTGTAGGATTGATCAGTCTTACTTTTATTTTCCTTCCCTGTGTTTCTCACTAGCCTCCCGATGCGTTGTATTTAATCCCAGCCATTACCCTCTGCAGAGTGCAGACAGGGATGATTTCTGCAGGGGAAAGAGTGCATTTTACTGCCTTGTTAATAGGCTGGTACTTTAATTTTCCATCGGGATTCCTATCACTCAGACTGTGCAATAACCACAATGCCTTCCACATTCGTCTCCACAAAACACCCCCATGAAGTTCATTTTGCATCTGCAGACAGACACACAGAACATATTGCTGGGAGGTTTTTAATATCTGATCTGTGGAGTGCCCAATGGCTCCACTTCCAACTGCTTTGAATTTTAAAATAATTATTATCAGGAAGACTCCAAGTTATTTTTAGGAAAAGTGGTGCACAACCTCAGCCAGAAGCGTGTGGGGTTTATAGGAAAGCCACGGACAAGGAACACACCCCAAAACCTCTGAGCCCAAGTCCTCTGAGCAGCACCTGCAAAGCAGCCTTCAAAAAGGGGATGTTGACATTAAAATTCGATTAAAAAGGGAAATATACTGTTCTTTTGTCTCATATTCAGGTGGCCAAACTGAAAGGGTTGCTTTAAAACCCCTTTTTTTTCCCCATGCTGGTCAGTCCACTGCTGAGGTCTGCCCAGAACAAGAGCAGAGTGGGCACAGATCAATCCATTTTACAATTCATGATGAATTTAACATTTTGCTTTCAGCCAGCTTAACTTTCTCATTCTGGCAGTGTCAAAATGCTGCCGGCCATGGCATGTAAAAGGAAATGTCATCTTTTAAAAACAGACTAGGTTCTGCTCTCTGTGTGATGTGGGACTCTTTCTCTGTGCCCTCTGGTCATTTCAGCAGCTGCTAAAGCTAAGTCATGAAGCTCCCAAATCCTTCCTTACACTCCCATGCAGAGGTTTGTGCTAAGCTTTAGGAGAATTACAGACTCAGAATGAAAAAAACAGACAAATAAATAAATAAACAAATAAATAACATAAAGTAGAAACAATGAAAAAAAAAAGGAGTTGTAGTCAGGATTTATCAATCTGCTGCTGGGCTACCACTGAGGACAGGGCATTTTATTAATACCTTGCAAAACAAACCAAATAACAATAAAGAAGCTGCGCAAACCCCAGTGCGTCGTGGAAGTGCTGATAACTGTGAAAATCAAAGGATGTGGGGCAGATTTCATTCTGGAAGAACTCCTGAGCAGCTCAGGGACAGAGGAGGAAGTGCAGAAGTCAGGATTTTTCTCCTGCATGAATAGCTGGGACACTGACCTATGCCTTGTGCTAAAAGAAAATGGATTTATTTTTGCACAGAAGGAAATATATCGGAAATAGTTTCTTTTAGTGAGCAAACTGTTGCTGGGGCACATTCAGGATCTGTGTGAGTATTCTGTCACACAGATGGCATGAGGAGAGGCATATTCTGGTGGCATGAGGAGATCCCCAAATTAACTCCTTTAACCTGCCAGAGTCTATTGAGCAGTGACTGTCAAAACAGTGTGACAGTAACCCAGGGATTAATTCAACTCTTCCCCGCTTACAGGAACCGTTCCTTTGTGCTCTGTTCACAAGAAAAATCAGAAAAGCTGCTTGCTGGTCTCCCACATCACCTGAGCACCAGTGATGGTTTTTGAAAACTGTTTTTTAGCTAGGGATGAGGCTCTGTCAGGGACAGCAGGAGCTGCTTTGGCATTCCCCCGGGGAGCTGCTGCCAGCCTGTGGGGCTGTCTGCGGGACAGCTAAACCCAGGGAACGATGCTGTCACTGCCAGCGGGGCTGTGGGACTGACAGCTGGGACAATGTTTACCCAGCAAGTGACAGGAACGCTCTGGATCCGGCACTAATCTAAGGAACAATTACAAAACCGGTCCAAGCTGCAACCCAGAGGATTTCTTGCGTGGAGCAATGAGGGAGATAAACACATTAGGCATCTTCCTTCTCCTCTGAGAGTTGAGAGGAGCTGAATTTAATTAGTTTTAAGTCTCTTCTACTGGGAAGCTGCAAATAAAAAGTGTTTTCTTAAATCAGGTATTCAGGGGACCTAATTCAGGTCTTTGCTGGTGAGAAGGAGCTTTTTATAGAGAGCCAAAGCTTTCAAGGCCCCATTCAAACCAGTTAAGAGACCATTCTGAGCAAGACAATTTCCTGCAGCATTTGGAGTGCAGCATAAACTCCCACCTCTGGATGGGCAGGGGAGAATCGGAGCAGCCGAGCTGCGAGCAGCACAGCTTTGTCACAAAGCACTCCAGCCTGCTGCCAGCAGCATCAACACCGGGACGGGGCTGAGGGGAGATCACGGGGCACTGCTTGCTCTGCCTGTCCTCAGCAGCCAGGTACACAGACACCATTCAAGGGGGAACTCTTTGGCTGTGAAGGAATCCTCTCCAGCAAGGCCCCTGACTGCAGCAGGGGGCAGAAAGGGCCCCAGGAAAACAGAGCAGTAACTTGTCTGATGAGCAGGAGCTCCACTGGGCAGGAAAACATAAAATAGGGCTGAGGGGAGGGAGATGAGCTGGTGACACTGATGGGAATCTGGGATACAATGGAATACAGGTAAAAGGGTTTGGGAATACTGTTGGGGGGGGTTGCCACAGTTGATGACATCCCTCGAGCTGGCATTTCTGTGCCTTCGTGCATCTCAAATTGTTGACATATGTTTTTTGGTGGCAAAACCACATCCAGTCCATTGTCCTCTGCCCTGTCAGCCCCTGAGTGGCTGAGGGCTGGAGGAAATCCAAGTGTTGTCCTCCCAGGGTGTAAAACACATCCAGTGCCAGCCTCCTACACAAAACATGCCACCAGGGTGCAATATGCAAAGCAATGCCAAGGCTTTGCTGTCTGGGATAAACTGATGCCCGACTTTCCCACAAAGGAGTTTCTCTGTTGCAAATGAACATCGTGAATTGCTCAAACAAGAAAATGGAGTTGCTCTATTAATGGTCTGTGTGGGTGTTGCCCGAGGATGCTGCTGTTGAATGTGTCCTTAATGGTTACATGGCATAAAATTTTATTGACGGGTCTGATTTTGCGCTATGATTGTTACTAGCAGGCTTTGAGTAATGCATTTTAAATGGAGGAATTAAAATTCATTAAATATTGACACAGGGAATAAGACACAGCTCACCATCTCTGGCAGCTTCTAACAGGGGTTCAGGAAGTTAATGGAGCTCTGCAGGGTTGGGAGGCTCCTGAATTCAGAGCTGCCCGGCCCACTTGCAGCAGACACCAAGCTGGATGTTCCGCCGTGCTTTCAGTAACAAGGCTGCCACTGTTCAGCTCGGGTTAGGGAGGAGATGAAAAGGAGGCAAATCATTTTTCTTACCTGAAGCAGGTGAATTACCCCAGGAAATGACAAGGTGACAATTGCACATGAGAGGCTGTGATAATTCTGAAAGGCTCCCACGCTCTGCTGAGCTCCCTGCTGGGGGTGTAATTATTTCCTGGGACACCATTTAAGCTGCCCGATGTGGGGGCTTTGGCAATTTACTCTAGATCAGCTCACCCCCTGTGTTAACCCCTGGCAGGGCTGAGCCCTGCCTGGCCGTGACGCTCTCCCGGACACACCTTGCTCCTCTCCTGACTACACCGTGTGGATCGAGGGCTGTGCTCGGATCCCTCGCTCCTCCCGGATTAACTTGCCACAGTCTAACTCCGTGGATAAGGTGGTGCCAGAGGTGGAGTTGGACGGGTGGGGTTGCTTACACTGCAGTCCGTAAAAGAAACAAAAGGCCTTGCATGCAAGAGAAGAGAAATGGAGAAAGTAAATACATGAACAAAGCAAAACTGAAAACAAGCATGAGAATGATTCAAAAGCCATTTAAATCAAAAGAGACTCAATTTATGGGAACAGAAAAGTCACAGATTGTGTTCAACAATGCTTGGGATTAGCTTAGTGATAACACACCCTGCACAGCGTTTGCCTTCTAAGCTGCTTATCTCACCAGGGAAAAGAGAAAACAATCCCAGAGAAACCAGCGAAAAACACTGGAATGGCTGGTATTGTGCTCTCTGTGAAATTGCTTCTGGAAAAGAGGCAGGATGTGCCACATTAACTCACTTGATGATTCTAATTATTAAGCAACACCTTGCTGAGCAGCAGCAGTGCAGGTGCAGAAACTGGGGGTGTGCACACGTGAGTGCAGCCCCGAATTCCGTTACTCACCCCGCTTATTGCTCAGTTAATTAACACCCCTGGCCTAAAGCTTTAGGTCTGCTTTAGTCCTGGCTTCAGGGAGGCGGTGCCTTGCACAGACTCCTGCAAAGTTTCCAGGCTATTCTGCACCAGGTTAGCACTTAAACTAAACATTTTAATTATACTAAATATTTTAATTAGCTGCAACTGTTCTACAAAACGTATTTGAATAAACGATCTCCCGAGACAGGAACTAAGCAAAGATACAGATACATTTTTTAGCATTTCGTGCTAAAACGGGCTAAAGTACTAATTAGAAAGCTGCAATATGTGCAAATACATTAATCCTTTATCTCTGCCTTATCCCAAACCAGGGACCCTTTGACTGGCATGTCCTGGGATTGCTCCATGAGCTGCATCTGTTTTTGCAGACAGTGACACTGCTTTTAATGCAAACTGCACCTCCCAGAGCAAGCTCAAAATGTTCCCTTCTCCTCCCACTCATCCCTGCTGCCCTCGGGGAGGGTCTTTGCCTCAACAGTCATTCCTGGCATTTATGTCACCGCCCTTTAGGATAACACCTTGGATGGGGAGGGCAATCCCCCATGGAAAAGCTCCAGCTTTTCCCACCTCCAAGTGCAAACGGAACTTAACCCGCTTCGAGGTGGGTGAGGTGGTGAGGAAATGGGAACCTTTGGGGATTCAGGGTCACCCCCTGGTCCTGCAGGCGGGGTCCCCTTGTCCCTCGGGAAATCCCTGCTGGAGAGAAGAGGAGCCAAACAGGACCACAGCAAGGTCCAGGACAGAGCCAGGACAAACTGCCCCGGGCAGGAGGGGCTGGCTGACAGCTTAGGAGCATTCTGCCAGTTGCTGCTCAGCCTGCCTCTTTCACAGGGCTGCTGGCTCTCTAAAGGGGTGTTTACACTCGGTTTTAAGGATTGATCCCTTCTCTCAGACTGCTCTAACGCTCAAGGTGTGATTTACACACAGCATTTCCTCCGTTTTACTCTGCCCTTTTTAATTGCTCATTATGCTTCAGTGGAGCTATCACCAGAACTTCTTTGGCTCCACAATCTTACTTTACAGTGGCATCCATCACCTCTCAGTAGATCTCCCTGCTTTGAAGTGCATCCTTCAGCACAACTGATAAACCCCTGGCCCTGAAAAAAGATGCTTTCTAGAGGAAGAGGAAAATGACTCTTGGGATTTGGATGTGCTTTCCTATGTTACTCAAGCAGCTTGTGGTAATGCCATGTAAAAGACCCAACAGCCCAGTTGTGTTTTATTCCTTTCCGATGTAATTTATGCTGGAAGTCCTGAAGTTCAAGCAGAAACTGAGAAATTAATTGCCCTTGTTCTGCACTGCCCTGCTAAGCAGCACTAATTGGACCGTGGGTGAGGCACTTCCCTGTCATGATTAATAAATGATTTGTCATTAGAGCCGGGCCTGCCTGGTGAGAGCTCGGGCAGGATATGCTCGCTCCACCGCGGAGGCGTGTGCTGCAGAGCCCCGCCGCGCCCAGCGCTCAGCCCGCAGGAGCGGGGCGGCGTCACTCACCTGCTCGATGTCGCTGTTCTTGCGCGACTTGTAGATGAACTCGCCGATGGCCACGAACACGGAGAGCACCAGCCCCGCCGCCAGCACGATGAAGATGCCCCCGATGTTCTCCACGCCGAGGGCGCTGGCTTCCTTGCTGTCCTCCTCGGGGCAGCCGTTGCCTCGCCACCACTTCTCCTTCATCATGTGCAGCTTGCCCTCCTCCTGCAGCTGCAGGATGGCGATGGTGATCTTGTCCCTGTACGGGGACCCTGCAAGGGGACAGCGAGGCCTGGCAGCGCTGCAGGGAGCAGCTGCCGCCATCTGAGGCAGAAGCCTCCCTTGTCACACGGGGGATCATTACAGCTGGAAAGGCTGGAGGTGGGAAGGGCAATCTCTGTTGGTGTCTGCCCTGGGGACTGGGAAGCAGAAGGCTCCACTGGTGCAGTTATTTGAGAATTCATGATAATTTCAGGGTCTCCTAGTGCGGTTTATTTAAGCCTTGGCAGTGGGTTTTCTTGCTAAGGCATTCCTCCACATCCTCTGTGAATATTGCTGTGAGCACTCGTTGAGAATTTCCGCTTTGCATCCCTTCTATTGACTTCAGCATCTGTTGGTTTTTCCTGCTGCCTGTAAATGAGGGCTGCCTCAGAGGAGTCCACCGTCACTCAGACACTTTTCTCTTCTCATTTACACTCACAGCTCCACCTCAGCTACCTACAGCTTGTAAGAACACTGTGTGGACAAGTCCTTTTTATTGTGATTTTCAACAATAGCAGCCCTGCAAGCTGAAAATAGCATCAATTTCATGGTTTTGGTTTGCAGGCCACCATTTGCTAAATGGTGTGTGTGCAGGCTCTGCAGCTTTATGGGCCTGGGCAGTGTCTGGCGAGGAGTGGGGTCACA
>JAYDZK010000271.1:32667422-32679011 GCA_034509185.1 Euphonia xanthogaster
CCCAGCTGCTCTGGGCACCCTGTGCCAGGGCCTGCCCACCCTGCCAGGGAACAATTCCTAATTCCCAATATCCCATCTAAATCTACCCACTGTCAGCTTAAAGCCAACTCCCGAATCCTGTCCCTCCATCCTTGTCCCCAGCCCCTCTCCAGCTCTCCTGGAGCCCCTTCAAGCTCTGCAAGGGGCTCTGAACTCTCCCTGGAGCCACCTCCTCTCCAGGTGAGCATTCCCAGCTCTCTCAGCCTGGCTCCAGAGGGGCTCCAGCCCTCAGAGCATCTCCATGGCCTCCTCTGGCTCATTCCAGCAGCTCCACATCCCCCAGTGCTGGTTAGCCCAGAGCTGGCTGCAGGGCTGCAGGCTGGTGCACCACAGGGAACGGAAGGGGACAATCACCTCCCCTGATTGCTGTGTTGGCCCTGCAGCAGGAATGGGGGTGGGTGAAGTCCCTCCTGAGGACCAGGAGCTGTGAAGCTGCTCCTGCCTGTGGAGGGTCTCATCCCATCCTCTGGTTGGGCAGCCTGCAGCAGCCCCCCCTGTAATGTCACCTGTCCCTTTTGCTCTGCCACGCACTCTCAGCCTGGAAAAGCACTCAAGGCTCTCATTAATTAAGCACATTTCTATGCAGTTTCTGACACCTGACAGAGTACAAAGTGTTCCAATCTACCCTACACGGGGCAATCTCTGCTTCCTGCTCGTGGAGTCAGGTATCACCGAGGCTAAATCAATCCTGTGACTGATGTGTGGCGCAGGCTCACGACATTTAAGGATAATATCTGACTTCGAGGGGATAAATATTCCACGTCTCGCTCCTGTGCGCTACTCAAAATGCAGAAAAGAGAGCTCTGTGTGCTGGGAGATGGGAGGCAGGAGCCTGAGAAAAGAAAATGACTTTAAGGAGACGAGAGTGTGACCTCGGCGTTGGCCAGTTCAGGTAATTTTCACCCTCCAGCAGGACTGTGCCATGTCAGAGGCCAAATTACAACCCATCTGGTCAGTGAGACTTGAAGCTCAGGAGATTTTGTGAAGAACAGAGAGCTCCGAGAGCTCTATATATCTGTCAAGGGCTAAATTACGTTATGGATGAGAATGGACTTCAGTTTGGGACAGTTCAGAGACCTTTAAGTGAAATTTTCCTACCTAGGCAACACCTGCTCAGCTCCAATCCTTTGGAGAAAACTACAGCTACAGTTTTGAAGGCAAACATATCCCATTTTTAAATACCATTTGATTTCCTACCTTTTTTTTTGGTTTTTCATGTAAGACAAGCTACATCCATCATCTCGGCCACAGTCACTTTAAAACTTTGTATGTAAGACATCATTTATTTCTTTATGGGGAATTTTTCAGGAAGATGGATAAAGAATATTCATACTAATAACTATTAACAGGAGCCAATACCTTAAAACATAGCCAGAAAACTGGGTGGCTCAGCCCAGAAACTCTTGAAGTATTTAATACATCCAGGGATGGATGATCCTACTAGGATAAAAATGTTTCCTTCTCAAAACCTGAACTGTTCCTAGCAAGAAACTGCATGGGATTTTTTTTTCTCCAAGATCTTTCATCCAGTGGCTCATGTGCCTCTGTACCTGTAAGAAACACGAGGAAAGAGTCCATGATACAATAAATCACCACTCATGGGACTTTCCAGCCTAGCTGGAAGCCCATTTAGGAGAAACAAAATGTTCCTACATCAACTATCCCAGGCCTTGCCAGTTGTACAGCTTCCCAGCTTCCACCAGGAAGCTTATTTGACTCTGATTTCCCTCTTCCAGACTCGAATTCCATAGGCAGAATTACTATGTATGCCATGGGTGAGACCCTGGAACAGCTTAAACAAACCCAGCACAATGTAAAAGCAAATCAGTAATCTCATGTGATATTTAAAAGCTAAACTATATTTAGGTAATGCTATTTAACTCATATAATATGACAAATATATTTGAAGAGTATATTTATACTGTAATCCATTGATTTCCACAACAGGGATGAATTAGCCTTGCCTCTCTTAAGCAAATAAAATAAACATTGTACTCAATCTTTAACTTTCAAGCTAAGCATGTTCCAGCTCCAACATTCCTGTTGCCTGCGCAGCCAAATAGATTTATTCTCTGATGTCATTTTTCTCGTGTCATTTTGGAATTTGATTGCAGCATATTTAAAATGTTGGTTGCAATCATAACAAAGTGCAGCATTTAAAATGCATTCAACACACACATTGTCCTTGCGGGGAACGGTTATTTGTCTCTGTCCTCTGAGGAGGAACATGGTATGATGAGCAAAACCTGGTGTAATAAAGAAGAATGATGTGGAAAACCCCACAGAAAGAATGGCTCTTTATTTCTTAAATTAAATATGTTTGGGGGTGTTAAATATCTTATCGGATACAGTTGGAACAAAACTGTTAGACAAATAAAGTCGTGCTTGCTATTCCATCCAACATACTGAACAAATACAGGAAAACCTTCCCATATGAATAATTGATAAAGGATTAAAACTGTTAAAAGCATATATTTTCCATGCACCAAGGGTACTTCTCTAATAGGTTTCCACTGTGATAAGCAAAGTACATCTCCTGCTTCATAATTTCAAGATAGTTTTCGATATTAAGTGAAGATTTTTTTTTTTGTTTCAATATTTTCTGCTGTTCTTTGCAACATGAGTCATCCAGGTTCACTCTGCTCAGAGTAAAAGCAGAGGGAGAAATAAGCCACAGCTTTGGGAAGGATGACAAAGACAGAAAGGGAAAACATCCCCGTAGAGCAACAGACACTGAGGGAGCACTGGGACACTGCAAATTACCCAGCTCAGCTCTCAGTCCTGGATACTTGAATATTGTTCTTTGATGAAGTGAGAAAGTTGTACATTTTGTCCTAAAGCAGCCATAAATTTAATCCAATTTAACAGGAAGAAAATAAGTTTGTGAAGCAAACAAGGAGAATCACAGAAAGCCCCTCTAACACCACCAAGTCCAAACATTCCCCACCACCTCCAAGGCCACCACTCGCCCATATCCCAGAGCTCCACATCTGCAAGGCTTTTAAATCCCTCCTGGGATGGTGGCTCCGGGCACTGTTCCCCTGGGTGACTTGTGCCAGGGCTGGACAACCCTTTCCATGAAGAAATTTTCCAAACACCGAGCTTAAAGCTCCTGTGGTGCTGAAGTCAGGAGACAGCTGGCTGCTCTTCCACAGAAGAACATGCCTTCCTGCTGCTCCACTCCTTATTGAAATCATACATAGGAAGTACTCCCCTGGCCCCACACTCCACTGGATTTTATTCCACTATATCCAAAATTACTATCTCTGTAGCAAAGCTTGGTTTTATTCTTTTGATACCTAAACAGAAGTGGTTGTGCTGGTCTTGTAAGGCAAAAAGAGATCTTTTCCCATAACCAGGCTTGGATGCTGCTTTAAAATAGAAAAGCAGAAAATCCTGGAGTGGCTGCTATGATTATCAAGATCCTGCTCTGAATTTTGGCTTCACAGTTAACAGCAGAGGGGGTCACAATGATGCTGTTGTCTTATTTACTGGGCCCCACCAGGGAGTGTTGAGTTTGGGTGATTTGACAATGAGAGGAGAACCAAAGGTCACAACTGGAGCCCAGGGATTTCACTGGGCAGCCCTTCAGCTCTCCCAGTGCTTGAACAACTTCTGGGGTCCCCATTCCTGTGGCCATGGCTTTGGCTACAACCACTTTACTACTCAAGCCTTGAGCACCCAGTCAAACCAACACAGATGATAACAGCAAATTTGTTTCAAAAGCTCATTGAAACCAATTTTTTTTCCCCAGACTGCCATCAACTCCCTAAAAGAAGATTTCAGATGAGCTGGAAATGTGCAGAGCATTTTGAAAAGCAAATGAACAAAGATGTTTGGTGATCCTTCACCCAGCTTATGCTGCTTAGGAAAACTTTCAAACTCATAGAGAAAATCACTTGTGAGTCAACATTTTAAATGCTCCTCCCTATAAAAAGGGGTTAGTTAATTTCTTTTGTAGACTTTTGGACTAGAGAAACCTTAAAATGAGGTGTAGCCTGGAGCTGGAAGGGGCTTTGAAGACATTGGCCTCCCACATTCCAGGTTGGGAAGCAGCAGCAAGTGCAGCCCAACTGATTTCAACTGCAGTGACAAGCTTCACGTGGGAAATCCTGTGGAAAGCCCAGCTCAAAGGGCAGAGCTCAAGATACAGGCAATTGAGGTTAGACTTGATGGTCTTGGAGATCTTTTCCAGCCTTAATGGTTCTCTAAAGGTTCTAATTCTGGAAAGCATTTGGGGTCAGCTTTGCTGATTTCCTCCAAGTCCCTTCTCACCCACCAAGGGATGTTCCAGACCCTCAACCAGGACTCACACACAGGAGCTCTGACACCCCACATCTGCTGAAACACCTCAAGACTTTGGGAATAAATAAAATATGCAGTGCCCCTTTAAAAATCCCAATTTGCCTTCCAACACACACACACAGAGGAAAAAAAAAAAAAAAAAAGTAAGGCAGGAGCCTTCAACTCTGAGTCTGTTTGTTGTGCACGAGTCATCCCACACTCCGAAAAGAGCTAATTTTTTTAGCATCCTTTGCTTTCAAAGCAAGCAACTAAATGCAGAAAAGTGGGGCCTCCCCAAGGGACTGCCTCCTGCCTGTGATGCACATCGCCTGCAGCTAACATGCAAGTAGGACAGACACAGAACTTGAAAATCCTCCACCCTGCAGACGACTCCATGAAAGACAAAGAGAAATGGTTGTTTGGCATGCAAAAACCGGCTCCCCGCGCCCGGGGGGGCTCCCCTGCACCTCTTCGTTAGTGACAGCAGCAAATAATTTGTAAATAGAGGTGAGAAGGGACCTGTGAGGGCATCAGCATGGGCGGGTCAAGAACCGGGTGGCTTTAAGCACTGGGTGTTTCAAATGCCAAGGAAAAGTGAGGCACTGGATGTGACCCAGCCTGGGGGGTTCTGTTGGGATTTCTGTTGGAAACTCACCCGAATTTATCACATTCACTGGGGCAGAGTTTGTCTGTCCTCAGCACCACAGCCCTTTTCCTGCCCAGCCTTACATTGCATAACCACTTGCTACAAGGAAGGCTTTTAAAAAGGCAGGGGGAGAGAGGAAAAGGGAGTAAAAGGAAGAAAATAAAAAGCCCTGGTACAAAATATATGCAGAATTTGTTTTCCAATGAAGGTCTAATAGGGCTACCTCTTAAGTCTGGATATGTAAAAAATTGCCCTTTTCACAGCTGATAAAATACAAATTAATCCTTAGAGGATTTAATATGTGCCTATTTATTACTTTCAAGTATGAAAGTACTGCTGCAATTAATATAGCCAGCACTCCTGCATGCGCTGCTCCGTGGCATTGTCTTTGAAACAAGAAATATATGCAAAGCTTTCATATACAGATATGTACAGAAACACTCACACTCACAAAATGAATATATTTCCCCTTAAAATCTGCAAAAGCAAGTGTTGATGCTGTGCTTTTTCAAAGGCTAAACATCCAGCGTGCCTCTGTTGTTCCACTGCTGCTGCTGGAGTCTGTGTGAACTCCAAAGCTTTAAATTAAGGTGTCTTATGGGTTTATTCTGAGAAGTGTAAACATTTTAAAAATAAAGAAACATTTTTCTCTGTCTTCACAGATTAATGTTTGTTTAACCTCCAATCTTTTGTTTTTTATTATTTTTATTTTTCTTTTTTCCTAAGTACTGTTCAATTAATTCCCTCGTCTTTCCAAAATTAACTCATGGCATGCCAACCCCAAATTCCCAGTCAAACCACTTGGGCCTGTCTTCAGACAGCAGAGTTGTCATTTTAGAAATTTCTGACTCAATTCACTGAAAAAAATATTCTTTACTTACCAACTCCTATGCACATATATTTATTTTTTCCATCTATTTAGCATATATTGGCCAGGAGACAAGTTTCTGGTACTTTGCACACTTTAAACATTGCTGACTTTGAAGTGAAAGTGAAAAGGATCCATATTATAATGATTAATTTAGAGGGCAATATTCAAAAATTGCTATTACTTGTGCAGATATGTTAGATATGTATGCTTGTGCATGCTTGTCACCCTCATATATATATAAATATATATATGTGTGTGTGTGTGTACATATTTGGATTTAAATAATAATAATAACAATAACCTTCAGGTAATTTCTTTATATGCCACAGCTTCAAAAATTTTTTGGCGGAAAGGGAGAAATGACAATGATTCCATTTTTATCCTTCGGTAATGAATCCCCCAAATTACCATAAGCCTTGTTCTTTAAGTTCAGGCTAATGAGTCCCATTTTATTCATATTTTTTGACTTTGGGTTTGATAGTCTCCCTTTGTTTATTCATCACCAAAGTCTATATAATTTCCTGCGTCGTCCCATGTTTGTTTACAATCTCTCCAGCAAGATTTATTTAGGGTAAAAGACCACCTTGGCAGGAGAGGAGGAGAGCAGCTCTCCTGCATGCCGCTGCCTCTCCCGTCCCATCTCAGCCCATGGAGCTCTTTTGACAGACAGCATGAAAAAAATCTGCATAAGGAAAAGTAACTGACAGCTGGGGTCAGACTCTCTCTGTTTAATGACACTGCCAGTTACACATTTTGAATTGTTTAAATATGAGTCTACAGCTTCAACGATCATCATCTCACTGGTTCCACTTTTCATACCCAACAGCCAGGAAAGTGACACGTAATTACACACTTACTGATGGTATCGCCGGGGCCGATAATTAAAACTGCCACGGGAGGATTGCTATTGCGAGGCTACAGCTGGGATGTTGTCAAGAGGTAGAAACTCCAGCAGCTTTTAACGCTATCTTCTTACAGGTGGACCACGGTGAAGGAATAGAAAGGCCTCAGCACATCATTCACAATGTCTCGCACAAATGAAGAAAATCTATTAACAATCCAAAGAGTGAAACACAAACACGCTGACCCAAGGGTTAAACTGTCTGCACGGACGGCACGTGCTGCATTGTTCTTTTTTTCCCTTCTTTTTGCCTTTTCGGATGTGTTTACAGGGAAAAGGGGAAAAAAAAAAAAACAACAAAACCTAAACCCTGGTGGAATATTTTGCCACCTTTGGTAGCACGAAGGGATGTTGGGTGGGCAGCACAGGAACCAGCCCTGTTTACTTCCAATGAGCTGGATGAGTAACTGAGCTCAGGGACAAGGCACGGATGAGCTGCCAAAGATAAACACGGGAGAAAACACGGGAAGGGCTCGTTTTGCACGGTAGGTTCTGCTAAATAGAGGTTTGCATCCTGCCTTGGCAAAACAGAGCAGAGGAATGATGGGCCAGCAAGGCAAAGCTGGAGAAGTCAGCACAGACGAGGGGAAGGAGCACTCAATGGACAGCCCAAATATGGGCAAGGGTTGCCATTGGTTTGATGCTTCACTCTTGATAAACCACCCCCCATTTTCCTCTCTTCCTCCTGTGATGAATAGAGATTAAAATATGAGCAATTATGAGGGAATTACCCTCTGCATAGTACTTGGTGGCTGCTTTATTTCAGATTTTCCCAGCGCACTTACCAAGCTTTATGGAAACAGCATCAGAGGAGGAATGCAGGTGACAGCCTGACCTTTCAGGGCTGGGAACCACTGCCAGCACCAGCTCCACTGGCACTTTGCTCATGTCAGGCCCCTCTCACACAGCCATGGACAGCTGGGATTCCCTGGGACCTCAGCTCTGAGCCGTCCTGGGTTGAGGTGAAG
This sequence comes from Euphonia xanthogaster, assembly GCA_034509185.1. Lineage (NCBI taxonomy): Eukaryota > Metazoa > Chordata > Aves > Passeriformes > Fringillidae > Euphonia > Euphonia xanthogaster. The sequence continues at coordinate 32,675,132 of JAYDZK010000271.1, forward strand.
CATTTTGGCACAAGAGCAGCTCCACGTTTGCAGGTTTGATCCCCAGCCGCTGAAGTCAACCATCTCCTGGGCTTCAGCTGGGCTGTGGCCAAGGCAGCCTCACCTCCAGGCTTCCCCCTCAGCCCCTCTGGCTCCAGAGGAGATGTGTGCTACCACCTGCCATCCACAGGCAGCTCCCTCGTGCTCCCATGGCCACAGCAGCTCTCCTGGCACTCTCCACGTGCTCCTTCCTCCTGCTCCTGCTCAGTGTCCCCTTTCTGCCTGCATGAAATGTCCCCAGCAATCTCAGAAGCAATAACAAGGACATGCATTCCCAGGTAGTCTTAACAAGGGTCTCCCAGCTGGCCTTGGTGAATTTATAGATGCAGAGAAAGCCATGAAGAGGAGGCAGAGAGTCAAAAGGATGAATCCTCAGACACCAGAGGAGTCAGGCAGGTAAGAATCCCAGAATTACTGAGGTGGGAAAAGACTTTTGAGATCATCAAACCCAACCTGAGCCTCATCCCCACCTTGTCCCCAGCCCAGAGCCCTGAGTGCTGCCTCCAGGTCTTCCTGGGGCACCTACAGGGATGGGGACTCCAAACCTCCCTGGGCAGCCCCTGCCAAGGCCTGGCAATCCTTGCCACGATGAAATTCTTCCTGATGTCCAGCCTCGAGCTCCCCTGGTGCAGCCTGAGGCCATTCCCCCTTGTTCTGTTGGCTTGTTCTTCTTCTGTCCCTCTCTGCAATCACTTCTGCACAGAAATTCCACATACTCCCGCTGCAGAATGTTGCATAATAAAAAGAAACCCAAACAACTTGTGCTTCTGAATTGCTGCTAAATTATCACTTTTTTTTTCCTTCTTTTTATGCCAGTCTTGAAGGTCTTCTCCTCATCCCAATGTGCCAATCCTATTGCTTGAATCTAAATGGTGTTTCTTGACTCTTGATGTGCTCAAGACTATTTGCCTAAAATCTAGGTGTCCTTTGCCATTGAATTATCTAATTCTTAAGTAAAGAACACAATCTTTCTAGGACTTAGGAAATTAGGATCTTGAAAATACCATTTAATTTCCCTGAGCTGATTTATTTTTTAAGCATCAGTGCTGTATATTTAATTTTGGGAACTTATAAAATATTTCTACTGAAACGTTTGCTGGGAATTTCTAAGTTTCAGGCCACTTTGGGTATTTTGGAAAATTAGATTAGTAAAGAACCTTGAACAATTTAAGTGCTATAAAACATATTTAACCAGAAATTATGACAGAACTAAGGCCAGTTCTCTGTGATTTGAGTATTTTCCAGTGAAACAGACACACAAGTCCAGCTGTTATTAATGTTTAGTGCTGCAAAGTACTGAAATCAACATTAGTATTTTTTTCTAGACATTGTCCCTCTGTTTCTGAATTTCAGTTTCTTCCTTAATGTTCAGTAAACTCTTACTATCAGGTATTAAAATAATTTTAAGGAATATTATTACCTTCCTTCATTGAAAGCTCACATCTATGATAAACAAAAATACAATTACAAATAATATCTATTAAGGAGTTTTCAACTCCATGGACAAGGCAATACTCTAAAACAACCAGACAAGCAGCAGTGAAATCCTCTGTATTTTAATATATTTGTATTTACTTACAACGCTTCTTTTTTCCTGGAAATTTAGCACCTGAAATTCAATCCCATTGAGATGAAAGGATGATTTACAATCACCTTAAGCAGCAGCATCATTTCACTCCGCAACACCTTTCCTAACACAACAAAGTTGCACTTTCCTTCTACAAAAGTCCTCAGGTTTTTTTTTTTTTATTTCAAACAAATATTTGATAACCAACCTGTGTTGGCTGCAGATAAATGTTATTCTGCAGGGTAAATGTTATTCTGTGGGATAAATGAGGCAGATCTCCCACTCTCCAAGGACAGGGAGGCACCTGGATGCTTTCTCTCATGCAGGGAACAGGTCACGGTGAAATGTTGGAGCAGACCAAGTGAAAGTGGATCCTGGACAAATCCGGGGATCACCAAAACTTGCATTGCCCCACCAAGTGTTCTGGCATCCTCACCTGCTCCAAAGGAAACCACCAAGCCTTGGGTTCATCGGATCATGGAATTACCGGCCAGTTTGGGTTGGAAGGACCTCGGAGCTCATCCCATTTCACTCCCCCACATTCCACTGGAGCAGGTTGCTCCAAGCCCTGTCCAGCCTGCCCTGGTGTGGCAGCCACTCCTTCAGAGGGAAGAATTTCTTCTCAATGCCCCATCCCACCCTTCCCTCTAGCAGTTTGAAGCCATTCCCCCTTCTCCTGGCACTCCATGCCCAAAACCACCCTGAACTTTCAAAAGAGCAGATTTCACCCACAAAAATACCAGGCTGCTTGCATTGCATATGGGAAAATGTCATTCAGCTGGGATCTTCCTGAGCTGGAAGAGTCTGAGAATAAAGAGGTGGTTGCTCTGGATGGCACCAGAGCACTCCTGGAAGAGGTAAAATTGAACACCATCCACCCCTGTTCTTCATCACTGCCACTTCACAGACTGTCCCTAAAAAATGACACTGGGGAAACAGCTCAGATTGAGTTTCCCAGTCTGGAATGCACCTAATTCACACCAGAATGAGGAATGGCAGTGATGACTCATTTTGTGTCAGGTACCAGTGCACCTGGAGAGGTGGCACCCTGCAAACACAGCAAGGGACAGGCACAGGCACTTCAGCATCACTGCCTGTGCTGCCACAAGGAAGTCTGGAAAGAGCCTAAATCACTGCAGTAAGAAGAGAGAGAAGGGAAGGGAGGTGAGAGAAGAAGGGAAGAAAAAAGTACTAATCACCTGTGGGTAGAGTCTGTGATAATTAATGATTAACTCTGATAAACAAGATTCAAAAAAATAGTATTAAGGTTTTTAATTGCAAATTTTGATAGTATAAGCAAAACTATTCCAAACGAATGTTTTACAGTACTCCTAAGCAGTGAAATGTGAAAACTGATGGAAATACAATTGTTGGAAACAAAATAGAGCAAAGACATAAGAAAAGATAATTTTGGAGGAACGAGGAATGTGTGGAAAAGGGGTTACTCTGTATGGACAGAGATGTCATGGAAAGGTCCAAGCAACACAGCCCTGCTGGGATGGTGCTGCCTTGGAGCAGTTTATAGATCCTGATCATCTCACCTTAAACTTCACTCATATTTGATTCTTGAGTCCTGAACCACACAAATTCAATAATCACCACAGTTTCTGGGTGAAGTATGCACACAGCACCAAAAAAAGCCAGGTTTTTTTTCTAGCTGGATTTAACCAGCAGCAGTACAGGCATGGATAGAGCAGGAACAGAGCCAGGACCATGGAAGCATTGCTGGGGGAACTCCTACCCACATCTCTACCAACACATCTTCATCCCAGCTGGCAACACCCAGAGCTCCAGCCCAGCCTTTGGAGCAGCATTGGCACACATGGAAGTTCCCATGGAAGCAAGGCAGGGACATTAAATGTTCCCAAGTCCAATTTTCACTTGTGGATTGAGCCTTGGCTCATAGCTGGCCCTGCAGAAGTGAAGGATGACACAGTGGCCCGTGTGCCACCGGGGCTGGGCCACCTCCCCTGACCATGTCCTGCTCACTACAGGAGCCTGGGACTGAGCTGGGACCACCTGGGGGACACAGCCACAGCCAAGAGGAGCCGTGTCCCATCCCGGGGGACACACCACAGCCAAGAGGAGCCGTGTCCCATCCTGGGGAACACAGCCACAGCCAAGAGGAGCCGTGTCCCATCCTGGGGAACACAGTAACAGCCAAGAGGAGCCGTGTCCCATCCTGGGGAACACAGTAACAGCCAAGAGGAGCCGTGTCCCATCCTGGGGAACACAGTAACAGCCAAGAGGAGCCGTGTCCCATCCTGGGGAACA
>JAYDZK010000271.1:32679094-32694094 GCA_034509185.1 Euphonia xanthogaster
ACACAGCCAAGAGGAGCCGTGTCCCATCCCGGGGGACACACAGCCAAGAGGAGCCGTGTCCCATCCTGGGGGACACACCACAGCCAAGAGGAGCCGTGTCCCATCCTGGGGAACACAGTAACAGCCAAGGGGAGCCGTGTCCCATCCCGGGGGACACACAGCCAAGAGGAGCCGTGTCCCATCCCGGGGGACACACAGCCAAGAGGAGCCGTGTCCCATCCTGGGGGACACAGCCACAGCCACAGCCAAGAGGAGCCGTGTCCCATCCTGGGGGACACACCACAGCCAAGAGGAGCCGTGTCCTATCCTGGGGGACACGGCCACAGCCAAAAGGAGCCGTGTCCCATCCTGGCACTGAGCTCAGCACTTCCCAAAAACCCACACAGATTTCAGGTGCCACCTCAAATCCATCCTAGAATTCCCACCTGTGTTTGGTGGATTCCCATCCAAGATCAGCCTCTGGAAATTCAGTTTTAGAAACACAACCCGGCATGGACTTGTCCAAATATGTTGATCCCCAGGCAAGTTGGAGGCTCTTTGATGGGTATCTCAAGGATCAGGGAGCATCTGCACCTTTTTATTTCTGACCCTGTGCAAGTGCTTAAAACTCAGCATATTTTCTGCTTTCTTAAAATCACCATTATTCTCCAGCCTGCCCATGGAGCTCAGAGGATGAGCAATAATAAACACACACTCACCCCTCAGTCCATAAATATCAGCTCCTTCCCAACCCCTGGCTCAGAGGTGGACCTCAAAAAGAGCAGGTAATTCTGCTCTGCTGTCATCTGTTTCATATCCACCACGTGCCAAACCTTGCAGAAGGACAAGAGGATATTTTATTAGCTGATAAACTGGACTGCTATTCACCGAGGAAGAAGATTATCAAACAAATTACACTGAGAACCAATAATAGGGGAGAGGTTAATGATTTCTGTAAGCCACCAAATTCACCCGCCCCTGTAGTTTACTAAGAAAATTAGGGTTTCTTCATGCTGAGCTTATGGGAACACTTTACCCATATTTCAACCCTTCTTTCCTCTGAGATCTTTGACATCACTGCTTTCTTGCTGGAGAATTTACATTAAGGACAATTATAAAACAAAAATATACCACCATTCAGGAAAATATACAACTTCCTATCAGAGGGATGTGGATGTTCTTCTTGCCAGTCTACAGACATGGAGATTAAATTTCAGAGAGAGATTTATTTTGTGCTATTGTCCTGTTATCCACCAGAGGATTGTGCAATGCAAGTAATCTGATCAGAATAATGCATAGGGACATATTTCAGAAAACCAATAATTGTGGTAACGTTGAGCTCTGCTAGGTGCCAAAATAAAGTCCAAAATCACTCTCCCTCTTTTCCACAATTCCTTAATCATGGCATCATAATGTGCTGCTCTGTTGTCCATTAAAGCCACAAGCTTGAAGTAATCAATGCTGGACATTTGGAGATTTATTGTAATTTTAGATCTACAGCACTTCTGCTGGCTGAAAAGCAAAATTATAGTTTATAGGTGTGCCATATCTTACATTTTACAGCTTTTACTTCTTTAAGTCGTCTTGGTGTGGGTTTTTCTTCTTGGCTTGAGGTTTTTTTTTTCCTTTCCACCTGAGTGCTGCGGGCTTTTTTATGATGTTAGGAAGCAGTTAAGGCAAACAACAGAAAAAATTACTAAAACTGACTGTATTTAAATTCTGTTTACTTCTTTAACCTTTTGACTTACCTATACAAAAAGTAATCTTTCATAAATAAGTCCCAAACAAAATCATTGCCTATTTTACTTTCCTTAAACCCTTGTGGAATAAGCAGAAATTGTAACAAGATCCTTTTGACCGTTTTTTATTCCACTCATATTTGCAATGATTTTATAACTGATGCTTGCTTTGCCTCTCCACATTATCACAATCAGTGCATCCTGGGATTAAAAACCATTTAGGGCCCAACTCTTAAAGAAACTCCCCACACAGCAGTATAATGAACACTGTTCCTTTTTATTGTTGCTGGCTTTATTGATATGCCAAAGGCGCCACTAAGCTCAGTTCTCCCTCTAAAAACAAAGGACTGATCCACTTCCCTTCATGGCTCTGGTACAGAGACAGCACAAAAGCTTTGGGGAAGGTAACCCTGAGAACCCACACAGCCAGCATGGGGCTGGGTCAAATGTTTCACGTGTCTCAAGATGAATGTTCATGAGTTTTCTTTCATTTTCAAGAACGTGTCAGCACAAATTATCAGGAAATCATGAAAGACTTGGGTTGGAAGGGACCTTTAAAGGTCACCCAGCCCAACCCCTCTGTGATGAGCAGGGACATCTTCTACCAGCCCAGGTTGCTTGGCTTGTTTGAATGAATTCCTCATTCCCTAATCAGTTGTTTGAGGGGTGGAGGGGCAAGACAATTCACCACCACCCTTAGAAATCCATCCACATCCTGATTCCAGGACAGCTGGTGGCATCCCCCTGCTCCTGCTCCATCCCAGAGGCTGCAGACGAGGTCCTTCAACTCACCACCAAGGAACCGTCCAAGTTCAGGGGATTACTTCACTGTGTTCTAAACTTCAAATGATAACAAAAAACTGCTAAAGGATATTCAGAATAATAATGGATTCACCAGGTGTTTGCACAGAACAAGCTTATTCCTGTCTTGGATGTTCACGTGACACAGAGACCAAAATGGGGCTCACGTGAGTGGATCCTCTGGAACTCAGTTTTGTGGACATGCCAAGATCTGCTCATCATGGAGCATAGCAAAAATTAATCCAATATTTTAGTTAATATTGTGTAACCATGCAGGCCCTCACTCCTTACAGCACCTTTCAGCCACATGCAGCTCAAATCCATATGAATGAGGATTTTTTAACCACTGCTGAAATATTAGAATTCCAGTGAAATACAGCACTGCTGGCACAGAAAATAAATATGAGAGTCCCTGTTAGGAAAGAGAGTGCAGAAAATAAGTTTGATTAATGTATTTTAGACAGGTGAATTATAGTTTAGCCCCACTGAAATGTGACCAGACACTTTGAACCTCTCACTGGATCTCGTTTGAGCACAAAAATGGTGTTTTACATTTCTTGGGAAAGGCAGACACCCCAACGGCAAAGTTACTGGGAAAATCTGTTACCCAGTGACCAACAAATGCCATTCCCTGCTGCAACTCCTATTTCTGTGGAAGACCCGACTTCCACAATCCCCCTGGCACAGTGCCAGTTAGTTTTCATGGAAGGAAAAGGTCTCAGCTCAAGTAACAGATCTCCCAAGCCAACAGGAGCAGAACTAGAAACTGTAATTGGAGAACTTAGAAAGAAAAATTCCCAAATAACTGCCTGTGTGAGCGCTGGAATTGGAATTTTGCGTGTCACTAGACAAGGATATCACAAGATCCCAGAATCCTTGAAGTTGATAAAGACCTCCAGGATCATCGAGTCCAACCTGTGACTGATCCCCACCTTGTCCCAAGCCCAGAGCACTGAGTCTGGTCATTCCTTGGACGCCTTCAGGGGTGGGGGCTCCACCACCTCCCTGGGCAGCCCATTCCAACTGCTGACCACCCTTTCCATGAAGGATTTCTTCCTGATGTCCAACCTGAACCTCGCCTGGTGCTGTTTGAAGCTGTTTCCTCTTGTCCTGTTCCTTGTTCCCTGGGAGATGAGGCCGATCCCCACCTTCCTACAATCTCCTGTCAGGTAAAATCGATCCAGCTAAAAACCAATTGTCACAGAAGGGATGCAAAAGCCTCCAAAAACAAAGCCACGAGGTCTTTTGTATTCCCAGGGTGAGCCACAGGCTCTGATCTCCCAGTCCTGCAGGGAGGGGGAATGTGGCCATTGATTGCAATGAGTGCAGGATCAAGACCGTAATGCTCGTAGCAGCCATACACATCAGTGTAAACCTATTTGTAACAGAACCTAAGGGCACATTTCATGCATGGCTGGGAGGAAAACCCACTCACAATGGAGGGCAGGAGTGTTCATGGAGAATTTATACTACAAAAGGAAAAGGAAAAACTTTCCTCTATGCCTCTATGTGAATTCATCAATTTAACTTACACTTAAATGGAAAATCGCTATACAGAGACCATAAAAACGTATTATGTTACCAATTGAATGGTTTACACTGCTGGCAAGCTCAGGGAAAACGTACCTTTTCACTATCCCCAGCCTGAGTGAAGCCCATTATGACGGATCCCATATATATCCTTAACTTTTGCACGTGGCAATTCTCTTCGCATGTTCTCTCCTTACCCTAAATCAAGTGAGTGATGAGAAGAAGAATGAGCATGGGTAGAGAAAGGAAGGAGATGTAAAGAAAAAGAAAAGTGGAGAAGGAAAATAAAGAGAAAATAAAGTTAGGGATGAGGAAGAGACAGAAATGGAAAATAGAGCAGGAAAAGGGCAAGGTGTTTCTCAGGAGTCCAGGGTAACAAATGCATCTCAATATAGGTAGGCTGCTCTAAAAGGAAAACAATTCACACATCTCACCTTCCTCTCGTATATTCTAGTTGCACATGCCAGGAGGCAGGAGGGCAGGAAGAGAGCAGAAAGCAGGGAAGAGAAGACATGGTGCTGGGCAGTACCTTGTCTTAGCCAGCTGTTCTCTGCAACAAATCCATTGCTCAGTGCTAAAAGAGAGCATTTTGTACCCATCTCCATTCTCTGACTGCCACAGAAAACAGATGACAGTGCTGGGGGGCTCCTCTGGACCAGAGCTCAGTAAATGCTGTGAGAAGGGGCATTCCAAAATCCTCTTGTCCTGCTGCTTCCCCAGACATTTGCAGGGCAAAGGAGGAGCTGCCACAGTATGGCCATGTATCTTCAGAGGTCAATGTGAGGAAGTCAGCTGCAGCTGGAGCAGCACATGGCAGATCCAGCAGTCTAAGACCAAATTTTCCACTCCTAGAACTGCAGATATAAGTAGATATAAAGCATTTCTGGGTGGTGAGGCCCTGGGACAGGGTGCCCAGAGCAGCTGTGGCTGCCCCTGGATCCCTGACAGTGTCCAAGGCCAGGTTAGACAGGGCTTGGAGCACCCTGGAATCGTGGAAGGTGGCACTGGATGAGCTTTAGTTTCCCTTCCCACCCAAACCCCTCAATGATTCTATAGCTTTCTGCATGGACATGCCTCTGTGCAGAAGGTTGTGAAAAAGGAAGTTTCTCAAACTACTTTGTCATGTTTTATTATTTTTATAAGCCAGTGTGCCACATCCCAAAGTGCAGCAGTGGGGATGCTGACGTGCAGCATGGGACCCTGATCCATTCCTCTGCCACGCCCTGCTCAGTGGGATCTGGCACAAACAGCACTCTTTGGATGTTCCACTAACTCAGATTCCTGCCAAACCCCCTCAGAATTAAAGTGCTGGTGACACATGGTGTCCCAACTAGACCCCACCCTCAGGCAGTGCAGACCTTGGCATGAAGGAGATTTCCCCATCCCTGTCCCCTTGCTCACCAGTCAGGGGTCTGACCTCTCCAAAGTGTCAGATTTCAGTGCCCTCTAAAATTCTTTACAGCTCAAAAGTGCAGAGGGAGCAATGAAACTCTCACTTTTTAGTGCTGAGCTCCCCAATGGGGCTGCTGCTCAGGGCGGGGGGTCCTTAGGAGGTTCTCTCCTTTGTGGTCCCCCTCCCTCTTCTTCTTCCCTCATTCCCATGTAAACATCCACTAATGCAGTGAAAAACCATTCCACCCAGCCTAAGCACAGGGAAAAAAATTAATAGGAGATTTGGAAAGTGTTGTTGGTTTTGTTGTAAATCCTTTGTGCAAAGTCTAACTGGTCTTTACTCATGAAAAACTCAAAAATGACTTTACTTTTTATTTCTCTTCTCACTTCCTTCCCCCATAGAGTAGTTTGGTGAGTATTGAACAGCTCTGTCACAGGGATTACTGATGTTAATCAGGACCACACAGCCACATTACACAGAAGTTTTTGTAGGGACTATCCTAAGGAATATAAATTAACAGTGGAGATTGTTCTGGACTGCTGACTGCAGTGCTGGTTACTTTGTGTTAAGAAAACTGCACTGTGCAAATCCCAGGAGCTCCAAGAATGATGACAGGAATGATCAAAGGAAGGCTGGAAATCTATTTATTAATGAAATATAAAGAGATTGGTAGACAACAATTATACCTTAGAAGGAAGCTCATAAGAGAAGATGTGATGCAGTATAAAAAATACTGATCAGCACAGATGAGGCAGATCAAGAGCTTCAGACTCAAAGCACACAATCAATTAAACGCTCGCAAATTCAAAGCAGATGAAAAGAAATTTTGTGTTGCCCGACCTGAAACTCAGACAAATGAACATTGCTGGGATCTGCACAGCAGCAATATCCCAGGTTTTTATGTACCATAAAGGAGCAGGATCACTCCTTGCAAACTCTGGGAGGGACATTACACAGCAAAGCCCATTGCCAACGTTGTAACCAGAATAGGATTTAAAGAGAAGATAATTCCCCAAATCCAGTGCTTTTTATGCCAGTGGTGGCCACGGAAGGACAGGGAGCAGGGGTGAGGTGAGCAAGGAGAGGTGCAGCAGTGCTGATGGAGCATCTCAGACACATTTACTGTGTGCCCGCAGCCACGCATTTTATGAAACTCTGGCTGTCCCACAACGACGTGCTAAAATCACTCAGAAAAAAAAAAAACATTAATTGTGTTGGGAGCTCGTGCTCGTAATTATGAGCACCTGACCTTCACTGACCCCAGCAGTGATGCTGGTGGGAAAAGGCCACGTTGGAAGTGGCTGCGCATCGGGTTCTGCTCACCTCGAGCTGCCTGAAGAAGAGCCACATAAAAATGCTGTTAAAATAAACTTTGGTAGACAGAGACCTGGTGTAAACCAAGTGTAAACTCTGAGTGGATTTTTACTACAGACCCATAAACCTCGGAAAATAAAAGTTTGTGGGGGAAACTGGGAGGAACATCGATCATGGGGACGCCAGGTGCTCCCAGGGTTGGCAGGCACAAGCTCCCCCCTGCAAATCTCGCCTTCTTTTCCAAAGCTGTGCCTGCAAATGGCATTCCTGAAACTTCCTTACAGCCTCTTCCATCACAAAATTATTTCAGTGCTGGCACCCTTCCGGTCCCAGGCCACAGCCAGCAAGGCAATTCCTTTCCTGCACTTCTTTTTCTCGTGCCCCTCAGGAAAAGCTTCACGGAAAAGACACAGCTTTTGTTGGTTGCAGCACATCAGGATCCCAAAATTGCTGCTAATTGTAACATTTGTAATTACTTCTAGCTTTTAATTTTTATAATGACTCTCCATGGTTCTGTTGACCAGAGGGAAAATTTTAATCCCAAACGTGCCCAACTGTCAAAATTGCCTTTACACTTCAGGTTAAAAAAAGGCTTTTAGGAAGTCATAAAGTTTACTTATTGAAAATTAGAAATGAATATTTATTGTCAGGTTTCCATCGGAGATTGAAACCTTTTATTTAACACTGGTTGGAAGCATAAATTATTCAAATGTTTACATTTGAATGCTGCTGGACTCTAATGATTCCATTTTCTGCAGTGTGCCAGGGGTAAGATAATGAGAACCTTCATCAGAGGGTTAAGCAAACATCCAGCTGCAAGTGTCATGGCAGTGGAAAAGGTTCAATTCAGGCAGCCCTGTGCTCTTTGCAGCCTTCCAGTACCTGAAAGGAGCCACAAAGAAGCTGGAGAGAAATTTTACAAGGCCTGGAGTGCCAGGAAAAAGGGGAATGGCTTCCCTGTGCCAGAGGGCAGGGTTAGATGGGATATTGGGAAGGGATTCTTCCCCGTGAGGGTGGGGAGGCCCTGGCACGGTTTGGGAAGGAAATGAGTGATGCAGCCATAAAGGCAAGAAGCACACTTGGAGTTTGGTTGTTTGAAAGGTTTTTTGAGGACATGAAGGGGTTGAATGGAGAAAGCAGTGGATGTTGGAACTTTTCTAATGCCGGGGCTTTTAATTTTTTAGATAATTTTATTTGAGAAGTAACTGAGAAGGTGACTCTATCACTGCTCTTCTGCAGGCAAACTCAGTCTCTCTCCCTGAGAAATCCCTACTCAGGGCCACCCTTGCACCAGCCAGCAGAGCAGGATCCAAAGGCAGCACCAAATCCCAGGGGAGGCTGGAGGGCACCACATTCCTTCTCCAGCTCCCAGTCCCATCCCACCCCAAGGCCCTGGGAGATGCCCCAGCTCCAGCACAGCTCAGGGAGGATGAGCTGGGCTGGCTTGGGACACAGGTAATATTTTCTGCCTTAACTGAGGCTTTTCTGAACTTCAGCCATGGCGTTAGGTGGTTAATTTTTCCCCCTCTCCAGGGTTTTCATGGGATATCCTGTTCATGCATCCAGAGCCTACTATACAGATGACAGGAGTTTCTTGTATTTAAAGAAAAAACAAAAACCACATGCACGCAAGGAGAAAAATGTTTTTTAACCAGTTAAGACAATTTTTTCTACCTCATAAAGAACCTAAAAGAGGCAAAAGCCCAATTTTCCCACCATTCCCACCTCAGTTCCAGCCCTCACCTGTGTCACTCCCATCAGGCACAGTCCAAAGCTCTGCAGCTGCCCCTGTACTTTCTGCCAGTATAATTTTTTTAAATACACAAATATTGTACTCCAGGGCATGTTTTGCTGGGCCAACAATACATGCCTCACTTTTATTGTGAGGCACAAGCCCTTCGGTTTCATGTCTTTTGACCTCCCAAGAAATGCATTAATGACCCTATAAAGCTCTCTCTGGCACGTATTCATATTAATACAATATACTCCTTTGTTTTTTTTATATTACATAATAAAAGGGGGGAGAGAGGGGGAAAAAAAAAGACAGTTGTTTCAATATCCTTCCACCACAGAGCATAGTTCAGTGGGAAAATAAACCAAAACCAGTGATGTGAAGAGGGGTAGCTGACATTAAGCCTGACTTTAGGTTTATTTCTATTCCTACTTACTTGTCTTGCTTTCAGTTGTGACCCTGCTCAATCCAAAATCCAGCTGCTGCTTTTGGATGCCCGCTGAAGGAACCAGCTCCTTCTGAGCAGCAGCCAGGGTCAGCCACAGGAGCAGCTTTAGGTAACAGCTTCCCCTCCCTCCACTTGGGTCTCACTCCCAGGCACCACATTCCAGCAGTTTCTTCCAGCCTGGAGCTGGGGAATGGCTCTGAAGGATGAGGGTGGAGCAAAGGGAAAGATCTGAGCCTTCGATGAGTGCACAATTTGTGCCTTAAAAAATAAGCAAACTACAAAAACAATTGTGGAAGTAACTTCTGCCCCTGCTCCCTCAGATTATTTTTTCCCATTCCCTCGATTTATTTTTTATTCCCAGAGCAATTTAAATGAATTTTCTGGAGTCTTGGTTCAATATTTGGGCTGCTCCTTGATCCTGTGAGCATGCTGGGAGTAAGTTTGGCTGTGACTGGTTCACGTTGCTTCAGACGGGACATCCTCCAGTGCTCCAATCCTGCTTTTTGACAGAATTAAAATTCAGCCAAATCAGAATTTGGCTGAATTGAATTCCCTATCACAACCTCACCCCCAATATTGCCATGCCATTGTCTCTCCCTCATTAGCACAGTGGACATAAACATCTCTCACCCCTCACTGGTGGCATAGCTCCAAGCAAAGCCAGTGACTGATTTACATCCAGCTGATGCAAACTGGGTAAGTTTTAACTAATCTTCCAATGAATCTAAATTCTTGATAAAAAATCAAATTGCAAACTCGAAGTGAGAACGCCAAAGGCTGTCACAGGTTTCTGAAGCAGATCACAGTGCTCCAAAACCAAAAAAAAACAACCAGAATAATGATTTTTTGCTGTTTAAAAGACAAATCAACCCCAACTTGGACTTCAGTGTCCTCAGGACTGCTTCAACATGGGAAAGAAGGGCAAATCTGGCCTTGCTCCTACTTAACTCTGGGAATTTTTCCTCCTACTTTGAAAGAAAAAACATCACAGTTCATAAAGTGTGGCCTTTTTGTTAACACAGAACTACTTTTTTCCTTCTAACACTTCCAAAAAAACACTTCAAAAGTTAATAGAAGCAATTTAGCCAACAGCTCTTTTGAAAGGAAGTCTCCAAGCTGAACTCCAAATTTTGATAAAGTGGAGAAAGTGTCACCCACAAAATAATAGAAAACACTCCACACACCCCAAGAACTCTAAGACAGCATTTTCCAACATTTTCAACTTCCGAGCAGCATCTTAGCTTTTGTTTATCTTTGATATTTAAGGCAAAATAGATGGGAATATTCATAATTAATAATGAGTAAACCAAGAGTTTAGTCTTTTTATTAATTTTTAAATTTAGAAAATTATTAAAAAACATGAAGTCGAAGTTATTTGGCAGGCGCCTTGCAATGCACATAAATAAATCTCTTTCAGCAAGTCCCCAAGGGTTTTAGGCAAAACTTTGTGAATGCCAAAGAGGAAATCTAAAAACAATTTCTGGCTTGGTAGTTGAGCCAAAAAATGGACATCGGGTCCAAAATACAGTATGAAATATGAGTTTTTGTGCTCAAGAATGAAGTGAGGGATGTTTTCAGCTAAGGACTGTCTAAGGAGCTTTCCAGTGAACCAGAGTAACAAAGATCTTAACCATTAACCATTTAACCATCAACAGGAGCCTCGTTTTAGGGATTTTGTTGCTGTTCCTTGGAGGGAATCATGGACAATGAGGGGCACTGGGTTGGGGTTTTTTTGTTTTGGTGAGCAAAACATTTTGTGAGAACTTTCCCAGCCATTTTTAATTCAGGTCAATACACAGAAAGGCATCAGGGGTCTAGAGAGGATTCACCAGTAGGCTTGTGTTGATTTCTCCATAGAGGATATCCAACTCATTCCATTGGGATCCCAGTGACATCTTTAAATTCCTTCTCCAACATGAATGAGTCACATTGCAGGGCAAGCAGAGCGAGCAGTTAGAAAACAGCTCTGTGCTGAATATCCCACTGAGCGTTTGGAAATGGGGGCAAGTTTGGTGACAGTCAGGCTTTAGAAATCAAAATCTGAGCCAGCTGGTCTATGGAAGGTGTCCCTGCCCGTGGCAGGGGGTGGAACTGGGGGAGCTTTAAGGTCCCAACCCAAGCCAGTCTGTGATCCTGTGACTGTGGTTCTTGGTGCTCCAAACAAAGTCACTAGTGTGGATTCAGGGAAACTCCTGTCGTGGCTGATCTGTTCTTCTTTACCTCACCCAGGGAACACATCAAGGACACACAGATCTAAATGCCCCCAGGGCTCCTCAGTTTACAAACTTACCAACATTTATGCAAAAGAGCAAGCTTTGCATGTAGGGTTACAACCTGCTTGTTCCAGCAGAGAAAAAACCTCTGTGGGCTTTGCAGCAAACGTGGCACCAAAGGCTGTAAGAAAACCTACGTGGGAGAAAGTTCTCCAAACAAGGTTGTGTTTTTAACCACTGCACTGATCATGGAAAAGGTCATCAAGCCCGGGAATCGACTTCCCAAGGAAGTGGTGGAGTCCCCACTACTGGAAGTGTTCAAAATGTGTGTAGATGTGGTACTTGAGGACAGGGTTTAGTGGTGACTGTGCTGGCTGCACTTGATGATCTCAAAGGTCTTTTCCAACCCCAATGATTCTACAATCATCATTTTTAGTGAAGATTTGCTGCTTTGTCTCAGTTGATGGCAACCTTTAGTTACAAAAAAAACAGAATTGGATCTCTCAACATGCTGCCACCTAAATTTCCACTCTGCTCCTACCAGCACCCTCCCCTCCACCCCAGTTATCCCAGCATGGGCACACAGGGGAGTGAGGTGGGAACCAGAAAAGAATACAAGACAGGGCGATTGCCAGAGTTATCAGAATCATCCTTTACCTAATTTTCACAGATATCTGATCCAAAAAGCATCCACTGAGTGAGCACAAAACCAGCAAATGCCTTATGGAGAATCTGCACTTGTGCTGCCATTTCCCCTGATGCAGAAGAGCAGCAGTTTCCTGCACACAAAAATGAAAACTAATATATTTTACAGAGCCCCAACTCTCCTCATTCTCCTTGCATGATAAACTAAAGTTCTGTAGGGACAAACTTGCAGGAATGACACACAGACCTCAGCTCTCTGTGAGTATTGGCTGTCTGCAGCATCTGCCCCCACGAGGAAATTTGCATCCTCAAACAAAACATCAGCAGAATTGACAGATTCTTGTTTAAATAAGGTTTGTTCCAGCTTTGAGATCTCTAACTCTTGTTATCAACAATACAAATGAGGGTTTATGGAAAGAGGATATATTAATTCCTTCCTTCCCCTGATTAAAAACATTGTATGGCTCACTGCAAATCACAGAGTTGTGATTTTGAAATTCCTGTAGACACCAGCTCCCAGCACGCTGCTCCTTTATGCATCACGTCACTTCCCGGCTGCCTTTTGCTGAAAATGAAAACAACAAAATCAAATGTACCCCCCAAAAATTCCACTGGAAATACTCCTTCGTCAGAGCTGGTTTGCAAGTGAGTGATTCTCAGGGAAAAACTCGGTGTATTTTTGAAAAGGGCTCATGTTGGTTCTTTAACTTCTTTTCTGCCTCTGTCAAGGTTGGGTTGGAAGCACTCAAGATGGTATTTTGTGTTCAGACTCAGGTGTTTGTTGTTTCTTACCTGTATTACAGTCTAACAAGTCATGAGTTCTACAGCATTCTACTAAGAGGGTACAAAATGCCTAACCATCTTTTTTCACAAGGTTTTTTAAGGATAAACTGTCCAATTAAGAAATGACCCCTAAATTATTTTTACTTTTAACCCAATAACTGATCGTCCAAAGTCCGCAATGAGGACTTTTCTGACCTCATCACATAATCACATAATACCACCCAAACCATGAAGAAGAAGGTGAAGATGAAGGCCTTCTCCATGGCCTCAGGTTAAACGTAGTGTTCTCTTGTGAGTCTGTGCCTTTCAGCACAGAAAGTTTAAAATTCTCAGCATCCAGGGTTCCAACATCCTCACATTTGTGTTGCCCAGCTTGCATTAAAAATCCTCACAGGGGTTTCTCTGGCAGCAATGTAAAGTTAAAAACATTTCCTGAGCATGTAGGACAGGAACCTCCCAGTCTTGCTCTCATCTTCCCACCTCTGGAGTTAAGCCCAAAGTTTAATCTCTGAGCATCAGTGATCCTGATTTGTTCAGTTTGCTGGGATTGGTGGAGCTCATTTCTGACAGGAACCTTGTGGGAGGGTCTGGGAGGCACAAATGAGCCCGATGACACCCACGTGAGACATTCTCTGCCCAGGAAAATTGGCTGGTGAGGAAAAGGAGCCACTCATTTTATTTTTTTCAAATGAACAAAATTCAACTATTTATCAAAGCTGTTATGAAAAGTCTGTTTATTTATAGAACCACAGAGCAACAGGATGGTTTGGGTTGGAAGGACCTTAAAGCTCATTTTGTTCTGACCCTTGCCACGGGCAGAGACACCTTCCACTAGACCAATTCCCCATCCAGCACTTCCAGGGATGGGCTATCCACAACTCCTCTGTGCAACAGAATTCACTCAGCTAAAAGCACTGAGTATCTTATGCTGACCTACAGAAAATTTTGGCACAGTGAACTCTCTACTGAAAAATTAGTAAAGACTAAAAATGTCACTTCATATTCTTCTTGTCCTGTGGGTTTCCACAAATATTTGGGTGGCAAAGGTATTTATTTATTTATTTATTTATTTATTTATTTATTTATTTATTTATTATCTCTATGGACACAAGTCCAAAAATTCGCTGTGATGCAACTGGGTACAGCCAGTGCTGAAGACTCTTGGCTAAAATTATCTGCTGCTCTCTCATTTAAGAAATGTGCCCTTCCTTCCATAAAGTCTCTCCCAAGTATTTAAAAAAAAAATTAAAAAAAATTTTTGTCTTTTTTCCCTTTTGAAATAAAGCAAGCCACAAAAAAAAAAAAATCAAAGCACAGAAAATTACTAGAAAACAACAGAAAACATGTGAAAAAAAGCAACCACCCAAGCAAGAGCTATCCCTGTCAGGAGGTTTTCCATAAATCCTAACTTCTCATCATCTGAAGATTTACTTCTTTAGCAGCAGATGGTGTGACCCTTATGCAATTAGTTAGCTCTGCTCTTAGAGAGATAGCGCTCTTCAAACCCCAGTGTTGTTGCTGACAGAAACATTTTTAAAGCACTATGCAAACAAGACTACTTCCTTTAATTGCAGCATGCAAATGGGATGGAGAAGGATGGAAGGAGGTGAATATTAAGCACTCAGCCCTCCTCAGCTCTGAGGTGGAGCCTTCACTTGCAGGGTAATGCAGGAAACAAAGAGCATCCTCTGAAAGTGGGTTTATTAGGAAGGAATTGTTCCCTGGCAGGTTGGGCAGGCCCTGGCACAGGGTCCCAGAGCAGCTGTGGCTGCCCTGGATCCCTGGTATTTCCCAAGGCCAGACTGGACGGGTCTTGGAGCATCTGGGACAGTGAGAAGGTGTCCCTGCCCATGGCAGGGTGTGAAATGGGATGGATTTGAAGGTCCCTTCCAACCCAAAAATTTCTGGGATTTTGTGAAAGCAGCAGCTTCCGAAGTGTCCCAGTGCAGGAAGGCCATCCTTGCAGAGGGACACTGTGGAGCACCAGGAGCTGTGAAAGTGGTGAAGGACCTCGGGGAGCAGCTGAGGTCACTTGGCTTGTTCAGCTGCAGAAGAGGAGACTGAGGGCAGAGCCCAGCTCTGATCTCTGCTCCCTCTGACAGGGACAGCACCCAGGGAGCGGCTGGAGCTCTGTCAGGGGCAGTTTAGGTGGGATTTTCAGGAAAGGTTCTTCCCCCAGAGGGTGCTGGCACTGCCCAGGCTCCACTGGGAATGGGCACAGCCCCGAGGCTGCCAGAGCTCCAGGAGAGTTTGGACAGCACTGCCAGGGATGCCCAGGGTGGGATTCTGGGGCTGTGCAGGGACAGGATCCTTGTGGATCCCTTCCTATTCTGGATATTCCATGATTCTATGATCCCATACTCTCTTTCCAGCTGAACTCTCTGATGTCAGAGACCCAAACACCTCCTTGGATGCTGGAACAA
>JAYDZK010000271.1:32696594-32702810 GCA_034509185.1 Euphonia xanthogaster
CTGCAGCCCTTCCCATCCCTTGCCCCATTTCCTGACCCCCAGCACAGGTGTGGTGGTAGAATCACAGAATTGTTCAGGTTTGAAATGATCTTTAAGGCCTTTGAGTCCCCTGCCAGCGCCCAGGTGAGGTGACATTTGGGGACACCCACATCTCCCCTTCATCCAACAGCCCCCCACTTTCCCTGGGACATGGAAGGACCAACTTCTGCACAAGGCTGGCTCAGCTCTGCTCAGTTAATGAAGATCCTCAGAGCTGTGCTAGCAAGGTCCACCTGCAATCAAGGGTTAATTGCATGACAGTTTTCCTCCAGGAAATTCCCCGACCGTTACACAGATCCACTTTTAAAAAAGCCCAGACAACAGCAATCACATCATAAATTAAGAAAATACGGATTTTAAAAGACTTTGCCCCTCCTTTTAATATACACTAATAATCTGAAGCATTCGTGTATTGCCTGTACTGAACTTTGCACTTCTTTTTCAGGAATTTCTGTATTGCAATTAAAGGCAAAACAGCAAAAGTTCATCTTTTTGCAGCATCCTCAGGGTGTGTTTGCTGAGAAACAAGTCTGGGAAGTTTTATCCTGTCAGTGAGGACTGCAGAGGAAGGATTTACCCCTCAGACCTGCACTGAGCAGAACCCCTCACGTGCAGGGAGGGGAAGGGACCAGAGCTGATGAAACCCCAGGAGGGTCCCTGGAGGGACCACAAGGTGCCCTGACATCAAAACCAAGGCATGGCTGGAGGCTCATCTCGGAGAGCTTTTCCAGCCTTAACCATTCCAGGAAGGAGGGAACAAGGAATAAAAATCCATTTCAATGCATTTCCATCCAGCACAGAGCTGTTTCCCACAGATCCAGGGGCATCCCACCTGCACTGACCCTTCTACCAAATACCCTCACGGATTTGTGAGGGTTAATTCTAACACACCTGTTGGAAAAAAGAAATCTGTGTTTTTCAGCTGCTGTGCAGAACAAGAGAGTTGTTAAAAGTCTGGAGAGAATGGAGTTTTCTGGAGATGTTTAATCTTGTGTCCAAAAATGCCTGAACAGGTTTCTCTCTCTCCCCCTCCCAACCTCACAAAGTGAAGCTTGGGAGTAACAGCTCTTCTTTATGCAAAATGTGTGTGTATATAAAACTCTTAGGTATAGTATTAACATATTTAAATTATCATAAAAATAAATGGTGCACCAAAACCGTCCCCGCTTCTTTTTTTTTTTCCTTTCCCTCTTAAAAAATAGTTATGGATATTATTCTCAGAGAAACGTCTTATGTGTGGGCATGCTAAGAATTCATGATTTCATTGCACAGCAGAGAATATGTGAGTTTTATGTGTGATTCACAAAGAAAATTAGGTGTGAAAGTGGGATAAGTACTGGGATGTACAGTAGATTGCTACCTCCAAGGCAAGATTTACATACAGATATTTGTGTTGTGTTATGGAACCTACTTATTGTAACCATAAAAATTATTTGTACATCGATTTCTGTGGAGTCAAATTTTAAATACGTAAAAGGTAGTTAATTCTTCCAAATGAGTTTGTAAAAAAATGCCAGGGGGACAAGATGCAGCAGAGACCATAGAAACAGCCTCATCACATGATGCAGCAAATGGGAACCAGAAATTTGCAGCAAATGGGAACCAGAAATTTACAGCAAATGGGAGCCAGAAATCCCCATTAAGAGCCCTATATTGTGCAGAATCAATGTAATCAGCCATCACTGCCTGAAAAAAAAAATGCATTTTACATATTGCTATCCAATTTCTAGAAATGATTTTGCTGTAAGAAAAAGGAGAAAGCCAGGAATAACAAAACGAGATGAAATGCTCAGAGCTCAATTGTTGCACATTTTTATCCACGTCTTTTAACAGGGCGAGAAATCTGGTGGAAATTATTCAAATTCAGACACGTGGCAGAGAAATGGGATCTGCAAAATAATAACTGTAATAGCATTCAACATAAATACGATTTTAATGAAATCAAGGTCTCTGTCTCCCTTCCCCACCTTCTCCCAGGGTTTCCCATATTGATGATTATCAGCAATCACCCTGGGTTCTCCTGCCCAGCCCGACCCCCTGGGACAGCAAATCATTTTTAATGGGGAGCAAAAAGAGGGAAACTGAGGGATGGCTGGATTGACTCTTTTGCCCAAGGTCACAGGCAGGTCGATTTATGGGTAGGGACAGAAATTAAACTGGGGCTCCATCACTTGAACAGCACTGTCAAGCAGCAGCAGATGTGTCACACAGCTGGAACGCACCCCAAAACCCTGCCAGCACCCCTGCACTCCTCTGGGGCTGGGACTGAGGATTCCACAGGAATTACAGACAGCAGGGAGAGCTGGTTTAGAGCCCAGCCCATGAGCACACACTCACCTCACCTCACCAAGGGCCATCCCACCCACTCCAAGCCTCTTTCAGACCTGAGGAATTTTTAACTCACGCTCTGCTCTGGGCTGAAACGCCTGGATTTGGATTTGGCAGGTGCAGGAATGAGCTAAAACAGCATCTTAGCCCCTGCCTGACATACTCCAAAGATCTCAGCTGAAAGATGGCAGAAACCTGAAATCACCTCTGAACAGCAAGCAGGATTTATCCTTAAACCCAGCTCAAAATCCTGCCTCACCTGGCACTGGGCTGAGCATTGACATCCTCAGCCTCCCACAGCCTGTTAAAGCTGGGAATTTGCCCTCTGATGGACACAGGTGGCCGAGGACCACCCTGCCTGCTGCCAGTGGCCAAAGAACAGATGATTTTCTCCCTCAAATCTTCCTCACATCACTGATTTCTTCCCTTTATTACACGGCTCAGCTGTGGAGCAGGAGGCAGGTGCTGGGGGAAGGTGGCACAGCTCTGCCACGAGCTCTTGTTTGACCATCACCCATGCCAGGAGTGACAATTCCCCTCTTTTTAAGGCACATTTTAGGAGAAGGCAGCAAGGTTTGTACAAGTGATGTTTATTGTTGTTGTTATAGTCTGGGTATTCTCTTATTCCCACCCAATGCTACAGATTAACAAAATAATTCAGGCACCACCTATCAATTCCTGATAGTTTTCCTGATAGTTTTGCATTTAGGGGTAATAGATATTACCCCTAAATGAAGTATCTGACTGCTCAAGCTTGTAAAAAAAATACTCACAAATATTAGCAAAACACTCTGCTAGCTGCTCCCTCAGAGGAATTTTTACCTATTGACATTACCACTATTCTGTATGTTGGTTTGGTTTGGCTGGCTTGTTGTTGTTTTGTTGGTTTTTTTTAAAGTGCAACAAATATATTTACCTTTTTAGGTATAATTTTTTTTCCGAAAACCTAATAAAAAGGCAGTAAAGAAACAAAGTTAGCTATTAGATAACAGTTCTTGCTGCCAAAAGCCATAATCTGACACAGATTGAGCCTGGTACAGTAGTCAATTAATGGCTCAGTGCTCATACAATAATGACCTACTAACCTGACGGTGTGTTGCTCTCACATTTTGCTGTCCCCTGGGATGCCACTGTCACTGTGTTATCTATTGCCTGCTTCCCTATCAAAGAAAATAAGCAGAGCTGAAATGTATGTACGCATCAAGCTCTGTAGTTCATTGCACACCAACCCCAGCAACTGGAGGAACAATAGATTTATAAGTTTATCCTACATTAAACCAAACATGCCTGACTGCACTGTAAATTACTAAATAATAAACCAGGTGGTGTAAGATCCTGACTTGGACAGAATATAAAAATCTATCAACCTGTAAAATACAATAACCATAAACGTGCTATGTAGCTGATGGCTCAGGTAAACCATCCACCTCCAGCAGCAGAGGTTTTGCTGGAGTAAATTGCAACAAAAGGTTTACTAAATTTAGGTCTGGAGCACTTCTTCATTTTAGGCAACACCATCAATAGGAGAAATATAATTGAGCTAAAACCAGTGGCAAATGTGCTTGTTTTGTTTACATTTCTTTGTCTCTAATGGAGCTATTTCATGGTAATGTGCTGTGTTTCCCAGCATATTGCCACGGGCATTTAGTCTGATCTCTAAAGAGAAGATGAACTACTGCAGGAGGGCATCTTTCTTCAGGATTCAAACTTCACATTCAAATTAGCTTGAAGTAGTACAGGAGGTGCAAAATGCAGGATGCTGAAGGCCAGGGCACTTGCATCCTTGGAATGGACTAAATCTCAATTTAAAAGAAACCCCCAGCAGTCGTGTTAGTGCAATAAAATATTTTCTGTGCCTCCGTGCACACCATTAGTCCCACCCCAAATGACACCCCAGATTTTTAAGAAGTCCTACCTTTGCTCCCAAAATTGATCGCCTCGGACCACAGAAAACATTAGATCAAGGTGCTCAAAAAGCGATTCAATAAATCAGAACTCCAAAATCCACAAAATTAATTAATTCCCTTTTCGGAGCTTTTCAAGAAGCCAAGCAGGTTAAATTTATATGATTTGCAAACAGTGTTTACATTCACAGAGAGACAACTAATTGCTGCACGGCTTGACATCATTACAGGGAAATGCTGGGGGATGCAGACAGTTTAATTAGGGGTGGCTTTAAGTTCACAACAAGACTGGTACCACAGTGCTTTACTAATGTGCTTATATGGGATGATCATACACACCACGGCTTTTATTCTTTCTGTACTCTTTGTCTTTACAACAGAAAATAAAGTATTTTTCCCACGCAGGCAAGCTGACACAGTGTATATTTCCCCCTCGATTTTATTCACTTGCTTTGCAGAGCATAAAGAAATGTTTCTTAACCTAACAAAGTGCATATTCAATTGCAGATGCGTGTGCCTTGCTGATCCGTGAGCAAACACACACAAATCCTGGGCTCAGCCTCTCCCAAATTCCCCCATTCAAGGCAAACTCCCACTGAACTTAATGGGGACTCAGCACCCCATCATCATTTCCCTGGCTTGAACCTCGTGTGAACCCACACGGTGCAAGTGGGGTTTGAAGCTGTTCCCCCACATTTTTTTGGAGGAAAAATGGGAAGTGCCTTGCAGGAAGCCCCTGAACTTCAACAAGGAATGGGCCCAGCGTGCATCTGCCAAGGGGCAGGTAAAGGGAGCTCTTACCCATTTTCATCACAGAATAGTTTTTCTCCTGGCAGGGTGAGGACAGACCCCCTAAGCACCCTACTCATTTAATTTTAAGCAAACAAGGCTGAAATATTATTATCCTGTTTTTATGAGGTACCTCCATCACTTATTTGCACAGTGGTTTCTGCATTGTTGGACAGGGGAGCACAGCACTGCTGTCCTGGAATATCAGGATCCTTTTCTGCTCCTCCCACTGAACCAACAGAGACCTTCAGAGTCTTTAATTTTCCTGTTCTAGTCTCAGAAGGGATGTTCCCATCCTAGTCTTAGTTCTAGTTCCTCTTCCAATCTCAGCACCTGTTCATCCTTGTCTCCCTGTGCAATGGAGCCTTTTCACTCACCATGAAATGAAATCCCTTGGGAGACATTTAAAAGGGCAGAATTATTTCAAAACAGTTTGTGATATGGAAACAAAAATACTACATCCAATTAAAAATGCACAGGTAACTTAGATAAGAAGAATAAGAGTGTCAATAGTGCAGGAGACAGCAATCACCAGGTGTGGTTTCCTTGGTACTTGGTTTGGGAACCACACCACAGCTCCAACTACCATCATTCCCAACCCATGGAACAGCCTCGCTCTAGGCAGGAGCACCTCCTGGTCTCAGCAGCTGATGGTGTGGCAGAGAAAGAGGTGGCCTTTATTCACCACATCTACACTCACAGGTGTTGATTTCACAAACAAAATGACTGGAGAAATTATAGAACAAGACTGAAAACTTTGAATTTCCATTTAGCTGCATGAATTCTAGCCGTGGACGTATGGAAAAAGATTAGCACTGAGCTCTGCCAGGCACAGTGTCCATGGAAAGTTTTCCTGTACTAGTTAGAAATTCAAGTAATTTCCTGGCACTGCATTTTTGATACGTAACTCCATGTTACAACAACTGGCAATGGTGAAGTTGTTACGGTCTATTTATCTGTATTTAATTATTTTTATGCACCCATCACTGTAGCATCTGGATCAAATGTAATAATGCATTAAATTAAACTGTCTAGAGTGGAAAACACAAACTGTTACCGTCCCCACAACGCCCCAGCCAGTCCAACAGCAACAGTGGTGACAAAGACAAGATGTTTCAAAGAGCAGGAGTTCAGTGGCCAGAGAAAGGACAAAGCC
>JAYDZK010000271.1:32789207-32800164 GCA_034509185.1 Euphonia xanthogaster
CTGGCCTTGGGCACTGCCAGGGATCCAGGGACAGCCCCAGCTGCTCTGGGCACCCTGTGCCAGGGCCTGCCCACCCTGCCAGGAAGTAAAAAATGCTTGTTTTATTATTTTTTAAAACATACCAGTGACACTGTTTTCACTGATTGCACGAGTTTAATGTACTTTATTTTCTATTATTGTTAATGCAGCTGGCCCTGGATTTAAATGCATTTCAGTTGCCTTTTTGTGCCATTATATTTGATTCCTCAGCGAGACTTTCTAAGAATATGATTAACCCTCTGGGTCATCTTATAATGTAATTATTAATGATTGATTCTGTTTATCCTTGGGATCAATATGAGAAGCAAAAATGCTTTGGCATATATTTGGGGTTGATTTCTTGCATTCAGTAAACATGATCTGGTGACAAGTCTGGTATTGGTTTATTACTCAGAACGTGTTTGATGAATCTGAAGTGTGTAATTAGTTTTATATAATGATGGTGATATGTGGGGTTTTTTACATGACTTATGTTAATATGGCCAATAGTGTTAACATCTCCTGCCACTAATAGTTAGGGTGGGGATGTATAGTAATTGATCTTCCTGGGAGTGCTGTAATGTAAAAACAATTCCGGCTGTTTGAAGTATATTTTACAAGTGTGCATTGGGCCTTTGGGATGTTATACTGAAAAACCCAATTGTACAGTTACCATGGGAACCCAATTAGAATAGATTGCTGGATTTTTTTTTTTCTTTCTCAGGCTTTCATCTTGACCAAAAATCTAATGTACTTTAAATGTTTTCATACGGAATTTTGTTCGTATAGTCACTTGGTGTAATGGCTGGTTTTTAATTTTACTGCTGAACCAGAGTGTTCTATTGAGGGTCCTGAGGACTTATCCTTCAAGGAGAATCTTCCTTTAGTGTTTAAAACTTGATGAACTGAGAAAAAAATACTTTTTATTAATCCAAGTTCTTACTGCCATCACATGTACTCATCAGGCTGCAGTCCTGGGGGAAAAAAAAGCAGGGAGGTATCTCAAAGCACAAGGACTTCTGTTCTAGATCATCAGCAAAACATGGCTGAAGAATTTCTTGCCCTTCAAGGAGCTGTTTTTGATGTCACCTCTGACTTTTCTTCACCTTTTTGGCCTGTTGACATATCCAGAGGTTTGGGATGCTCACAGTGATGTGTTTGCTTCCTGCACTGTTG
Organism: Euphonia xanthogaster; assembly: GCA_034509185.1. NCBI lineage: Eukaryota > Metazoa > Chordata > Aves > Passeriformes > Fringillidae > Euphonia > Euphonia xanthogaster. The sequence goes on from JAYDZK010000271.1 coordinate 32,790,402, forward strand.
AGCACCTGCAGGTGTTTGTGTATCTTCAGGTGTCCTGGGAGCACCCTGCTCCCTCAGCACAGCTCCTGGGTGGCAGCAGAGCTTGCGTGGAGCTTGGGAACATCTTCCTGCAATGGCCAAGGGAAGCTGAGGCAGGAGAGATGGAGATGGATATCACTGGTCCTTGGCAGCTCTGAGCTAGTGGGGATTGTCAGCTATTTAGTTTTTCCATACTGCTCATTAATCCCTTCAGTTTATCCACTCTGAAAATGCAGGAGGGAATTTTCCATTTGGTGAAGCCATTGCTGGCATGAAGGTTTCAGTATTTCAAGGTTTGGTTCTGGTGTCTCAGTTTCCACACCATGGATGTGGTATCACTGAATTGATCACTGTGTGTTGCTCCAAAGAGGTTTTGGCTTTTACTGGTATCACTGAATTGATCAATGTGTGTTGCTCCAAAGAGGTTTTGGCTTTTAGTGGTATCCCTGAATTGATCAATGTGTGCTGCTCCAAAGAGGTTTTGGCTCCTTGCCTTCAAGGCCACCCTCGGGAGAACCCTTCATCTCCACGTGAAGTCCTGACCTCCTCCAGCAAGACAGTCTTTGCAAGGCTGAGGTGCATTTTGGAGGGATGGTTTGGACTTTCCAAGGGGTGTTTTTTGTATGGTTTCTCACTGTCTGGCTGCCAGAAATCTTCCAACCACAGTGGTTTGGGCATGACTGGTTTTACCCAAGTTCTGGTCACTTAAGGAAGGTCTTGTTGGGTGAGCAGGTGGAGCTCAGCTAGGGTTTGAAATGAGCTTCTGGATAAATCTGATTGTTGAGGCAAAGATTTCAGCTTTACCCTTCAGGAAGATCTAACAAACCTGAGCATTGCTGGGTGCTTTGAAATACCCAGCTCTGAACTGATGATAGAAATAAATTGCTATTTTATTTTTAGCTCTATCACAGATATTTTAAGTAGTTCTATTAGATTGCTCATCTGCCTGACCTGCATTTAAAATTGCAGTGAGTTCTCTTTGCAATGCCTGCCTTGTTACTATCGTTGAAATACTAATTGTTCATCTTAATTTTCAACACCTAAGTAAGATGCAATATTAAGATTAAATGTTGCTATTTGGTTTTAAGTGGCTGGGAAGTGGCCAGGTGTTCTGTCAGTGCCTTGGACTTCAAGGAGAGATCTTGGGAAGCCTGGGATGTTCATATAATTTCATTTTAAAGAGATTTACCATTCCTGGAGTGGATACAGTTATCCCTGCCCATGGAGTGGTGATTCCCTGATTTCAGTGGAGCAGTTGCCATCGAGGCTGGCTGTGAGTCAGGATTGTGAAGCTGAGCTTTGGCACGTAATCTCCTCGGCTTTAAAAATTACAGTGTTTGTACCACATCTTTCAAAGACAGAGTGATATTAGCTGAGTGGCACTAAAAAACACATAGAGAGGGGAGCTAAATGCCAAAGAAATAGGAAATATCCTTTATTTCCAAAGGGAGAGCAAAAAGGAGCCAGTTGTGGGTTTTAATTATATAAATAACGTCAAATGCTAGAATTATAATAATTGAAGTTAAAATGTTTTAGGTACTCAGTGGCATGAAATTTGTGCTTTTAAACCCAGAATATATCACAATCACTTGTTTTAAAATCACTTTCATGCCTTAAAATGTGGCATTTCCTAAATCACAGCAGGCTCTTCATTTTACTCAGTCACTTAGAAGTATATGACAGCCTGTAAAAAATTATTCAATTAATACTTTTATCTTTTGAGGCATTCTTATTCCAGATATCTGAGTTGTGCAGTGCTTGTTGTGGAAGAACTCTTCAATGTGCCATCTGTTGATTTTTTTGTTTGACTCATGACGAGTGGGTGACTTAACATTAAAATTCCATGTTGTTTGTGAAAAACAAAACCAAACTCCCTTTGGAAATTCTGTGTAGTGAAACTTGGAGTTTAAAACCTGATGCAGAGGTGGATATTCTGGATAATCTCCCTGTGGAGTTCAGATTTAATAATCTAACTGGGAATTACTTTTTTTTCCTTGCAGGTGGAGCCTTTTCCTCCAGGATGGCATCGAGGCTGGTTCCCAAAGTAAGTTTCCAGTGTGGTGCCTTTGCAGGGAGGTGCCCACTGGAAGTCCAGCATTACAAAAGAGTTCACGTAACATAGTTTGTTTTTTCCCCAGTGCCCAGCAGTCAGGATTAGGAATCCAGTTGACAAGATTGATGCTGCATTGTAAATCTCTGTAGCTCTGTCATGGTTGGTAACAGGCATCAGTGGACCTTTCCCCAGCACGTATCCATCTGCCACAGAGCATAAATAACAGGACAGAGCTGCTCTCTCTGTTTTCTTTCTGTTTCCATTCCTTAATAATAAGCACCTCCCTGAAAAACAGGCTTAATTTTGAGGCTTGATGCTTCAGTGATGTAAGTGTAGGTCAGTGACATGGTAGCAAAATAAGAAACATGGATGTTTATCCAAATATTCAGACAATTTACTCTGCTGAAAGAAGGGCATCAACACATTGTTAGTCTACAGCTGTCTCCCTGAAATAGTTGAAATGAACTTTGAAGACACAAAGTCTTTTTTTTTTGTGTGTGGAATACCTATTTTTGTAACATTAGTGGTGTTCCTCTAGGAAAACACTTCTGGTACAATCACACCTGCATTCCTAACTATTCCTGTTGGCAACTTCTGTCACTGCTCTAAATGTCTGAATAGTGGCATCTCTTGTGGTTTTAATCTGCTTTACATAATGTCATGTGGCTTAGGAAGGAGCATTTTGCTGGTTTGTGTTGTTTACCTCTTTTCTACAAAAGCAAATTGGTTTTGTTTTTTAAAACGGAATGGTTGAGGAAGAAATCCAGGTAAATAAATTACTGCTTCACTTTTTTCTTTTGAACCATCATCTCTTTAGTCACATTTATGCATCTTCCAGTTGCAAACACCTTTTAGCAGAGGGAGGGAGAATCCCTGGCTCCCTCTCATTGCAGGCTAGGTGTGATATAGCTGGCAAGTGACATGAAACTAATAATTTATTATCTAACCTTTTCATTTCCCCCTCTCTCACGTGGAGTTGAAAGGTGCAGCTTGAGCTGTTCGGGGAGTTTTCCCCTTTTGATATGTGGGAAGACAGAAGGTTTGAGGTAAAACACTCCAACTCCGCTGTGGGGACTGTGCAGACACTTCCCTGTGCTCTGGATGCATATTAAATATTGATGTCCTGCTGTAATTGGTGATTTTCGGGCTGTTTTCAGTGTGTGATCAGTTTGCACAGCCCCATGTTGGGGTGACACCCAGCGTGTGCCTGGCCACGGATTTGCAGGAATCAATTATCACCCGAGCAATGTGCCGAGCAGTTTTTAAGGAGGCTGCTGAAAAATGCTTTGGGAAAGCAGGCAGATGTGGGAATTTTCCATAATCACTGCCTGTGCCTCCCACTCCATCCCTGATGCTGTTGCAGTGACCAGAGATGAGTTTTGGGTTTGGGTTGGGCTGGAAGGTGGCTGGGCTCTGGGTGACCAAACCTCAGGGTATCTCCATGTTTTGGAATTTGGGTGGGGGCTTTTGGTTCTTCTGACAGTGTGGCAGTTTTTGCATTTCATTGGAAAGCTCTAAATGTCATTCTGCTCCTCGCTGGATTTCTTCAGTTAAATTTGAAGTTGGTAAATGGATTCTTGGACTAACCCTGATGCTGTGCTCTGTTAATAGTGAAACCCTTGTCCTGACTCGAGCAGGGATGGACAACTGTAGGAAAATCCAGATGCCTGTGTGCCAAGACTATGCTCTTGTATTTTTAGACAGATCTTTGCCACACCTCTTCTGTCTGTATTTATTTCCCTGTGTTTTGTGTTTTTAGTGAATTTCTAAGACACATTTTGCTGCTCTGCTCAATTCAAAATTTTCAGCGAAATTCTTTCCACACACACAACTCAGATTCCTGACTCTCCTTCAGCTTAAGGAGCACTATTAATGGTTTTGTTCATATTGCTTAGATTTATTTTGTTATTATTCTCCAGCTCCTACTCTTCAGGTAGAGCTATTTTGGTATTATAAAGAATGATGGATTATATAGGAAAGTTTCTTTTGAAGCACTCCTGATATTGTGCAATGCACTTGGGGGTCAGCTACACTTGACTGATGCATGATTTATCCCATGTCCCTGCCACTTCCTGAGATAAAGCTGCTATTTTATCAAAAATGCCAGCAAGTGTGATTTAGAATTTATACCCCTCCTTTTCAAATAATTGTTCTGATTACTTTCTGGCACGGCAATAAAATGATAAAGGTAATTGCACACAAATGTGAGATAGCACCAAAATACAATAAAATTAACCTGAATTAGCTTGACTTGTCGATGAGAAGTATTTATGAAATGTATTTTTGCAATAAGGGAGACTGATATTATAGCTGGAAGGTGAGTTATTGCCTTAATGTAATACTGTTTGAAATTTAAAAAAGAGACTGTTACAGTTGAGGGTGATTGTGCCTTTGAAATTAAGTTGAAGTGATTCTTATAATTGGCAGCAATAATGCATTGGGAAGGTAATATCTTTTATTGTGTTATGCCTAGTTGCATTATCTTTTATTTAGCTGGTCCTGACTCCAGCTCTGCAGAGAAGACAAGCAGGAGCAGATCAGGAATTTTGTGGATTTAGGTGATAAAAACTTGAAATGTTACCCAATATTAAAGTCATTCTTTTGCTGGTTTGTTGTTTTTTTTTTCATTTTTAGCCCATTTTCAGTTCCCCTGAACCTGATACAAGGCTCATTTGATTAAAATTTCATCTGTTTTCCTTGTGTTGGAGTAGTTGCCATGTATTTACATCAGGCTGAGCCTGTAAGAGCTGAGCACTCCAAGCTCGCTGTGTCAGGTGCTGATTTGGGCAGTGAATTTTGTATTTCTCTGTACCTCTTACAGCAAGGTGTGAGCACACTCTTACAGCAAGCCCTCAATGGGTTTTGATCCTCAGATCCCAGAACCCCAGAGGCTGGAAAAGCCCTCCCAGCCCAGGGATTCCCAGCTGTGCCCATCCCCATCCTGTCCCCAGCTCTGAGTGCCACCTCCAGGTGCCACCTGCAGGGCTGGCACTCCAGCCCTCCCTGGCAGTGCCAGTGCCTGAGCCCCCTTTCCATGGGGAAATTCCTGCTGTGCCCACCCTGAGCTGCCCTGGCCCAGCCTGGGGCCGTTCCCTCTGCTCCTGTCCCTGTTCCTCCCCCAGCTCCTGCCAGGAGTTTCCTGGGGAAGCAGAAGGTTCCCCCTGAGGCTCCTCTCCCCAGGTTTTGGTGGGTTGGTGCAGAAGGGAACCGTGCACAGATTCCAGTCCCTGGCACCACCAAATTCCCAGGAACAACCCCAGGGCTTGGCACCCACACAGATCCAGGACTTTTGGCAGGCTGGAAAAACCAGCAGGAAGGAACTGGGAGCAGGGAATGGCTTTTCCCTGCTCAAGCCAACCAGACACAAGTGAGAGCTCTCAGCCAAAGCCAGTCACAACAATTAACTGCAAATTGCAAATTATTACTAAAAATTACTGGAAAAATTATCTCTGTTTTGAATCAGAAATGCAAAATCTGTGAGTTCTGCTTTATATTTATTTAGAAAGATAATAATCTCCTGAAGAGAATAAGAAATGCCTTACCAAACACTCAGAGATGCTCTTTCCAGTATTTTCTTAAAACTAATCAAGTTCGAAATCCCAAGTTTCCTTTTATAAACAAGGTCATAAAATGCCTTAAAAATCTCCCAGGAAATTCATGGAAATTTATTCAGCCTGGTATGAGAGAGTAAATCTCTGTTATGCTTGTGGATCCTTCCCCAATCCATGTACATTTTAATTAAGCCCATTAATTTTACAGGATTGCTGCTTGTTTGCTGCTGGATTGTTGCTCTGAAGAAAGCAGCTTTTTTCTATGGAAATTAAATTCCACAATCTTCAAAGTAAGTTTTTCTAGCAACCAGCACTGAGAAACACAAAGCATTTCCTGCTGCACAGAAAGCTTGGTTTGGTTTTCTCGTTTGTACAACACCATGAAAAAATTCTTTACTTGATTCTGGATCCACTGGGAAAATCCACGTGCTTCCTCAGGCCCCGTGTCATTCCAAAGGATCCTGATCCATTCCCTACCACCTAAGCTTACTGGAGGAATTTCCATCTGTCATGGTGGCTTCCAGATCAAATTTCCTAAATTTCTGATCATGCCCTGCCCTGGTTTGACCTTTGTTTGCAGCAGCTCCTCCACCTCTGACATTCGATTTTATCTCCATCTTTATCAGCACTCAAAAGCTCAAAGCAAATTCAAGCAGCCTCAGGAAAAATGGGTTTGTGGTTTGACAAATATTCCATGAAACTGCTCAGGGCTGGGATTGAAAGCTTAGAATCCTAAAAACAAGGAATGGTTTGGGCTGGAAGGGACCTAAATCCCACCCAGTGCCACCCCTGCCATGGCAGGGATGCCTCCCACTGTCCCAGGTGCTCCCAATGTCCAGCCTGGCCTTGGGCACCTCCAGGGTCGAGTATCCACAATTTTCCTGGGATATTATTCTCACTTTTGGCACAAAATCCACACAAAACCCATCACACAGCAAGTTCAGCCAAGCAGAGTTGAACATCTCTGTGCTTTCTGTCTAAATTACTGTCAAAAAAAAAGCCAAAGAACAACTTACTTCAGTGCAGGGACTTAAATTGTCAGAAGAATTCCTTGTGTCTCCATAAAGGTAACATAAATCCTGGAAAAACCCATTCTCTACCCAAAACAACTCATTCTCCAGGTTGTGTTTTCCCAGGCTGCCTCCGGAGCCTGTCTGGGAGGAAAATGAAGAAGGAGTACATGAAGGAAATCATAATTTACAAGATGTTCTGAAGCCAGGCTGCATTTAAAACAACTGGAATTTGAGAGTTGCTTGTCAGGGGAAAAAAAAAAAAGAGCTAACAAGGAAACCATGTAAATGAACTTGTTGTGTTCCTGCTAAAAATGCTGGAAGTGTCTGACAAATCCCCATCATGAGCTCCCATCTGCAGGTGGAAGGAAAGGGAGACCTGTTCAGGGCTGCAGGGAGAGGGAGCACAGGGAAAACATGGAAAAGCAGGGCCAGCAGCAACAGGAGCCGTGAGCCTTGCTGTGAGTTTTCCGTGGAATCCAAGGAATAAGCTGATTCTTTGTTGGGAAAATAATTCAGTATCAGGAAGTGGAAAGGCTCATGAGGTTCATGCTCTCTGGCAATAGCATTGCTCCAAGGGAAGCAGATCCCAGAATCCCAGACTGGTTTGGGTGGGAAGGGACATTAAAATCCACCCAGTGCCACCCCTGCCATGGCAGGGACACCTCCCACTGTCCCTGTCCCACATCCCTTGGGCACTGCCAGGGATCCAGGGGCAGCCCCAGCTGCTCTGGGCACCCTGTGCCAGTGACACAGAACACGGTAAAAGACCCAAAGTAGCAAAGTTGAAGGAAAATATTTCAAAATACTATTTTAAATAAAAATAAAATTCCTGCCAGCTAAGAGCAAAGCCAAGCCCCAAAGCCTTGAAGCTCTCCATGGCTGCAAGGGAGAGCATCCCAGAGTAAACCCAGGCTTGATCCACACAGGAGCTGGACTCTGTGATCCATGTGGGTCCCTTCCAGCTCAGGATATTCCAGGAGCTCTCCTGCCTGGCACTGCCACCTTCACCTCCCACCCTGTGCACACCACTCGTGGCTGTTGCCCCTCCAACCCCACTTCCAAAGAGCATTTTTGTGCCACTCAGGTGTCCAAGGTCCCTCTTTTGGGCTCTCTCCTTTCCTTCACCAGAAAAGAATATCTTCTCTCAATCACAAAACAAACAAAACCTCGCAGAACTGTGGAAAATCCAGAGCTGGGACCCACAGGGATCATCCAGTCCAGCTCCTGGCCCTGCACAGGACTCCCAGAACCCCACCCTGTGCTGAGAGCATCGTCCAAACCCAGCAAAGGCTTGCCCATGGTGAATTAATTTAATGTTTGGGAGACAAAATCTCAGTCCGACACAATTTTGTCTCCCCCACTGCCAGTCCAGGCCTCAAAAATTATGCAAAAGTCCCAACTCCTCCTTCCAGCCTCACTCTAAACCCTCCCAACAATTGCTGCTCTCCATTTCCAGCTTTTCGCCCAAGGCTCCTAAAACATCATGTGGGGATTTGGGAGCCCCATTTGAAACAAATTGTTTTAATTAAACCAGTAATTTCCAACCCCGAGAGATGTAAACTATTAAAGAGCTGCCAGGAGGGAGAGGCACTAATGGAGAGCAGTGAGCAATTACAGCCAAGCTGCTGCTGGTTCTCTGGGAAAAGGGCTGGGAAAGCAGAGCCAGGCATCCCTCATCACCCCCAGAGCCTGCCCAGAGCCCAGGACCCCCCTCCCAGAGCCCAGGACCCCCCTCCCAGAAAGGCTCAGCACCCCCAGAGCCCAGGATCCCCTCCCAGAAAGGCTCAGCACCCCCAGAGCCCAGGATCCCCCTCCCAGAGCCCGGGACCCCCCTCCCAGAGCCCAGGACCCCCCTCCCAGAAAGGCTCAGCACTCCCAGAGCCCGGGATCCCCCTCCCAGAGCCCAGGACCCCCCTCCCAGAGCTCAGGATCCCCCTCCCAGAGCCCAGGATCCCCCTCCCAGAAAGGCTCAGCAGCTCCTTCTCTCAGGTGTTGGGTCCTGGGGAAATAAGAGGAGGGATCAGGGATGGGGGGAAGGACTCGAGCTGCACCAAGGGCAGTTTAGTTGGATATTAGGAAGAAGTTTTTTCCAGAAAGGTGATGAAGTTCTGGAATGTTCTGCCCACTGAGGTGGTGGAGTCCCCATGGCTGGGTGTGTTTAGCAAAGCCTGGATGTGGCACTGGGGGCCAGGGCTCAGCTGGGGTGCTGGGGCTGGGCTGGACTCGGTGATCCTGGAGGTCTCTCCCAACCTGGAGAATCTGTGAATTCTGTGAATTCATCTCCCCTCCACAGAACAGCTCCTGAAAACATGAGGCACAGAGCAAGGGAGGCAGGAACTGTTCAGGGGGTAGAAGTGAAAGCTCTGTCTCAGACAACTCAGCTGTGCTTCCCCCACACAGCCAGGACCTCGGGAAGGTGCATTTGGGATGGCCCAAAGCTCAGGAGAATTCAGAAATGTCAAATCCATGTGCTCTTTTTCCCATAAAATGGATCTTATCCAGCCCCAAATCAAATGCTTGGGGGCTTCCCTGGAAATGCCAATGTCAGCCAAAAGAAGAAAAGAAAAAGCTTTTTTAGAAATGTTTTTTTTTCAAGCTGCAAATGGAAGTAAAACAAGAAGAATATCCAACAACAATCAACAATAACAATTTCAACAATTTATCCAAGAGCCACTTGTCTTCTCCTAAAATAAACCTTCCCCATTATCCTTTCTAATCCTGGACAAATTCAAACCTCAGAAGGCAAAATCTGCTTCTGGTCACAAAGATCTCTGATCTCCACCTGATTCATGTCTCAGGGCTGAATTTACTCCATATACGTGGCTGAAAGGAATTTTACTGCTGTTCTGACCTCTGGAATGGCTCCTGGTCCAAGGAAGTGCTGGTTTGGGTGGGAGCTCAGGGTACTCAGCTGTCCCAGAGCCCAAAAGGAGAACACCCAGCTGGAAATCAACCAGAGAGCAGCATCTAAAAATAAATACATTTGCATTTTCCCCTCTGATCTGCTGAAGTGCAGCACCAGAGAATCCCGGGATGGTTTGGGTTGGGAATGACCCCAAATCCCACCCAGTTCCCCCCTGCCATGGCAGGGACACCTTCCCCTGCCCCAGGTGCTCCCAGCCCCAGTG
>JAYDZK010000271.1:32856207-32864166 GCA_034509185.1 Euphonia xanthogaster
GACCTCAAAATTTGTATGTCGTTAACACCGCGTTCTGAAGTGGGAGAGAACAAGGTTTGGGAGGGAGAAGATTCCCTGCCTTCGTTGACTTTTGTCTCTCCTGGTAATTGGCGGCGCGTCGGGGCGGGCGAGCTCGCGGGGGGCCCCGGGGGCCCCAACCCACCCACCCGAGCCCGTGGCGGCGTCCAAATCAAGCCCTATAAAAATTTGATGCTCAGATCAATATTGTGGCACCCAGGTAATTAAAGTGGGTTTGTTTATTTGGCTCCTTATAAAGAAAAAGGGCTTAATACAGACTAATTACACTGAGCCCTTCGCCTACCGTAGGATAATAATGGCGGCAATTTAAAGTGATATTAAATGAGAATTAATAAAGGAATATTGAGTCACTTTGACTGCATTAAGCTGCGTGAAATGATTTCTTATCTCAATTTAACTTTCTGTCCACAGTTTAATGATTGATAAGCTTGGAATTTTTATAGAGGTAATCTAAAACAATATTTGATTGCTATGTTGAATTAATAACAACAAGCCCTTTTTTCTTGTTTATCAGCACATCGGGAGAGATGCTCCCTTTCACTTTAATGATGGTAATTTGTATAACCCTTCTGCTGGATATTGTGCTTACTTTATGCATTTAAGTGATACTTTGACAATATTTTAATTAGTTTTGCAAAAAATGCATATTTTCTGGGCAGTTTGTACTTCCGTGTAACATGTGAGGCTTGTCAGTTATTCCAAGAGAACGAAAGCATTTTAAAAAAAAGGTACAAGTCAGCTTCAAGTGAAAATTGAAATCACTCTTAAATTCTGAAATGAAGATTGTTAATCATGGTCCTTTAAGATCAGCCCTGGAGACCTGCATGGCAGAAGGAAACACTGCTTTGAATGTTTCAAATCTGAACATGCAGTGGCCTGGATTTACTGCCCAAAAACTGTTGTTTCTGCCACCAGTTCGTGAGGCAGCGTGTGCTGGGATAAACCCCTTCAGTGGGGGAGGAAACTTCTCAGAGGCACTTTAAAACTCTAAGGGGGCCAAAAGGCAAAGACACAGATTTTGGGTGAAATCCATTTTATCTGTGCAATTATTGCATTGAAATACGTTTAAGTCCTGGTCCTTTGTTGCAGCTCCTCGTGTCTCGTGTCCCACCCCGTTAGCACCCCGGCCTCCTCCGAGCTGCAGAGCAATGCAGGTGGTCAGGACCTCATCCTGAGCCCTTTTTTTATATCTGTATAAAAAATTGCTGGTCTTGTTCATTAATTTCTGTCTCCAAAATGCCATGTCAAGCCTCCCAAGGAGCCCACCAGTGTCCCCTGGACAGCTTCTCACCATGGGCCAGCGTGAGTTGCTGATGAAATTACAGGTGCAGGGAAATGCAGAATTAGAAATATATCTGATGTTGCAATACTTGTGAAGCTATAGCTTTGTTGATGACAGGACAATTCCGTTTTTGACAGTTTAATTTACTGTTGCCAGTGGACAAGAGCAAAAGGAGAACGTGGGGTTAGGCACCTGCCCCCTCGTGCTGTGTTTCACATGGTAGGTTGCAAAATCATGACTCCCTCAACCTGTCGTGCTCAAATGAGAAGGTTTTCAGCTGGGGAAATGGAATACATCAGTGCAGGTAATATTGCCTGACCTCATAAAACAAAAGGAAAAATTGCAGATTCTGACAGCCATTATGAATCTTGTATCAGCATCCAAACAGCTCCGAGCTGAGGCACGGTGCATGTTTGTAAATAGGGAAAAAAAACCCCATGGTTGCCACATTGACTTGCAATACAGAGCAAAAAAATGACTTGTCAGTAATTCGTTGTGGGATGTTAAAGAGGCTGTTGGATTTTCTGGTTCTCTCCACAGCCAGAGTTTAGCCTGGAGCAGCAGGGAAATGCTGCTCGCCGAGGTGGTCTCGGCTCAGCCACGGGCTGGGGCGGCCGGGAGGTGATGGGGGAGCTGCCACACGGGGAAAGAAATGCATATTTTAGGCAAGCTGTGTTGGTTCAGAAATCCCTGAGCCTTTTTAATAGGCATGCCATAAAAGTGCACGCTCTCTTCCTATTAAACCAGATAATTTTGGTTTTGAAAGCCTTTGAACTACAGTATTTTCATGAAAAATGTGGCAGGAGGGCTGGAACTATGTGATCTTTAATGTCCCTTCCAAACCAAACCATTCTCTGATTCTATGAAAAGCCCAGAGTGTTGCAGTGTCAGACTCTACACCCAATTAGCATTTTATTTCTATTAAAAGAAGGAACTCTATTGAGTGTAGTTCTTTCCAATTTCATGTTAAGGTTTCCTTTTCTCTGAATCTCTTGACTACTCGTGTTTTTTTCTTATTTGATGGTGTACTTTCAGCAGTCTTCTTCTTCTTTGGGCTTCCTTGTGTTCTGTACTTCAGAAAGTTCTGAAAATGAGCATTATTGCAGTGATTTGGTAAGGCAAGTAAATTAAGGAAGGAGTCAGTCATTAGAAATTAGTTAGACTGTTTGCGTGCTTGAAATGTCTGGAATTCTTGGTTGGGCTGTATCTGATAATAATATCCTGGGTAAAGCCTGTTAATCAGATTAATTTAATATGCTTTCAGTAACTATTTTTAAGTTTGAAATTCCTCTTTTCTCCAGTGAAAGAGTTTTCGACTTTATACATTAAAATCTTCTTTATGACTCTTGAAGCAGCAAAGGCTTTACTGATGCTGGCTTGCAGTCACACCTAGGTCAAGGTGCTTCTTCCTTCACCCTCAGAGGTGAGACTGTTTTTTCCCATGTTTTTCTGTGCTACAGAGAACCACTTTTAATCCATAACAACAGAATTTCATCTTCTGCATTGCCTCCCTTTCCAAATTCCCTTTAATGTGGGGGGTGGGTGTAGCTTTAGTGCAGGGTGCCGCGCTGGACCGTGCCGTAGCTTCATCTCTGGATGCTGGAGAGCCTTGCTCTGACTTTTTTCTTGGGCTCCCTGGGGAATAAAAGCTCTCTTTGCCTGGGCTAATTGGGCTGGTGTATGTGTGGGCAGGTTATCCTCTCACGCCGGCCCCGTGCTGATATTTACCCAGGGCCCCTCCTCGCCTGGAGCCCGGCGCTCCCGCGGCTCCCGCGCCGCCGTGTTTGCTGGAACTCGAGTGCACTTGAATTAAATTGCAGCTCATGAATACCAGGGGAGTGCTGGGATGCTGAGGGGAAGGGAGGCTGCTGGGGCAGGCAGGGCCACCAGCAGCCAGCAGCTCCTGTCCTCCTCCCCCAGCCACGGGACAGGGAAATAAGGGAGTGAGAAACAGTTTGGGAAGGTAAATATGGGAAATGAGCCTGGCAAATTAGAATTCAATATTTTTTTTTTTCTTCGTGAACTGAAGATCCTAAAAGCATCTGAAATATTCTCTTTTTTCATTCATGAGGGCTATTTATTCATGCAAGGTGAAATATCTGCTGTTACATCATAGAATCACAGAATGTTTTGGGCTGGAAGGGACCTTAAACCCCATCCGGTGCCACCCCCTGCCATGGGGTTCTTCCACTTTCTTCTTTTCCACTGTCCCAGGGTACTCCAAGCCTCATCCAGCCTGGCCTGGGACACTTCTGGATGTGGGCACCCAGGATTGATGATCTCCATGGTCCTTCTTCTCTGGACACACTCCAGCAGGTTCATAAATGAATATATATATAAATTTGAGTGACTTGAAGGACTTTTACCACTGCAAAAAAAAAAAAAACCACAAAAATCCAAACCTGTGAAAGAAAATATGCATTTGAATCCAAGTATTTGAATACATATAAGGTGCTCAAATTCAGTGAGACACATGGTAGATTAGATGGAAAGGTTATCCAACAAAACTGAGCGCAACCCAGAAAGATTGAAAAACATTGAATTGCAGAAGGGTGTAAAATGCGAGATTTCTTATTCAAATACTGATATTTTAGCCACCCAGGTATTAAAAATGCCACTCTAGTCTACAGCCAGCTCTGCCACCAACAGCAAACATGAACTTTCTACATCTGCTCAGAGGTGGCAACTCCAGATTCCCTCATTAATTTAAGCTGATGTGGCTTTTGAGGTAATTAAAGCACAAAGATGGTGACACAAAGGAAGGATTAGGGTTGGAAATACCCTGTTATTAACTTGTGCCTGGATGTGGCTGCTCCTCTGGGCACTCTCAGTGAGAGTTGCCCATGGGCAAGCCAAGGGTTGGGAATCTCAACCAGCTTTGTGGTCACTGTGTGAGGATGGAGAAATCATGAAACTCAAATTATTGTGGAGAAAGAAAACAGGAAGGAGATGAGATCCTTGTAGGTTCAAAGACAATTAAAAATAGAGAATAGTGTTACAGCCAGGGGGTAAGGAGGGCTCAGGGCACCTGAAGGAAATTTGCACAGAAATTTGTTGCAGTGACATGTTTGCAGCACGTGGTCACAATTTTTTAGTGATACTGTGGAAAATCTCTGCAGTTGTTCTTTCATGAAACACTACGAATTGTAACAGGGCTGTGACACTTTCTGTATCTGCAGCTGTTAATAAGTTGCTATTCCATGAATTACCATTTCGTGTCTCCTGTTGGAGCGAGCAAGCCCCGGCTGAAAACACGATAAAGATTTTGGGCTGCTTTAGAAAGACGTTGCTTTTTTTGAAATAAAAATAAACTCTGACAGAAAAGCCTGCTCTTAAATAAATGTTTTCAGGGAGTGAAAAGCCCCCTCTGGCCGACAGTGGTGCAGATTAAGGAAAAGCAGGACATCCCTTTGCCCTTCCATCCCGTTTCACACTGCGGGGCAGCCGTCGCTCTCCCTTTCAGGGGCTGAGATGGTTTTGCAAAGGCCACCTCAGGTTTCTCAGCTGTTGGGTGCCTTTTGTGTGAGACTGTCAGCGCCCCAGCCCCGGCCATGACATGCACAGACCGGCTGGTTTTTCTCCTTCAGCTCAGCGCCTCTGGACAGCTTCTCTCTCTCTGGCAGCCGCTTCAACCTGCTCTGTCTTGTCATCTTCGAGTTCAATATCTGCTGCTCTGAAGGAAAAAAAATGGGATGGGTTGGACCATTGTATTTGGTCTTTTGACCCTCCATGTTGCCCATGAGCAGTGAAGGATAACTTTTGACAAGCCATGTCAGATGTGACAGGCAATCTAGTTGGGTTGAGTGGAAATGTGCTGTACAAGTTTGAAGCCTTAGTTGGGGGCATTTTCCTGGTGTTCAGTGCATTTAAATTGACACCAGACCTCAGTGTTGTTCCTTGCAGAGCTCCGCGTTTCCAAAGCGTGCGGTTTTATCAGCTCAAATGAAAACCTTTCATATGCATTTTGCATCTCATTCCACCAATCCAAGGCAATATAGCCCTTCCCAGGGTTCGTTTTCCATCCCTCAGGAACGCACATTAAATTTAGTTTTCATCTACGAGGATGTTTGATTTTTATTTTCGTGTAGGAGGTTTTGTTTTACTGTTCTATGGATTTCTGTCTTTCCGTGGGTCACCTGAGTGTGATGTGATAACACAACTCCACGCACATCATTGTGCTAGAAGTTGCTGAATATCGCAAATTATTCAAAAAGCATTAAAGGAGCCTTGCTAAGCTTCAAAGTGCTTTTATTTCCAATTAATTATTCAGAAATGTTGATAGTAGAACCTTTGTGGGAAGCACATTTTCTGCGCTGCTACATGGGCTGCAGTCAAGATCTGTTCTTACTGTATCCCTTCATTAATGGGTTGTGATATGCAGTTCCTCTTTTATTTAAATTAATTCTCATTATGGATGAGAAAAGCTGGCAGATAACATCCTCCCTGGTAGCCAGCAGTGGTGGTCTGGCTTGCTCTGAGTTTCCTGGCTCTAACCTGCTGTGGGCATCCCTCGCGCTGTCCCTGTGCTGCCAGGGGCTTCTCCAGGGCAGATCTCCTCCTGCCCCACTTGGATCAGCCCAGGGCTCTGTTCAGCACAGAGCTCTGATGGGCAGCAGCCAGAACTTGCATGGAATTCCCTTTGTGATATCCCAGCTGCTCCAGCCTGGATTCCCAAGCAGTGCCATCATTTCCATCACTGCTGCCTTGGTGCTGCCTTTCCCTTCCCCTCTGTGGTGTCACAGAATCCCAGGATGGTTTGAGTGGGAAGGGACTTCAAAGCCAAGCCCATTCCATCCCCCTACATTGGCAGGGACACCTTCCCCTGCTCTAAGTCCTGCCCAGCCTGGTCCTGGGCACTGCCAGGGATCCAGGGGCAGCCCCAGCTGCTCTGGGCACCCTGTGCCAGGGCCTGCCCACCCTGCCAGGGAACAATTCCTCATTCCCAAGATCCCATCTAACCCATCAATTCCTCATTCCCTCATCCCATTTCCCTCCCACCTTTCAGCTGTGTGGGGAAACCAGCTCCACACATCGTTGGCTCCATGTCAACTTCTGAGTTGTTTATTAAACACGAAATTAGAAGTGGTTTAAGGACATCATCATCATCATCATCATTATTATTATTATTATTATTATTATTATTATTGTTGTTGTTGTTGTTGTTGTTGTTGTTGTTGTTGTTATTACTATTTTCACTGTCTGTGTGAATAGTTTTTATTTGCCTTTAAGGTCCCTTCCAACCCAAGCCAGTCTGTGATTCTGTAGTTGTAGCTTTGCTTCTGTTTTTGGGATGGAACGAAACATGACAGCAAGAAGAGTGCATTTTGCTGGTGCAGGGCCTTTCAGTCTTGCCAGCAAGGTGACACTTTTGGCTGATGGTTATTTTTCCCCAAATATTACTGATTTGTTTATTTCTTTCTTCATAGTAGATGTGATTTTTCCTCATAAACCATCCCCATGTGAATGAAAAACAAATTTGACTGGTGGGTCAGTTAAGTCTTTAAAACAAAAAAAAAAAAAAATAGAAAAAGACACAGAGCAAGCAGTTGGCAATAAACTTGTCCTTTTTGGCACCTGGAATAAAAACAGTAACATAACAGTACCTTTATATAGCACATAAAAATATAATTCAGGATAAGAATTCAGAGGTCACAGCAAATGGTTACCTAAATAACTCTAGGGAGTTAAAATAGTTTGCTTATACAAAGATAAGGTGATATTTTATGCAGGAAGCCCATGTGTGGTTCCAAAGCCTGATGGTTTTATACTCAGTAAAGCAACTTTGAAAGCAACGTGCAGAAAAAGTTAGAGAAAATAATTTTTGCAGGTTGTAAAATGCAGACATAGAAACTTGGGAGGTGATTCTGCTCCACTTAAAAATGTCCATCAGCCTTGGCTTTAATTAATGCATTGTGGCTGAATTGTTTCTGACCTACAGCTTCCTTCATTTCTTTGGCCACACATTGTTGTAAACCCAAAAATGAGGTTTCCTTTCTGTGGAGGACTTGTGGTAGAACATTTTGAAGGTGTAAAATCCACAGGGGCTGGAGTTGCTCCCCCAGCATTTGCATTTGGCTGCCAGATTGAGGCTCCTCAGGGTCCTCTGTACCCTGGGCTGTATCCACAGCTCCGGGTCCTGTTAACTGGAATTGCACTTCAGATTCCTCCAAACAGGCTCCTCCTGCTCCTCAGCACCTTCCAGGAGAGGTTGTCCATGGGATGGAGAAAAACTCAGGGGTCCTGGGGGGTTGTGTGGCCGTTCTTTAGGAGCAGCAATCTTTGTCATGTCTTGATTGGCAAAGCTATTGAAAGTTCTTACAAATCATAGAATCCTGGGCTGGGGGGCCCTTAAAACTCATCTCACTCCACCTCCCTGCCATGGGACACCTTCCACTGCACAGGGTTCCTCCAAGCAGATGTGTGGTTATATATAGAATATGGTTATATTAAATTGAAATAACCTTTGCAATTAACAGGCAGCATTAAGGGACTGGGGACAAGGGATGGAGGGACAGGAAAAGGGGTAATGGCTCCCAGTGCCAGAGGGCAGGGATGGATGGAAGACTGGGAATTGGGAATTGTTCCCTGGCAGGGTGGGCAGCCCTGGCACAGGGTGCCCAGAGCAGCTGGGGCTGCCC
>JAYDZK010000271.1:32887994-32898106 GCA_034509185.1 Euphonia xanthogaster
GTGCCCAAGGCCAGGCTGGACACTGGGGCTGGGAGCACCTGGGACAGGGGAAGGTGTCCCTGCCATGGCAGGGGTGGCACTGGCTGGGCTTTGGGGTCCTTTCCAATCCAAACCATTCCATGATTCTCTGAGCCTCAGAGAATGGCAAAGCTCAGCTTTTGGGGGGCTCTCAAGTTCATGTGCTCAGTATCAGGATTTTCCCTGATTTCAAATATTTGTTCCCTCTGAGAGGGAATTGGGGCTGCCCTCTCCCAGCCTGGTATGGGCTGGGCACTGGAATGGCGCCACAGGCCCCAAGATTCGAGGTCAGAGCACGTAAATAATGTGTCATCCTTAAATCTGGCCAGGGGAAATTGCTCAGCTTCTTGCTGCTTCCCATTTATTCAAATAAAGCTGATTTAAGCCCTCAGCTGGTCCTGTCCATGGTTTTGGGCACTCGTGTATTTGTTTCCATGTCCATTGTGTGTTGTGTTAGTGTGAGGGTTTGCCAGGCTGATTTTAGCAACAGAGCAGTGGCAGTTCCAAGGATTTGGCTGCCTGGTTGTCTCCAGAAGCAGGCACTGCTGCCCTACCAGAGCACGGGGAGAGCTGGGGGGTGCAGAGCCCCCCTTGACCCCAGCAGGCTCTGGAAGCAGCACCTGGATGCTCCAGGGACTGGGTGGAGGCTGGGAATAAGAAGATGGAGCAAAGATCTGAATTATATCATCCTTTTGCTTCAAGCTGCAGCTTTCCAAGCCAGCAACGATATTTCTGATTAAAACAATTAAAGTTTTCATTCCATTTGTTTATGGCAGTATTAGTAATCTGGAAAAGAGATTTGCAATAATAATAATGTACATTTTTTTTCCTACTGTTAAGGGCTTTATTACTCTGTCCTTGCCAGAAAGCGCATTTTAAGAGCTTGGATTCAAAATTAAATATGACCTCAGTGTTTTAAAATACAATTACAATAACTATCCATTTAGTAGGGTTTTTTCTTTTACTTTTGACATATGGTCAATATACTTATGCCAGTTATTAAAGACATTATTTTTTGCTATGCTAACTATTTAACATATTGCAGCTGCCATGGTAAACACAGGCTGGTGACAAGGGACACTGAGGAAGAGCATTACATGAAGTCCTCCTTAGGTTAAATTGCTGGAGTGTCTCTACATAGGTAAAGAAAAAAATCCACCACATTTGATAAGAGAAATTTATATTATTTATATGGAACAGAACAAACCAATTTACAAGAAAGGCACTTAAGCGGGGATCTTATTTATTAATGAGTGTAGTACACAAGCTAATGGGGTTGTAATGCAGATGCACCCAAAGCTCTGAGGACAGCAGTCTCCAGGCACTCTGCTTCAGAGAGAGGAGGGAAAGCAGGCTGGGAAAATACTCCTGCCCCATTCCAGATGGAGTTATGTAAAATAGCTTTGTCTGTCTTGTCTTAGCAGGGTGGTCTGTCCCCAGCTCTCCCATCACAGGGCATTCTGGAGTAGGAATGAGATAGGACAAGAGGGGTGGGATGAATGGGAAAGGCTTTGAGCTGAAGGAGGGTGGGTTTTGATGAGATGTGAGGAAGGAATTCCTGGCTGGGAGGGTGTAAGGCCCTGGCACAGGGTGCCCAGAGCAGCTGGGGCTGCCCCTGGGTCCCTGGCAGTGCCCAAGGCCAGGCTGGACACTGGGGCTGGAGCACCTGGGACAGGGGAAGGTGTCCCTGCCATGGCAGGGGTGGGATGAGATGAGCTTTAACATCTCTTCCTACCCAAACCATTCCAGGATTCTCATTTGGCAGTGCCAGGGCTGTAAATCCCTGGATCCCACTTTGTCCTGTGCAAGGAGGTTCAGATGTGATTTTAAGGTCTCAGTAACTCAGCACCCCAGGGCAGCACCTCTGCACAGGGAAGTTCCAAAACTCCTGGATCCAGCAGTGAGGCATCCCCCTGGTCCTGAGATTGGTGGGAAGATGGGAGAAGCAAGATCCCTGCTGTGGCCAGGCTGGTCCATGAAGGGCAGAGTGATTAAATTGCAGTTCCTATGCTCAGCCTTTAACAAGCTCCTTCTGAGGTGGCAGTTTATAGACTCTTATTTCAGTTAATTATAACAGCACTTTTTGAAACAGTATTTTTATTGGCTTTATTGATGTGCCCTGCTGGCTTTCCAATCCAGTATTGGGTCCTGCTTGGTTACCTGAGAGAAAAGCTTTTCCTCCTGGATGCAGAGGATGCAGGGATGGCCTGTGGCAGGGGAGAGCTCTCTTGGTACCTGCAGAAGGGCCCCTCCTGCCAGAGCCTGCCCAGAGGTGACCGAGGCACTGTGGAGTGTTGGGAAGAGCAAACTCCACATCAGTTTGATCCAAATGAAGGAAAATGCTCTTTATTCTTTGTTCTCCTCACTGTTGTATTTTTGTGGTTGAGGCCAGATTGGTAAGAGGTACAGCCAGTTCTTGGCTGGGTGATGCCATTTTGGGAGAGATCCTGCTGCTGTGTGTGGCAGCAGCCTCAAAGCCCTGCAGAAGGGCTTTGGAGGGCTCTATTAACTAGGCTGTTTTAATTGGGATGTATTAGTTTTTCTGAGGTGCTCTAAGGTGTCCCCAGAGTCTTCTGTTCTCCAGGTGAACAGCCCCAGCTCTCCCAGCCTGGCTCCAGAGCAGAGGGGCTCCAGCCCTGGAGCATCTTTGTGGCCTCTGGACTCACTTCAGCAGGAGATGCTCAGGGGTCACAGACTTTACACCCACACTGGGAACTCACTTTGAAAAACGTCCTGGCAAGTCGAATTCTTAAGAGGTTCCTGATTTATCTGTATCTTAATTCATTTTAATAGGCTGGAGGATCTGCAGGTGCTGTTGATTATAATTCTTGGTGCTCACTGTCATCTGGAATTCATGCACTGACGCACGTCAAGGTGGACATCCAAAGTCAGGGCCCAGTTCCAATAATTCAGCCTTAGGTTTTTGTCCTTCAGTGTCCCCGTGCACCAGATCAGAGACCTGGTCTTGCACTGTAAGGGTTGTAATGTGTATTTTAACTCCCTTAGGCTTGGTGGATTTTTTTTTTAAATCCATGCATAATTGGGATTATACCTATCTGAGATATGTAGCAAAAAATGTAAATTTGACTTCAGATGCCAGTTAGCAATTGGGTTATCACTGCGAGGCAGAGTGCTGAGTAGGGCTGGTGGATCTGTGGCCACTGCAGAGGGCTGGGGGTGGTGGTGAATCCCCAAACCAGCCTTGCAGAGGGCTGGGAGTGGTGAGGAATCCCCAAAAGCAGCCTTGCAGAGGGTGGGGGTGGTGAGGAATCCCCAAAAGCAGCCTTGCAGAGGGCTGGGAGTGGTGAGGAATCCCCAAAAGCAGCCTTGCAGAGGGCTGGGGATGGTGATCAGTGCCCAAATCAGCCTTGCAGAGGGCTGGGGGTGGTGGTGAATCCCCAAACCAGCCTTGCAGAGGGCTGGGGGTGGTGGTGAATCCCAAAAGCAGCCTTGCAGAGGGCTGGGGGTGGTGGTGAATCCCAGGAGCAGCGTGGGGAATGCTGTGTGCGGTTTGAGGGTCCCCTGCAGCTGGCCCTAACACAGTTAATTGCCTGTGATAAAACCGACCTCCCAGGTCTGATGGGAGACTTCTTTTATATAAGAAAAAATGTTTTGTAACAATTTCTTGTAAGTGCTAAAATTAACTGACTTTCTTTTAACCTAATTAAAGCTGGAGCTGATGATATCACCTACGCTTAATGTTGCCGAACATCTCGGGCAGAGCGTGCTGTGCTTGGAACTTGGCTCCAGTTCTGCTTCCTGCTTCAAAACATTTAATGTGAAGCATCTGCTCGGTTGTTGCTGGTTCAGGGTGTGCTCGATCTCCCCCATTCTCAATCTAGAACAGGGTGGTCCTTCCCAACACAGAAGATGCAGAGAAAATGAGCTTTTTTCATCTTTTCGGCAAATTCTCCGGTCGTTCTGCTGCCAAACCTGCTGATTTGAGACGGAAATATTTGTGAAGAGGTCACTCTGATTTTAGGGATACTTGTGCTCTCTCAGTAGGGCCCAGCTGTTGGTCTTTGAAGGGTTTCATTGATGGAGGGGAGCGGGTCTCTCCAGGGAAGGTCTCTGAGCTGACAGAACTCCCGGTGCTGATGAGCTCCAGAGCTGACTGTGGTTGCCTTGGATGATTCCTGCTAACACAGATGGGCTACAAACGTGCAGGATGAAATCTGGAGAGTCCAGGAATTAGTCTGGAAAAGCTGTGGGTGGGAAACAGGAAGAAAGCAGCACTGGGATGGGTGATGAGTGTGGAGGTGGAGCAGGAAATCCTCAGCAGAGCAGTAAGGTCAGACTGAGAGTCCAGAGATGGTCCAGACCACGCGAGGCCAGCAGGGTGGCAGTGGCCAGCATGGGAAAAGGGCAGAACTTTAAAGGTGGCCCAAGGAGAGGACTGTGGGCAGGAGTGAGGGCAAAAGGAGAATGGCTTCAAACTGCCAAAGATGGAATACTGGGGAGAAATTCTTCCTGTGAGGCTGGTGAGGCCATGGCACAGAGCAGCTGTGGCTGCCCCTGGATCTCTGGAAGCATCCAAGGCCAGGCTGGACAGAGCCAGGAGCAGCCTGGGACAGGGGAAGGTGTCCCTGTCCATGGCAGGGGTGGAATGAGATTATGTTTCATGTCCTTTCCAACCCCAAGCAGTCTGGGATTGAGGGAGGGAGGGTGGCATGGAGCAGAGAACAAAGGGCACTGGGAGGCACAGGAGGAGATTGAGGTGGTTGAAGAACCAGAGCGTGGTGGTTGTCCTTCCACCTGGCTGTTGCTTTAACAGAGATCTTTGTTCCTAATGGGATTGACTGCTGTGAAAACACAAGAAATGCTCAGGGAAAGGGAGCCAAGCCCACACAGGCAGAGCATTGTTTTCCTTGGATGTGTTCAGGTGTTCTCGGGAAGTCACCGCCGTGGTCTCACGGTGCCACATCCCAGGGCAGGATCTTGTTTGAAATCTGTGTCTCCCTGTATAGGATTCCAATCAAAACTTTAATGGTCCAGGGCAGTGAGCAGCATTTAATGACCTTCAGTGCTATCGCTTGAGTCTTTTGGGCATTGACATTGATTTTCCTTATCTTGGCATGTGGAGACAGGAGTCTCACTCCATCCTTTGAACTGCTTGCTGGTGCACACCAGGAGCAGGGAATAAGCAGGGAGCATCTTTGCAAGGATCATGGGCTTGGGCAAGCCCAGTTTGCCCCCCAAATTTAATGTCAGTAATTGCAAAAGTTGGTGGAAAAATTGCACTATTTGGATATATTTGTATTTACTCAAGAGGTGTGTTTATTTATTACTCAGTGTATCAATAATTTAATCTGTTCATTTTTATGTGATTAATGATGATTTATTTGTTACATTATTTATTTGGAATTTATATTGTGTATATGATACTCAAATCTCTGTGCAGGTGCTTCCTTCCCAGGGTTAAAGAGAGTACGGAGAATTTCTCACCAGTTAGATCTGCAACAACTTGCATCCTCCAGAACAGAATAAAAAAATATTAGATATTTTTATATCAGATAAAAACAGAATAAGGAAAACATTGCACAGGTTGTATGACAAGGACTAAGTCTGACTCAGCTCTGATTTCTCATGTTCTTCCCTAAATGCATCAATTTTTTTCTTAATAGGTCTTAACAGGAGTAGTGTCGGGGCTGTTCGACAGGAATTGGGGGTTATTGCTGTTTATTGCAGCTCTCATCCCTTTTTTTAATCTCTCCCTCCCATCATAGAGCCACTTCATTTATAAGCAGCTAAATTAAACTATGTCAGGATGTGCTTGGCCATGAATTTTAAACCCAAAAAGGCGCTTTGTTCATTGGTTCACTTGTGGGGAAGGAATGCAGCAGAGCCACCCGGCTATTTGAACTCTTTATTTGCCACATTTACAATATTAATAACACTGTTTCCAGAAGTTGTCACATCAAGTAAAAGATCTTCATTCCGGGCTGTCTTTTGGGGCTGAATCGAGACTGGATGCATGCATTTAATAAATTGTAGTCTCAAGTAGTCATTTTGGTAAATAATTAGCTCGGGTGGAAGAATAAGTTAGCATATTGTATGCATCTAATGCTGCAAATGTACACCCAGCAAACTTTGCTATTAATCAACAGTCAAGCACTGTAAGTTGGGTCTCATACATAATGAATTGTCCTGAAACCTCCTGGGCTTCATTGATAGAAAAATAAGAGAAAACACCAGTGTAGTAAGCTTTGGAATAAAATTTAACGAGATTGCTCTGCATCCCGTAATCGGTTTGGAGTCATTAGAGACCAGATAATTCAGCTGCAGTTTTGGGGTGGCTTTAGCCTTCATCTATCAAAGAAAGGCTGCTTAAATGACATTTAGGTGTGGATAAAATGCATTTTTAGTTAATTTCACAATGAAGGCTCCAGTAAAAATGTCAACTCACTCTGTGTTGTTGTGGAACAAATAATGTTGCCTCACTAAGTCCCATTCTAGCATTAATTTTTGTGTGCTAATCATCACTGATCCTTCCATTTGAAAGGCAGCACAGCAGCTATTTCACTAGAGTAAATCACTTTGGTAAGATAAGCACAGATCTATGTCATTGTAAGAAAAATACAACCTTCAGTTTTCAGATACTGCAGCTTTTTTCTGTTATGAATTCAGGTGTGTGAGAGCTATGTGACAACTTGTCTTCAGTCATTTGCTGATCAAACAAAAAAAATGCCATTTAGAAACCAATAATTTTTAAACTATTCTGGCCCCTTATATGTATTTCATGGCAAGAGTTACCATTCAGGTCCTAGAGGATCAACAGTGACTTCTCCTGCAAATGTGAAAATTTACTCTGGTTTAGGAGCTCTGTAATTAACTATTTTACATATCTATATAGATATATATCTATATATGCATGGACAGATATATATAGATAGATATATATATAGATATAGATATAGATATAGATATATAAAACTTACATAAATATTTAGAATTATCTATACTAATGACACTCATGGAGCTCTGTACCAACAGTCACCAAGGTCTTCACACCATTGGGGAAGAGAATCACAAAAAAACAAAAAAACAAAACAAAAAAAAAAAAGGTAAAATTGCAAAAAGGACAAAATTTTAAATTATGAAACATTACCTAAAAATTAAAAATGTAGAATTTATTATGTAATCTGAGTATGCCCACACATATCAATGGCACTTTGTTGACTCCAGGCTAGGAGAAGTTGCAGTCTTTTTTCATTTGAGGAGCTTTTTTCATTTCTGTGTTAAACAAAGAAAAAACACTGAAAATTTTAAAATTGAAGCAAAGGGGTCTCTTCACTGGCTCAGTTTCTAAGCCTTTCCTTAGGCAAACCACTGGAAGGTGAGGTGCTTTTCCAGGGATAAAACACTCAGATGTGTGAGGCTACAGGCAGTGGAATTGGGATTTTGGATGCTACATTCAACCAATCCATTGTATTTAAAATACTGTAATATTTTTTAAATAGACATCTATTTTATAAATATGTTATGGGAGCTGCTAGGACATTCTCTGGTATTTATTTATCTAAGGAAGCTGCCAGCTCCTGGCTTTTCCCCAGGGAATGTGCCAGCAGAGTCGTGTTACATCCCCTTCCTTTCAGCGCAGCTCAAGGTCCACCTTGTTTCCCTTAAGTTTCTGAAGGACCGAGGCAAAAAGCAGCTCAGAAATAAATAAGGAGCATCCTGCCCCTTCAGGCCATGGCTTCTCCCAGCATTCCTCTGGTTTCCATCATGGCTGAGCTATTTGGGATGCTCCCGAAGCCGATCCGCTGCTTACATGTTTATTTTGGAAGCGCCTTAGAAACTTCCAGTTCTTGGCAGTGGCTTTGGAAGGAGCCTGTTAAACTGAAGCAGGTGCTGCTGCTTTCCTCCCCCTCTGCTGGAAGCAGCTTTTCCTTCCTTTCATGCCGTGCAGAGGCACGGGAGGGCTGGGATGGAGCTCTGGGAAGGCTCCTGCCAGCCCTCAGGTGTGGAGGCAGGAGCCGGCAGGGCTGGGCAGCTCTGGGAAGGGCTGGGAGGGAAAGGAATGGGGAGGATTGCAGGGGGAATGGTGTGGAGCAGCTGTGGGGGGTGAAAACCCTGATCCTGCCATGGATTCCCACGTGGGGATTGGTCTGGGGCGCTCTGGGACATCACCAGCACGGGCTGGAGATGTGCAGCAGCAGCAGTGGGTGCCTGGCCTGAAAAAAGGCTCTTTGTGAGACACATCCAACTGGGAAAAATATGCATTTCTTTCTAGATGTCTTGAAGTAGCTTAAAATGAGCTTTAATTTCTGATTGGGGAACTTGTACTTGTAATGAAGCATCCCACTGTAAAGCCATGTTGGTCATGTGGAGCTGAATATCCATTTACCCCAAATATCCCCAAAAAGTTAAGGCAGACATGTGACACTGCTGACATATTAGAGGGCACCACATTACTGCAAACAAAAAATTTCTGGGTCAAAAAATAAAATAAAATAAAAATATAAATAAATAAAATAAAATAAAATAAAATTAAATTAAATTAAATTAAATTATAATTAAAATAAATAAAATAAAATAAAATAAAATAAAATAAAATAAAATATAAATGCACACTAAACCCCAACAGCAGCAGTTGGTTGTTGACCAGGTAAAAATACAAAACTCTCCACTTTGAATTTTTTGGGATGCCAGGCAGCACCCAGCGTCATTCAGGAATGGAAACAAGTGCAGTGACAGACTCTGGTGAAAGTGTAAGGGATTTAAACAATACTGATGTGGTTTAAAAAAATGTTTCTCATCATTCCAGCCCCACTTAAAAAGAAAAAAAATTAAAAAAAGGCATTGGTACTTTTTAAAGAAAATTTAAAAAATTCTCCAGGGTGAAAACAAAGCAGTCAGATTTCTTACATTTTTTGTTTAGGGTTTGGGTTTTTTTATTTTTCAATGAACACACATTATTTTCCTGTATAAAAGTAAAATTGCATCTTGTTGATCACAAGTTTGAGACTTAAGCTCTCCATGGGCAAAGCAGTGAAAGGCCCCTTTGGCACCACCCTGCAGGTGCCTCTGTGATCCTTTCCTTGGGGGCCACCCAGGGCAGGACATCAAGAAAGGCCCTTTTTTCTTCTTCATTCCCAAAGTTCAGGCCCAGGTAGTTCATATGACTCTCAGGTGTGTGTTTTTCTCTAAATTTCAACTTGTTCCTGTCCATCTTGGCTCAGAGGAGCTCAAAGATCCATGCCTGGAGTAGGGAGTTGAGAAACCTTCCAAGAAATCCGACACTGAGCAGAGGGATTTCCTTCCAGGGGGGAATTTCCCATGATGTAACTCCTCTGCTCTTCTTACCAATGTTTTGAGACCACTTGGACTCTGCTCTTTGAAAGGTACTTAAGGCTTTGAAGCCTGAGAAAATCCTTTAAAAGGCAGCTGGTGTTTTCAGGGGGATATTTAATGCCGAGGTGGTTTGTGGAAGTTCTGCTGTGCAAGTTTGGAGAGGGAAAGGGGAGGAGGGAAGGGCAGGGAGGGGAGGAGTGCCAGCAGAAGACACCCATGCATGAGTTATGTGCCTTCTTTTTCTTTATTAAAGCTGTCAAATTCCCAGGAATAGCTGTTGCCATCTCCAGCCAAGCAAAATGAATGTGAAGGCTTTCCTTTTTCATTTTTTTTTCAACTCCCTGCCAGTTTGAAGCTCTGGCTGTGTGTGTTGGCACGTGGAGTCTGGGTCCTGCAGGAAAAGAAGTCAGTGCATTCCTGGAGAGCAAATTCATTCCTGCCTTGCAGAGCCTTCCCTTTCCTGGCCAAGGTGGGGGTGGCCGTGGAGGTGGCAGGTGTTGGGAAAGCCTCTGGTGTTGAATTGCTGGGAGAATGGCCCCACCAAAAACATCTGGAGGTGTTCAGCAGCGGCAGGGCACGGAGACTGAAAGCAGCAATTAAAAAGAAAATTGAAAAGAAATTCTCTCCAAACACTCCTGCCAGGGAGCACCTGGAGAAGTGAGGAATGTGTGCGTGATGGTTTGGCTTGGAACGGACCCTAAATCCCAGCCAGTGCCACCCCATCCATGGCAGGGACACCTTCCCCTGCCCCAGGTGCTCCCAGCCCCAGTGTCCAGCCTGGCCTTGGGCACTGCCAGGGA
>JAYDZK010000271.1:32912314-32917314 GCA_034509185.1 Euphonia xanthogaster
TCAACTGGAACCCACTGGGAATTACTCAAAGCCAGGAGCACTGACCCAGCTCAGCTGGAACCCACTGGGAATTGCTCACAGCCAGGAACAGTGACCCAGCTCAGCTGGAACCCACTGGGAATTGTCCCAGGAGCAGTGACCCAGCTCATCTGGAACCCACTGGGAATTGCTCCAGGACACTGACCCAGCTCCAGGAATGCTGGAACCCGCTGGGAATTGCTCCAGGACACATCTGTCCCCACCTGTCTCGGGGCACAGGCCCTTCCCCAGCCCCTCCCAGCCCTCCCCTGCTGCTCCCTCCTGGCAGGGAGTGTTTGGTGTCCCTCCCCTGGAGCTGCTCCCTGCTCCCAGCTGTGCTCCCAGCTGTGCTCCCAGCTGTGCTCCCAGCCTCCCCATGCCCAATTAACGGGTTTGGGTTCCTCACAAGGCGCTCAGCACATCACAAACCCCAAAAAGGTTCAGTGCCATCATTACTGCAGCACAGCCTCTCACAGCAGCCACCACCACAGGTGCTGGAAATTACAGGTCCAAGGCTTTAAAAGCCTTGCTGGAAGTGTTTTCCCAGCCTGAAAGCCTTTAATTGGCTGTTAATAACTGTGCCTTTGGGAGCTCTGGGCAAAACCCAGGAGGGCAGTGGGGACAAGGCAGAGCTGTTATGTGGTGGCCATCAAGGGGTGAATTATTGGTGCATCTGCACCAGCCTGGGCTTGGCTGGCTCTGGGAAGAGGGGAAAGCGTTGGGCTGGCTCTGATAATGGAAGCTCTGACATATCTCCTGGGATCCACACGCTGCTCATTCACAGTGCAACATTTCTCAGGTAAAAGTGAACTGGTATCTGTGGGAATAAGCTCAGCCTGCATTAAAAACTCTCATTTTCATGGCATTCTGTGAGTTATTAATGAGTTCATCTACTTTTATTGAAAAGTAAGAAATGCTTCCCATTTATCATAATATTGTCAAAAAGAGAAAGATCCTGCTCATTTCTCTGCAATGCTTTTGGGCAGTTTTAGTTTGTATCTCACTAAGATTTTGATCTCACTCTTGTCCCTCAGTTCCTTCACAAAGCCCCAATTATTTGACCATCTTAGCCGGAGTATTCTTCTCCTGACAAGTGTATTTTAAAGAGAATTCTTTAAAGGATTTTAAGAAGGCCCGAGGATTTCTAGGAATGCCTTTAATTGCTCCTGAAGGGATGCTCAAGCTCTGCAGTGCTCCTGGTAGAAATGGCCCTTTCTGAGGAGTGTCCCTTGGAAAGGCCCAGCTGCAGGGTAATGTCACCTCACCCCAGCAGTGGCTGCTGGCCCTGGATGTCACTGAATTGCAGCCTGATGCCACACCTCCCCAGGAGGCTGCACCTACCAGTCCTGTGAAAAAGAAAAGGCCAAAATCCCCACAACTGAGCCCAGGGGACGTGGCCTTTTCCACGCAGAGCTGTGGTTTGGGAGTGATTTTATTGCTGATCCAAAGGCAAAGGGAGGGATCCCAGCCAGCTGTGTCCACTGGGTGCTCTGCTGCATTTAAACTGTTAATTAATCCCCGTGTTTGATAGCAGGCACCAGTGATTTAATGACAAGCTATGCCTTCATCAGCTGAACAATCCCTCCAGGATAACCAGCGGGCCATGAAATTCTTATCAAATCCTCATAAAAATCCTCAGCTCCCTGAGAGGCTGCAGGAAGGACTGCCCCAGCCAGGCCACCAGCAGTGCCCCATGAATGTCACTGCTCTCAGGAGGGGCTGGTGGAGGAGCCTGAGGCCACCTGAGCCATCCCACGTCCCAGGGAGTGCAGGTTTTGGGTGTTTTCCAGGGAACATTGCTCATCCATGCCTCCAACTGACCATGCTTCCTCCAAAGGAGCTGGGGCTGTCCCTGGATCCCTGGCAGTGTCCCAGGGCAGGCTGGACAGGGCTTGGAGCTCCCTGGGACAGTGGGAGCTGTCCCTGCCATGGCACTGGGTGGGCTCTGAGGTCCCAACCCAAACCATTCCAGGATTCCTGACCCGGGAGAATAAAGTCCCTGGGTGTGAGCTCTGTGTGCAAAAGCAGCCTGGAGAAGGAGGTCACTGTGGAGCCCCTGCCAATGGAGCTGCAGAGTCAGGAAGGTGCAGTGTGAGATCCTTCCCACGAGGTGGTGAATTCTGGAGCAGCCCCTCGGTGAGAAGGGGAGGCAGGAGCAGGGCAGCTCCTCTCTGTCAGAGACCCACAGTGCACAGCTGCTCTGCTCTGGGGGGAGCTGGGGGAAAACAGCAGCAGCATCCTCCCCAGCAATATCTGCTCCCTGCTTGGGAGTTAGCAAGAAAAAAGAATCAAGCCAGAAACTTCTTTCTAAAACTTCCAGCTTTAAAGCCATCTGTAAGCAGGAGAGGGAGCATTTGAAGAGTTCGCCCTTTGTACACAGGCAAAGCCCTGGAAATCCGATAATAATTCCTGTCAGTTGAGGATTTGCAGCCTGGAAATGCAGGTTTGAAGCCCTGGCACTCCAGCAGAGCCCTTCCCCTCTCTGTCAGGGGCAGGGGGAGCCCGGGCTCTGGCAGGGCTGCTCACCTCCAGCTGGGCTTGCTGCTCAGGATTTAGGGAGGCTTTGCCCAATCCCTCCCTCAAAGAACAGCAGTGCTCTGCAGACGTGGCCAGAATGAACCCCGAGGTGCCAAGGACCTGCCTTGCATTCCACGTGGGAAAATCTGCCTTTATCCACAGTGTCTGGAGCCCTGCTCCTCCAAATGCAGGCCCATCCCTACACCCACTCACCCTCCTGCTTTGGGAAAATTGCTGAGCAGGAGTGATGGAGATAAAACTGTGAGAAAAAGGAAAGAGAGCAGGGAAGAACTGGAAAACATGAAGCTGGAAGTAACCAGGGATCCCAGAATCCTGGAATGCTCTGGGTTGGCAGGGATCTCAAATCCCATTTCATTCTACTCTTCCATGGCAGGGACACCTCCCACTGTCCCAGGTGCTCCCAGCCCCAGTGTCCAGCCTGGCCTGGGACATTCCAGGGATCCAGGGGCAGCCCCAGCTGCTCTGGGCACCCTGTGCTAGGGCTGCCCACCCTGCCAGGGAACAATTCCTCATTCCCAGTCTTCCATCCATCCCTGCCCTCTGGCAGTGGGAGCCATTCCCTGGGTCCTGGCTCTTCCCCCCTTGTCCCAAAGTCCCTCTACAGCCTCTTTTCCTTTTTTTTCCCTTTTTCCTTTTTCCTTTTTTTTCTCATGGGAATGTGCTGGAGCCCTGCAATGATGACCAATAATCTTGTATGACCTATCTATAAATGTTCGAGCCCACGTCTCACACTTCCTTCATGGTGGTTCTGGATTTTGTGTCCTGAGGTGGGATTTGAGGTTCATGTTAAGGTTTGTCACTTGATTTCTCCAAATTTGCCCTATTTGTGCTCAGTTTTGCTGCCCAGTTTTGCACTCCCAGGTGTAGCTGATGATCCTGACCAAGACCAAACCCAAGGTCCTGATGAGTTGGAAATTTTGGTGTTAGTGAGCTTGATTAATAGGGATGAGCTGGAAATTGTGCTTTATCAGGGCATGTGAGCATTGAATCCTTTATCCACACCTTGTGTTTTGGATTCATTCATGTTGGAATGACACTTGCAGCATATCCATAAATCTGGGAGGGGTTTTCTGCAGAGCCTCCCTGCTGGTTTCAGTCTGTGACCAGAGGGTCCTGCTTCCCATCAGTGTCATCAGGAAACTGCATTTATTCTGATTGATTTATTTATCAGCAAATCCTCTGATTTATTTAGGAGCTCTGGGCAGGTTTGGGTGTCTCGTTAACAGGGCGGGTCAGCCTCTGAGGCTGCTTTTCTGTTGAGTTCCAACAATGCAGATTGAGGTAAATTCGCTTTAATTTTTGTTATTTCCTCTAGAGAAGGAGAGGGGTGACCTTCCCAGGGCTGGCAAAAACAAGAACTCCAGTAAAAGGGGAGAAAAAGAGAGTGGAGGTGGGACCAGGAGGTGCATTCAGTGTACACCACCAGGGATTGCTGAATTTTGGGTCAGGTGTTGGCCACTGGTGACCTCCTGTCACACAGGGCCACGAGCTAGAACAGTTCAAGCTTTGTCTTCAGGGTGCAGCTGATGAGGAGAATTTCAAAGCTGCCCAGGTAAAGTTCTTGGTGAGTTCCAGCTCCCTGACAAAGAGGAATAGAGGCAAGTCCCTCATTTATTTCTATCTTGAATGGGGAAATAGAAATTTAATTTTCTGGCCCAGTCACTTAGAAATTGCAGCTGAGCTGGTGCGTGGTGTCTCTGGAAGGGCCATTCTGTGTCTGTTCCAGAACAGGAGGAAGGGTTGTGTAGCAGTAAATAATGATAAAATATGGCCAGTTAATCTGAGTTTGCAGTGATAAGGCAGTGGTTGAGTTTCTCTGATCTGCAGGTCTCTTGTATTTATGTCTGCAGCAGTTCCTATGTGGATTTCAAATGTCCATAAAGTCAGTAAAAGGTTATTTTTACCTACTTTGCACAATTTCCTGCTCCCAAAATTGATGTATTTGAAACAAAGCGAAAAATATTTGCTCCTGGAATGAGATTTTGAATGGGAAATGTTAGCCTGGAGAAGATTTGTGTCCCTGATCATTCAACCTGGAGTTAAGACATTGTAGAAATACCAACAGGTCTTTGTTGCTGCCTCGGGTTTGAGTTGCAGATTTGGGATCTGTGTCCCAGTCTCTGCCTCCTCTCCTAAACCTCTCCATGCTCCCTGCAGTGCCCAGGTAGGAGTTAAGACATCCCCAAAACAAAACTGTGAGTGTTTTGGTGTTTTGCTGATTTTAAGCCCCCTGTGTTCATGTGGAGAATGATTTGTGAAAGTCTTGCTGTCCCAGAGCCTGTTGGGAAGAACTTCTCCATGAGGTGCTGCCAGGAAGCTAAAAATACATAAAACCTGAATTTTCTATTAAAATAACAGTATTAAATAATTAGTGATTTTCACCATGGCCCTCCCTACTTTTAAAGCAATGTTTTAGTGCTTTAAATATACTAAATTATTGCTTT
>JAYDZK010000271.1:32922314-32932647 GCA_034509185.1 Euphonia xanthogaster
TTGATGGGGCCTGGTTTGGGCTGGAAGGGACCTCAAAGCCCACCCAGTGCCACCTTCCACTGTCCCTGGGTGCTCCAAGCCCTGTCCTGCCTTGCCTTGGGCACTGCCAGGGATCCAGGGGCAGCCTCATAAAAAGATAAAAACATTTGAATTAAACAGTTACCTGTTCACATATCACTTGATAGCTCAGTCTTTGGTAGGGTGACAGGTTTAACGTGGCTTTTATGATAAGGAAGTCTCAAAATTGCTGAAAATCTGCTCTCTTGCTTGGGTTAATGGTTTACACTGGTTGCTCTCAGGAAAAGTTCTGCATTGGGGGTGTGGACCTGCTCTTCCCAGATCCAAGAGCCAGTCTGAGTTCTGTGGCTCAGGTGGCAGCTGCTGCTGCAGTGGGAGCTGCTGTTTTCTAGACAGATTTGGGTATTTTTCAACTGTTGTGCTTGAATGTTTTGGGGGTTGTTTGGTTTTTTTTGTTTTTTTTTTTTTTTTTGCTAATAGTAATAACAGTGAGAACCAATGAGTGAAAAAACAAGAAAAGTTGTCTGTGCAGTACCCCAGGCAGGCTGTGAAAAAGCTGCCGAGGAGGAGCAAGTGTTTATAACTGCTCTTTGCATTTGCAAAACTCTGGGGGAAAAACAAACAAACAAAAAGAAAAGCAAGGGGGGGAAAAAACCCCACAAAAATAAACCAACACGACAGACAAAAACTAACATTGCCAGCAATCAGGGTTGAGGGGAAGGAAAAGCCAGTCTGCCTTTAATTCCTCATAATCAAGGAGATTAAAAAGGGTGGAAAATCAGGCTGTGGGATATAGAGGGGACAGGAAGGGACTGGCACTGGTCCCTCTGCTCTTCCCTCATCCATCCTGAATCCTGAGGGACTGAGCCCATCACCAACACCAAAAATCCTTGCTGGAGATTAGATACAGACATATATGTATAGGTAAATAATGTAGAGTAGACATTATTTAGTAGAAGGTGTTCCTGCCCATGGCAAGGGAGTGGAATAAAGTGATTTTGAAGGTCCCTTCCAACCCAGACCATTGCATAATTCCATGGTTATTAGTTAGAAGTGTATGATTTTCCTTTTTTGGACTAATTCCCACCTTCAGTTACACTGTTGAAAGTTATACAGCTGCTGTTCAAGTAAAATTGATTTTTCTCTCCATTATCCCCATGGATTTCACATGTTTATATGGAGAATTAAGGCCCAGTGGGCTGGTAGGAGGGACCTCTGAGCATTTTGGCATTAACAACATGTTCAGTGTAATTTATCTGGAAATATCCTTCCCAGGGTGGGGAGGGGATGGTGTCAAGTTTGATCTTCTTTTTCTTCAGGGAGGTCCTGATCTTAACCGGTGTCCTCCTCACACAGGATCACCACTAATGTCAATTCTTCACTTCTTTTTGTTCTGCCAGGGTCGGGATTAAATTGTGAGGGGGTGTTTCTTGTTGGGACTCAGGTGTTTATCAGCTCTTATCCATGTCACAGTCTCACCAGCCCTGAGCTCTGCAGCACTTCACTCCGACACACTAAAAATGCAGCCCCATCTCTCTCTGCAAGGCCTTTGGAGGATCAACTGTCCAGAAATGGCATTAAATTATTGCTACTTTTAACTTAATAATCAACCACCTGTGCCTGCAATGGGGACTTTTCATCCAATTACACAAAACCACCCAAACCCACGGAGGAGAAGGGGAAGGAGAAGGAGAAGAAGAAGGAGCAGCCTCCACCCCAAAACCCCCACCTTGCTTTCTATCTATTGCTGCATTCTAAACCCTCAAACTCTGAGTTTCCCACCCTGTGATGTCACACACTTCTATCCAAACTCCTCACCCACAATCCCAGTTCTGTCATTCCATTCTGGAAGCTTCTCCACCACCCCAGGTCAATGCAGTGTTCTCCTGGGGGAGCAGTGCCTGTGAGCACAGAAAGTCTGAAATTCTCAGTTTCCAACAGGATGGAATTCCCAGAGCAGCTGGGGCTGCCCCTGGATCCCTGGCAGTGCCCGAGGCCAGGCTGGGCACTGGGGCTTGGGGTCACCCTGGGATGGTGGGAGGTGTCCCTGGTGGCCAGGGGCTCTCCTGGTCACCTGGAGGGGTTTTTGCTGGCCCCACGTGCAGGTGGGGGCACAGGAAGCACAAAAGCTCCTGGTGCTCCTGTTGGTCAGCCTCCCCAGGACACGGAGTTCTCGTGGAGCCAGAGAACCCCTGTGTGTTTCATTTCTATGTGGGGATTTCACAGCACTTTATAAAGATATTTAGCAGCATAAAACGCTGGCACACTGAAAATTGGGCGAAGTTCATCCACCTCATCTGGGCAGGTTGTGCTCCCAGGCACTCACACTTGCAGACAGTTCAATAACAGGATTTGGCACTGCCTCTTCGAGCTGCTTAAACTAATTAATGCCTGTGCTCCCCGCAGGATGAAATGGAGTTTTCAGATACGCTTCCAAAATGATGTGCATGATTGCTGAAGATTTCATTCTTTTGAACCCTTCACGAGTGTTTCATGTGGGAGCAGAGGCATGGATTGCTCCCATGAAAAATGCCTGGTGGCTCTGGCACAGGGGTAGTCCGTGCCCTGTGTGGGAGAGGAGGATAATCTGTGTCCCTGTGCCAGCCTGTCCTTGGGAATTTGGGCATCACCTGGGGCTGTGCTGCTGCTGGGGGGCTCTGCAGCTGCCCCATCCTCCCCCAGCTGCTCCCTGTCCAGGTGCACTTTGCTCTGTTCTCTTGCTGATTCCAACAGGTTCCCAAAGTTTCAGGTCCATCCCACCCCGACCTGCCAAAACTGAGGGTAAAAAAGGAATTTTCTGGTCGTTTAAAAGATGCCATGGGGCAGTGACTCCCTAAGACTCCTGAGCAGGGGGGTTAAAGGTAATCCTGCCAGATTAAACGGGTCAAGAAAATAAAAAGGACCAGTTTGATTTGAAATAAACCTTTCTGAAGGAATGACAGTAAACAAAATCTGTTTGCCTAAGGAAGCCCTCGTAGCAATCAGCCAGTAACACAACTGCTTGTGCTAATGAACCCAAAGCTGTTAATGTGGTTTCTTCAGTTAAATTGATTCATGAATTTTGAAGAGAACATTATCTAATGAATTTTCTTTGAATAGAAAGCAATTAAAAGGACAAATCAGTCTGATTAACCCCAAAGTCACCCTACTGCCACAAATGGTGTACAGTTTGAAATTATATCATAAAAAACTAGAGCAGATTTGCTATCTCTTTGCCCTCTACTAATCCATGTAAATTAATGAACAACAAAGTTAATTTCTTTGATGACCCTTTTCTCGTATCACCTGGATTATGCTGATGTTTAATTTGCTTAATGTTATAATAAAGACTAAACAGATTTTTTCAATGAAGTGATTATCATTCCCTTCAGTTAAGAAGTGATTTTTATTATTTAACACACACATAACGCCGTATGGGTTTCCTTTAAGAACAAAATCACATTTCTTTACCTTCCTACAGAAGGCAGTCAGTGTCTTTTTTGACAACTAAAGAAAGAAAATGTTTTTAATGGGTTTGTTTCTTTGCTGGAGAGGGAGGTTGAGGCTCTCAGCTGGGGGAAGGAGTCTCTTCTCCTTTTTTCCCCCCTTTTTCAGTCACCAGCTCACTGCTCTCAGTAAGTTACCCAGGAGTTAGATCTTCAGAGCTTTTCCAAGTGCCTTGGAGGAGCAAGAGGTGTTCAAGCCAACTCAAATCCAAACAGGACTATCCCTTTTCCTTCCTTGGAACAACCCTGGGCTGGGTATCACCCTGAGATGCCAAAGAAATCCTCTCCTAATGCATTTGCTTATTCATTATTTCAGCAATTGGAACACTTAAAGCAATTTGCTGCCGAATTAAAATTAAAATAATGGCTGATACATTATATTTTTTTTTTCCCCCTGCATCATTAAGGATGTGCAGGACATTCAAGGTCACAACTAGTCCTTACACTTGGCAGTGTGTTCAGTGCTGAGCAGTAGCTCGGGGGTCCCCACTATAGAATGCAGTCAGCCAGGATAATTCAGAGTTTGCTGGCTCTAGGGCGTCTCTGGCACATCCCAGCTGAAGTTGGAAATTAGCTGGAGATGCCAGGCCTTTGTCAGAGAGGTACAGCCACTTATTCCTTCCCTTTTAATTTGACTCTATGCTAATTTATACTCCGCCAGTTTAATGGGAAAAGCCACATTGTATGAGCTAACAGGATAATTGTACTCCAAGCAAATTAAAAATATAGGAAAATCAAAGCCTTAAATCCTTTTTTTGTAGTGATCAGTTACTCCAAGCTCTCTCTGCAATAATCCTGTATTTAAATGTAGTCATGCAGGGCACAAGAACAGGACAGTGCACGGGGCTGTTCCAGTTTAAATTACAAAACTGCCACTGAGGCTGCCTCTGCATTGGGTTTTTGACTGTTCCATCCTAATTTCTCCAGTCCAGCGATGCTCTCTCCCTCTGCCTTGCAGATTCCTTCACCAGGCAGGTGCTGTGGACCCTGCTGAACGATGTCAAGTTTGGGGAGGCTGTTTCCTACAAGCAGCTGGCAGATCTTGCTGGCAACAGCCGGGCAGCCCGAGCCGTGGGGGGAGCCATGAGGAGCAACCCGGTGAGTGCAGGGCACCTCCAGCCCAGGGCTGCTGGGAGATGCTGGGTTTGGAGA
Organism: Euphonia xanthogaster; assembly: GCA_034509185.1. Classification (NCBI taxonomy): domain Eukaryota; kingdom Metazoa; phylum Chordata; class Aves; order Passeriformes; family Fringillidae; genus Euphonia; species Euphonia xanthogaster. The sequence continues at coordinate 32,926,970 of JAYDZK010000271.1, forward strand.
GCTCTGAGGGCTGGGGGTCATTAGGTTAAATTTATCTGCTCTGAAAACTGGTCTGCCATGAGGAATAAGGTTTTTAATCAGCAATAATGCACAGCCCAGGTTAGTGTGATTTGTGCCCTACTGTTCATGGGGTTGTGTTGGGAGGAGGAACACTTCTGTTACTCACCAGCCTCTGCACAGTTTGTTGTTCTCAAACTTCTTGGTGGATTTTTAGGTTGGGGAAGTCTTTTTATCTTCCACACGGACTGAAGTTGGCAGATTATGGGTGCTTTTGGTTGTGTTAAAAACATCCAAAAGCCATCCACTCTGGCATAAATACAATTCTGAAAAAAAAGGCCAGGAGCACCCTGGGGCAGTGGGGGGTGTCCCTGCCCATGGCAGGGGCTGGAATGGGATGAGTTTAAGGTCCCTTCCAACCCAAACCAGTCTGGGGTTCTGGAGGTGAGTTGCCTGAATTTGAACCAGCTGGAGGGAGCAGCACTCCAGGTTAGGCCTGTGATTTGGGGAAAAAATGTTCTTAGGCTAAATGATGTGTGTCTGTTTTCCCTTTTCTTTGTCTGGGTTTAGCTTTTCGGGTGTGTTCATGCACCTGAGTCACCTGGGTTGGTGGGTGAAGCTGCTGCGTTGCTCAGTGGCTGCTCTATGGGTTGGGATCAGCCCCATCCTGGCTCAGAGGGTTTGGGGGCTCAGCTGGATGTGCCTGCACTGTTTGAGGAGCAGTTCAATCCCTAAACCCACAGAGCCACAGAACCCCAGAACACCTGGGGTTGGAGGGGGCCTTAGAGCCCATCTCATTCCACAATTCCCCAGGGGGAGCACCCAGCCAGGGAGACCCAGCCAGTTGCATGTGGGGTTAAGCTTTGAGCCCCCCCTGTTGTTTGCAGCATCCATCAGCTGTCCCTGTGAAGCAGTTCCTGTAAGCAGTGTTTTGTCAATACCCCGCCTTGTACTTGACAATACAAACTATTTTAATGTGATGGAATGCTTTCCAATATAATCTGCTGTACATTAAGATAAGGCAATCCAATGCAAACCTACAGGAAACAGTTCTCAAAGAATAACAATCCAGTGTTGTGCAAAAGGAGATGTAATTGCCATCGCCTAGAAATGTACCCAGCTTTGCCCTCAGGCTGCAGTGGAGCAGCAGCATCCAAAGTAGCAGTAACAGCAGGTTGTGGTGTGAAAATTCCTGCTTTTTCCCCTGTGAGGAAGGATGAAAATAGTTCTGAAAATATACAGCAAAGCTCCTGCAATTTTTTTAAATGGGGTCCTAGTTATTATTGCCATTTCCCAGCCCATGCCGTGGCTGCAGTGGTTTCTGTCCCCAACAGAAAATTTTTAAGCTATGGTTATAGATAATAATGTATAGCTGTAGGGAAAAAGAGCTGGATTAATATAATACCACCTCAATATTTCATCATAGAAAGCTGATGATTAAAAAAAAAAAAAATCAGTGCTGTAATGAGAGTCCTGCCCATCGCAAACCACAGTTTTGCCACTGCTCAGCTCCTGAAGGTAATCTGAAATTCCATCCATATTCCACATGCAAACACACACACACATCATCCTTTTGCACCTGAGTGTGAGCAACTCTTCACTGCTCCTGATACTTCCCCCAGAAATGTCTCCTGGTCCATGTGCAGGCTGGCTGTGTGCAATGCACACGGATTTTATGCATGAGGTGAGAGATAAAGGTAAAATGTGGCACTGCAAAAAAACCCCTCACCTTTGTTATTTCTGTGTATAAAGCCGTCAACTCTTGCGAAAACAGATTTTCTGACCCAATTTGCAACTCCACCTTGCAGCCTCGTAGAAATCTGATTAAAGAAAGCACAGAGAGGACCAGTGTGAAAAAACACAGGAGGTCAGAGGTTGCTCAGCAACTACCCAGGGTCTAAACCCTCACTCCAAACCCCAGACCCATCCCTGGAAGTGCCCAAGGCTTGGATGGGCCTTGCAGCAGCCTGGTGTGGCGGAGGATGGATTTGTGATAAACCTCATTTAGTGAGGGTGGGAAAAGGGCCCTTTGAGATAACCCTGAGCTAGGCATCACCTTGTCCCTCAAACACTTGGGTAAAATCACAAACTCTCTCTCCTCCGCCAGACACCATCACGTTTCTCCCTCCTATGAGTCCAGGCTTGGTCTTTAATTTGGGTAGGGTGCATTCCCCAGTTTCCCCTTGCAGCTGGGATGCTTCACATAGTTCCTGAGCTGACCTTCAGCTCCACGAGAAGGTGGAAGAGGTGCCAGCAGCAGCAGCAGCTGCCTCAGCTCATGCCCAGGACAGGGTGGGGATGGCTCACCTTTCACAGGAGAGGCTTCCCAGAGTTTGCTGTGGTGCACACTGATTGCAAGGTCTGTGGTCCTCAAAGGGAACCCATAGAGTTCAATTAAAAATCTCATTAGACTGGTAGAGGAGGATCAAAAAGAAATCACAGAAGCTCGTGGGAAATGGAGAATGTTGGGCTGATTAGTGCAAGGCTGTCCTGAATGAGTGCTCTGTGCCTTAAATAAGACATCTTCTGTGGTCTGATCACAGCACTCAGAGCTGTCTGCACTGGGGCTGTGCCCTCTCCAGCTGTGCTGGTCCTTGGGCTCACCCCAGCCAGGGGCACAGCCTGATCCTGGTGCCAGTCTGTCCTAAATCAAGGATATTGCACCAATCCATCCTGAATCGTGGATATCACATTGAGCTAAATCATGGATACTCAACCAAAACGTTTGGAACTCTGAGGGAGCAGTGGTGCATTTGTGAGGAAATTGTGGTGGGTGGATCTGAAACATGATGGACACATCAAAGTATCAGGGTGTTCATCCATGGAACCAGGGAATGTCCTGAGCTGGAAGGGACCCACAGATGATCCAGTGCAGCTCCTGTCCCTGCACAGACACCCCAAAATCCCACCTGGGCATCCCTGGCAGTGCTGTCCCCATGCTCCTGGAGCTCTGGCAGCCTGGGCAGTGCCCATTCCCTGGGGAGCCTGGGCAGTGCCAGCCCCCTCTGGGGGAAGAACCTTTCCCTACTATTTTCATTCCCAACACCTTTGCTTCCTTTGGTGATAACCTGAGACCCACGCTGGGTCACGTCACGGGATTTGTTTCTGCTGGGGAAGAGGTGGAGAAAAAGCAGGGGGTGGAACTGGGTGATCTTTAAGATCCCTTCCAGCCCAAGCTGGTCTGGCATTCTGTGACGTGAGCAAACCACGAGTCTTTTTTTTGCTGGGTGTGTCTCAGTGTGATCCCTCAGCTGTTTCCATTGGAGCCTGGCTGAGCCAGGCAGATCTCCAGCCATGCCATGGCACATTCCCTGCCTCATGGGAGCAGCCAGAGTGTTGGAATTCCCTAAAAGCAGTCCACAGTGATCCATCCTGAGGGCAGGGGGTTTTCCCCCCACCTTTTTTCCCTAATTCTGGAGGAGTTGGTTTATTCTCAGATCGCCAGGAGCGCTAATGACCGGCCCAGCCTTGTTCTGCCACTCACCCAGATGGCTGTTGATAAAGATTTAGCATCATGTTCCGAGTGTCAGGGCTGTCAGTAGTGCTGAACCATTTGACCAGAAGAAAAAACGCACAGGGAGCTATTGATTACAGCTTCTCAGTGTCACTTGTTCACCAGGATTTAGGTATTGATGAGGCTGCGAGTGAAAACAAGCTCTTTCCCTTGTGGGCCTCTACCCAGAAGAACAAAAGAGAAGTTGGAGAAAATATTCAGCTGGTGCCCGGATCAGAGGGACTCCGGCATCGATCCGAGGGCTCCTTCATATTATTTTTTTGTTGGAGACAAATCTCTGGGTTTGGAAGTTTTATAGCTTTTGAGGTAGGGGCTGTGTGTGTGATGGATTCGTGGAGGAGAGGAATTAGATTTCACAGCATGAAGATTTCAGCGGTGCTATAATATTATGAGCTGCTTGGTTATTGATAAAAATTACATTAAATGTAGCTGAGGCATTAAAGCTCCAGACTAGGGTAGTTCTCCCTCTAAAATGTCCTTAGGGCCCTAATAAATTTTAGCAGGTTTAATTATTTTAGTAGGCTGAACGTTGTCACCACAATTAAGCCAAACTGAAGCAACATTCAATATTTTTAAATTACAGCGCTGGTTTGGTCTTTGTACCACTTCCACATCCAGAGCTGTGGAGGGTGACGGATGGGTGCTTGTGCTGGGACAATCTCAGCGTGGAATTCTTTGTTTTGGCCATGGAAAAAGTGGCATTAATTTCATACCTCCTCTGTTTGCTGGGTGGTGACAGCTCAGCCCCACTTCCCTGTGCTGTGAGCAGGTCCTGTACCCACCCAGGGATAATCCAAGACCTCACATCTGAAAATAAAGTCCATTTTCTTTCTTTTTCCCCACCAAGATTTATAGCCTTGCCACCAAAATCTGCTGCTTTACTGTGTGTATTTTTAAAGAATTGCAAATGAACCTCAGAGATGTTTTACAGTGTATTATTATGGCTTTGTCACTCAAGCCAAGCCTCCTGCAGTAACTGCGGGGAGTGTAAAGGCAGAGAAACCCCAAACCAGAAAAACACTTGCAAAAAAAACCACCCCAATTTCTTTGAAGAAGTCATAAACCTGCTGTGGGATGGCTTGGCATGGAGCAAAGCTTTTATTGGTACTCACTGGAGCTGTCACAGATGGATTAATCACTTGTGGCATTGCCACCTCCAGCTAAAGCAGATACTGGAAGCATTTTTTTATTTAAACCCTGATCAACAATTAGCACCTGTGTGTATTCTCTCCTTTGATGTGGGCTGAGATTAAGAGTTTAAATTTCAGGTATTGAAATTAGTTCAGTAAACTGAAAGAAGACCCCAAATAAAACCCCTCTTGATTTATGGTCTGGCCAGTAGCTGTTCAGCTACTTTGGGGTTTGTGTATCCCAGGCTCAAATACACCACAGGGCTTGAGCTGTATGATTAAATGGGATTAAAATAAGTGAGGGTAAAGTGTGCAGTTTGTCTGTGTGTCTGCATAGAAATAAATTACAATTTTTGACTTCAGATGCCCAGATTTGTGAGAACTGCCCTTTTGGGTGAGTGATGTTGTCCCAGCTCCACCATTGCAATGCCATTACTATGCAGTTACCAAAACACACCCCTGATTAGAGATGATGCATTGCAGTTTTTATGGTGTGTACTTCAGCTATGATAATCACCTGTAATAAAAAATAAAAAATAAAAAACCACGTTTATGTTCTCCTCTGCATTATCAGTCCATTATGCAACTTCTGGCATTGATTTTGCAGAATCTGTGACGTGTGGCTATAAACAAGAGGGAGTAGAAGGCAGAGAGGGGGGAAAAAAAAGAGTTCTTAAAATTGGTTAGGGTGGAATCAAACTTCTCCTGTTGGAGGTTTTAAAAATTCACAACCCATTTTGGATTGGCTTGCTGCTAAATAATACATAGTGCCTTGGTCTTCCAGAGAATTTCTCCAGGGGACACATGGAGGTGCTGCAGCTGGAACAGGGTCTGCTGGGGAGCTCAGGCACTGGGATCCCTTCTCAATAATCTACTTCTTCCCAGAAATCTTCTAGTCCTGGGATGATCATGGTATCCCAGAGCGAGTTGGAAGGGACCTTAAAATTCATCCCATTCCCACCCTGCCATGGCAGGGACACCTTCCCCTGCCCCAGGTGCTCCCAGCCCCAGTGTCCAGCCTGGCCTTGGGCACTGCC
>JAYDZK010000271.1:32946172-32957122 GCA_034509185.1 Euphonia xanthogaster
GACGCTCTTCCGATCTGAGCAGGAAGCCTTTTCTGTTGATAAAATAAGCCAGCAGATTTTGTGATTCGAGGTGCTTGCCACACACAGGCTGAAACTGTGCACAGGCTTTGCCCAACTTTACTTTTGTGCCATATCACCACAAAATCCCCTTTGTTCTTTGTGCTATATCACCACAAAATCCCCTTTGTTCTTTGAGCTCTGCCCAGCTATCACCAAACTGGTTTTAGCTCCATCCTTTGGTGCTGGAGCCAGAGCATTTGGCAGTGGGTTGCCTGTCTGTGCCCTAGGTATTCCTAATCTTCCCCAAGCCACTGCCACTGATGAGCAGGGAAGCAGAATCTGAGGTGGATTCTTTGTACCCTGTGGTGGCACCACTCAGAAGAGGATCCCAGGATCCATCCAGCTGGTGTGGCCCCAGCCCCACAGGGCTGGGAGAGGTCAGGACAGGGCAGGGGTCAGGCTCTGGGCCCCGTTGTTCAGCCCTGCAGGACCTGCATGTTGCAGGCTTTGGGAATTCCAGCCAGCAGTGGCAGAAGCCCCAGTCACAGATCTGAACATCCCCGAGCCCAAAAACCATCCCCATCTGGATCTCAGCCTGGACATCTTCCCTCAAAGCTCGTGTTTGGAACCTGAGAGCCAGCAAATACATGGAACAGTTATTAAGGATAATGTAATTATAAACTGATGTTGATCTGCACTTCTTCAATAAAAAATAGGCTTTGCTATGGTTGTCACAGTCAGAAGAATGATTAATGCCAAGTTTTCATAGAGAATCATCACCTCCTTGGGCAGGGAGTGACTGGAACAACATTTTGGAGCAGAGCCTTCAGTGAAGACAAACTCCAGTGTGTGCAGAGTGCCTGTGAGCCACAGCCCTCCCTGCCTGACAACAGAAAATAAACCAAATACATCAACTGTCGATTCAACACCACGTGCCAAACGTGAGCAAAGACATCCTCCTAAATTAAGATTATTCCATCATTTCCAAATTAAATTTTCATATAAATATTGCCTCTCTAATGCCCTGCAAAATGATGTGGAACCAACGGAGTCGGGGTCAGTTATTTAGGTATTTGGGATCCCAGAATGTCACACTACTCAAAGGTTGTGCTTTGATCTTGATTTGAAGCTCATCAAATCACAGGATGGTCTGGATTGAAAGGAACCTCTCAATATCACCCAGTGCCCCCCCTGCCATGGCAGGGACACCATCCTCTGTCCCAGGGTGCTCCAAGCCCCCGTGTCCCACCTGCCTTGGGCACTGCCAGGGATGGAACAGCCACAGCTTCACTCTCCTTTACAGAGCACTGTTGGGTTTACTTCATTTTTGAAGACGAATCCATCTACTGAGACAAGGTTTGACCAAAAGTGTGGAATTTGCAGGCTGAACCCTCCCAGCTCCAGCTGCCCTGGACACACTCCATCCTCTCAATGTCCTTCCTGTCCTGAGGGGCCCTGAGCTGGACACAAGACTCAAGGTGGGCACAACTCTGTGTGACCAGGGAGTTCCTGATTGTCTCAAGGCCCTGCTACAGAGCAGAAATGCTGAAAAGCATCAGAACCTCCCCAAAATCACTAAACAAGCTGAGGCTCAAAGCTGCCGAAGAATGGAAAACTACTGGAGCACAGAAAATAAACTTCAAATCTGGGGGTGCTGCAGCATTTGCAATTTCCATTATAGAGACCATTTCTCTTACAGGCTTTGGATGAGGAATAAATTAAACCCAACCAGTTTAGTGAATATCCAGCTGCCTTCTGAAGTTTCAGAAAACATCACTTCCCTCATTGTGGGAGGAAACAAATCTCCCGTGGTCTGGCCAAAGGCAGAGCAAGAGCCCTGGGTTTGGGGCAAAGGAGATATTCCATAAAAATCGTGGCTTTCATGAAGATGAAGCACAGCAGAAGTAGCACAAAAGTGCTTTGATACGCTGCTGAATGGAGGATTAACTGCACAATGCTGTGAATTCACTGTGTCTCCTGTTTGTTTGCTGTTTGTTCGTGGTGCCAGCAATAAAAATAATGTCTGGCTGCTAAAAGTGCTAGAAAAGGGCTTTTTGGTGCCCAGAATGTGTTTGCCAGCAGGTGAGTGTGGTGGGGAGGGAGAAAGAGGAAAGCTCAGCTTCATTTATTTTCAAGGGTGGAAATTTAATGCTGGGAACCCAATTCACATTATAGTTCTTATCAAAACTCTTATCTCTGTAACTGAGCTTGCACAAACACCATGGAAAAAAACCCCACCAAAAAAAAAAAAATTAAAAACAACCAAAAAAATCCCAAAAAAACCAAACCAACAAAAAACAAAAACAAACCCACCAAACAGAGCCCGTGCAGCCTGGCAGGGTGGGTTATTTATAGCAGATCTCTGCCTTTTGTCAGCCTGGTGGGCTGTGGATGTCACTCCCAAATAAACCCCGTTCTGTGCAGCAGAGGAGGAAGAGCCCTGCTGGTTTGGAGAGCATGGATGTGAGCTCATGTCCACGAGACAGAGAGGGCTGGGGCACAAAACACTGCTGGGCAAAAGCCACCCCAATCTAATCATCAGCTCTGGTCGTCAGCGAGAGCTGTGGGAGAAGACGTTGTATAAAGCAGACACATCCAGGAAATAATGCCTGCCCAGTGCAGCCAGATGGAGTGGGGATATCCTGACAAAGCATTTATTTTAATAAATGTTCAATTAAAATTATTTCTGTGGTGCAATCATGGTCCAGAAGTAGTATGGGAATTAATAAGATTGCTGGCAGAAATAAACATTAGGGGAGTTGTGTGCTAGTTAAAAATGACAGTTATAAAAAAATAAATCTTAACGTTTCTATAGGGTTGGTTTGTGCATGTGCTAACCAGGGAATCTTGGTTCATGTTATGCTTTCAAACGATGTTTTTCTGGTTTCTGCCCTGGTATAATTCCATTTATGTGGGAATTTGTGGGTACATGGATCCTACACTGTGTGGCCAGGGCTCTTCACACAGGTAAAATTGTGTAGGGGTTGAGCAAACCCTGAGCACCAGGAGATTTGTATTAGTTACAGCCTCATCTCCATCCTTTTATTTGTTTATTTATCAAAATGTGTGCCTCAGGCTGAGTTTTTGGAAATGTGTATTCAAAGCCTCTGTGTGCAGGGGGAAATATTTCCACATGTAAATACCCAGAAATTGGAGGTGGCCATGGCAGGGATGGGTCTGACACTGATGAACAGGAGTCTGAAGATTCCAGACCTGAGAAGGTTATGTTTAATTTTCATTTTTAAATTATTTAAAGTTTAATTTAAACATTTATTTATCATATTTATATTATACAGTGCTGTATTGTATTATATTATATTATAATGTGTAGTTATTACATAGTGTGATATATTGTATATCGTAATATGCTGATATTACATAATAACTAATCATATAAATCAAAAGTTAAAATTTTAAAATAAACATTTTAATTTTGAAAGAAGACACTTGGTATTTTTCCCTAAAAATCCTGCAATACGTGCTCTGGAAATTCTTTTAGAGGTGCTTCATTTGGTCCAGCAATGAGACCTGAGTGGCTATCCTGGAATTTTCCCCCTCTTTTGGACTTTATTTGTGCCCCTGACTCAGCTCCAGTGCCCTGTTGGTGGCAGCACCTGGGTGTCCCTTCCTGGCTGGGACAGCACACATGGATACAGACACCCTGAGGTAAGAGAAAATTAGATTTAAGCTGTAGCAATCAATACATCTTAAAACAGCCGAGTATTTCTAGAAAAAAGGCTTTGCAGAAGTGTCCCTGACCCAGAAAGAAAAATCTTTTTGCAGTGTCTAAAATTCCTGGAAGTGTTTTTTCCTGCCACATCTGGTGCTTCAAAGCCTCGGTGGCTGCTTCAGATGTCCCCTCCCTGTGGTCACCCAGAGGGGTCAGGTGGCACAAAGGGACAGAACCCGGGGCTGCCCCTGCCCACCAGGATGTTCCCATGGAAAAGGGGTGTGGGGCATCCCAGGGACGCCCCCAGAGCCCCTGGCACTGCTGCCACTTCCAGGCCAGGTTGGACATTGGGGTTTGGAGCACCTGGGACAGTGGGGGGTGTCCCTGCCATGGCAGGGGTGGCACTGGGTGGGATTTTTCCAACCCAGTCCATCCTGGGATCTGCCAAGGTGGTTAATGCCCGACCCCCTCAGGGCGTTTGCCAAATCCCAAAGCTCCCACAGCCACAGTGCCCCTTGGGCAGCTGGGACCCAGATCCCTGCTGGCCCTTCTGAGGAACACCCACCCAGGCTGCAAATATTCAATATTCCAATACTCAAGGAGTTGGACTTTGCTGATTTTTGCAGGCCCCTTCCAGCTCAGGGTATTCTGTGATCTGACAATATTGAAAATCCGGCTGCTGGTGTACCTGGGGAATGAAAACAAGGGAAAGGGAAACATTGGAATAAATTAAATAAGAAATCTATTCAGTGAAAAAAAGCATAATATGGGTTTTGCAGTACCTGAAAGCAGAGAAGCTAAAGACCTGTCATGAATGTGCTTCCAGGTGTGAGTAGCTACACGCTGGAGCAGTCCTTGGGAGTGCACTCTGCTCACTGGTGAAAAGCAGCGTTATGTCCTCAAAAGCTTTGACTTCAATCATTCCATTTACTTGTGACAATATTATTTGCTTATTCCTAATGAATAAATATTGTAAATAATACCATTCCTTTACATTTTCTAAACACTGTTAGTAATAAAAGATGGATTCTTTGAAATATTATACGAAGCACAAATGCAGGCATTATACAGATGTGAGTTAAAAGACTGAAGCAGCATTTTAATTTTCAGGCCACTCCCAATGCTCCTGGCTCCATTGCCATTTTGGACATTGCTCTGTGTCTTCTAAATGTTCTCATTGTTAAAATGCTCACATTTAAATCCTCACACCAGGTGTTAAAAGGTTTTGCTGTTTCCTGGCTCCAGGTGCAGACTGTGCCCCTTTAAAGCCAGTGCATCCCCCCCAGTCACTGCAAGAGGGGAAACAAATAAATAAATAAGTAGAGAGGCAGATAGGTAAATAAATAAATAAATAGATCTGGTAATTTAGTACTAGAAAGTTAATTCAGGGGACCTCTAACCTTTAAACCACCACGTGACTATTGATTTTCAATATCACGCTGGCCCGTGCCACCCTGAGCGTGTAGAGCAGCAGATTCCAAACAGTTTTTTCCTTATCAGTCCAGTCCCCGAGTACTTGTGCATTAAGACAACAAATACTGGTGGCTCCCAGCCTGTCACATGGCAGCCCTGCAGACGTGCTGGGCCTCTAATGAACTTGGGCTCTTGGCAAACAGATCATGGCAAGGGGGCTCCAGCAGCGCCTTCCCGGCTCCCCGGGGCCGCGCCATGGCCGGGATGGAGGTGGCCAACAGCAGGGGGATGGATGCACCATGAGGTGACCTCCAAAACCCCACTGCCCTGACCCCAAACCATTCCTGTTTCCTGTTTAATTCCATCCCCAGTGTCCCTGTGAGCGCTGTGGTGTTGCTGAATCTGCTCCTCCCCACCCAAGATGCGGATGAAGGCGGAAGGAGCGGCGCTGCTCCGAACCCCGAGCCTGGATTAGCCGGTAATTCCAGAACATGCCGCTGGCTCCAAGCACCTTGCTCCCTCTGCAATCACCAATTAGTGCAATCCTGGCCCCGATGAAGATGTGCTTCCACCCTCGCACCTAAAAAAAGACTTTCTCCTCCCCTTCCCAGCCTCCAGCTTTATTGATTATTGGAAATGTTACATCCCGGGGAGGAAAATGTCACTGCTTTAAATACCAGCGTTAACAGTTGGGAAAAGTTCTTTTTCACCCAGGCGTGCGTGATGAAGAAAAATTAAACAATGGGAAAGGCAGTGAAATACATGGAATTCTAAAGGAAAAAAGAATGGTTTGTGTGTTGATTCAACTGAGCAGGAGCTTCCCCCCACATAAGTAAGCGAGCACATCTCGTACTGGACTTTTTTACTGGAACAGTGAAATATATAATGAAATCCAACAAGGAAACTGGAAAAACAGCCAAATTGGTGCAGCAAAGTGGTTAATAGGATCATTAGCCTCCTCGCTGTATTTTTTTGGACATTGTGTGCCTGTACCGTAGTCCTCGAGAGCAGATTGCAGGAACAGGCTGACAGTTACCCGCTAACTCAGCAGTGCTGGGTGCAAACTGCCATCTTCCTGTGGATTTACAGCTGCCACTTCTGCTACTTCAATTAGTTCTATAGCACACAGATGTTGCTTAAATGTTGCTGCTAATGATACTGCAATAAGCGTAAGATTCATGCCATATTTTGAGGCACGTAAATTTCTCAAGTGGCACAATTAAAGTGGAAATATTAGGTGGGGAGAACTTGGCAGTCTCTCCAACTTGGAAAGCGCACCCGCTATGCAATAATGGGTCAAAAATTCATTCAAGTTTTACTGCTGTTCAGAGTTTTAAAAGACTTTTCACAGTTGAATGCAAAGTAGTAAAAAGCAGAGTATTAGGAAATGAGAATGCTGTTGTGTTATTCAGACATGACTTTTTAATTTCAAATTGGAATCACGTGCCCGCCGCGGCCGCGAGGGCCGCACGCTGCCCGGCCTCAGCACCGCCGTGCAGGAGGAATAAATCAAAAGTTTTCTTTAATACTGATTTAATTGAAGGTTCTGCGTGGTGGTTGTGTTAGCGGGGGGAGGGAAAAAAAAAAAAAAGGAAAGAAAGGAGAAAAAATGGTTTCCTGAATCACACACAGAGACAGCATCAATCATTTCCGAAGCCAGATGTAGCCTCCAAACTGCAGCCTGACAACACATCTCCTGTTTGTGCAGCCACCAGGCAATTATTCTTTCCATTATATCTCCCAATGACAGATCTCCAAACCCAGGGCTGTAAAAATTAGAGTTTGGGCTTACACAGTTGTGTCGGGTCTTAAAAAAAAAAAAATAAGAAAACTTATCATGGCTGCAGTGTTTATGAGCTTGTCAAAGTACATGTACATAATTTTCATCAGAATTTCTTTTACCTCATTTCCAATCCTTCAGGATTAGATTTATCAGCAGCTCTGTGCCGGCGTCCGAGCGGCTTTTCCACCTGCGAGCGGGATCCGGCGGCGGGGAGCCTGTTGGGGTGGCTCTGGTTGAGAAATGTGAAAGCTTTTCTTCCTCCTCATCCTTTCTTCCTCTTCGTCTCCATCATTTATTTCATCATTTTCTTCATCTTCGTATTTTTTCATAATTTGTTTTATTTTAGTAATTTTGTCATTTTTTCATCATTTTCCTCATCTTTTTTTTTCCCCCATATTTTCATCATCACCATTTATTTAATTTTCTTCACCATTGTTTACATTTTCCTAATTTTCATCATATTTTTCTTCATCTTCATGATTTATTTCATCATTCTCTCAATCATTTCTTTCACCACTTTGTTAATTTTCATCATTTTCTTCATCCTCACCTTTTTCTTTATTATTTCCTTCATCTTCCCTCAAATATTTCTCTTCCTCAAATATTTTGGTAGCGTACTGCCTTGGCTCTCCATCAAATTTAGGTGTAATTTTTAGAAACACTGTGGCCTGTTTGGTACATTCATCACTGTGAGTTTGTCACGAGGAAGAAGCACCAGTGGCAGTGCTAAACTGGGCAGCAAACCCAGAGCTGGAAATCCACATGTTATTTCCATTTAATGTTTAATTGATTTGTACTGGGAAGAGATATCAGGCTAGCACTGACTTTGAAAATTCACTATGGGTAGTATGTTAAGGATGAGGTTAAATCTTAGGAGAAGCCATCATTAGTAAATTAAGGCTGATGAACATCAGCACCTCACATCTAAATTACTGATTTTCTACCCCATTTCTCTGCGTGGCTCCATCCCACTCCAGCTTTAGATTATAAGATAATATTTAATTTCTTCCCAATATCCCATCTAACCCTGCCCTCTGGCAGCTGAAAGCCATTCCCCCTTGTCCTGGCACTACAGGCCCTTGTCCAAAATCCCTCTCCAGCTCTCTATTTTTTTTCTCTTTGTGAACACAAGTCTGAAAATCAAAGTAGTTTTCCATTATTTCCCCTCTAAAAAAGCACCCAGCATTGTTAAATGAACGTATTCTGAGCTCTACCCTGCAGCAGCAACTGAATTTTTTTGTAAACTAAACCTAAGATGGAGGACAAAAGCCAAACCCTACTTGTAATATTGGTTTTCGGGAGAAAAGCTGCAGTGGTCTCTGATTTGTGTTGGTGAAGGTGGAGTCAGGATGTGATGATTTTATGGAATTTACAGAAACAATGTCCTGTCCTTACACAATTTCGTTTCTGTGATTCATCACAGGTTTTTGTCTTCCAGTATATGAGTAGGCAGCTGGGCTCCAAATATCACATCCAAATTACGAGTCCAAATGGATGCAAGAATGTTGGAGCTCCATGACATTGCTGTGGGATTATGCACTGATTTACTCACCACATGATTTAGGGGGGAAAATCAAATTAAATCTTTATAATTGCCTCAGCAACCACCAGCACGGGTTGTGTTTGTGCTCCCTGATGGACAGACTGGGCCAGGGTGTCCCTGGTGCAAATGCCATGGAGGGACCAGCAGGGACATGGCAAAGTGGCCCTTGAACTTCCCAGCTCTCAGGATTTGCTGGAAAGATTTTCTTTGCATTGGCAAAGACTTCCTAACTCCGTCCCACTCTGACTTTGGCAGTTTATTCTCATCTCAAGTAGCCTCTGTAATCTATTATGGTATATAGGCCAGCCTGATCCCCCCCTCTCTCCAGCCTATGTCCTCTTTCTATTTAGGAATTAATTATGATGCTATCTCATATAACTCATTAGTATCAATTAATTCTTCCCCTTTCATGATTTTATATAGCTAAATTAGATTGCCTCTTAGGAACTTCATAATCAGTATTGGACTCATTTAGACATATCTTTTTTTTCCCCTTCTCCACCCAGTTTCACTTGGGCACAGGGATGTGGTGCTGGGAAATGCCCCATCCCATCCCCTCCAGGGGGGACAGTGCCCCTGTACCCCATCTCCACCATGCCCACCATCTCTGGCCTCACCTTGCCCATAACTCTGAATTCTGGCAGGCTTTATTATTATTATTATTATTATTATTATTATTATTATTATTATTATTATTATTAATTCATTTGGGGTCTGCACAAGATGTTATTATTGCTTTATCAGGGTGAATAGGAAATACCCAACTTCATTTGGCCAAACCATTGGGAATTCTCTTGCCCTTAAACTCACCACGGGGACAGGGAGGGAGTGGAGGGAGATGCTCGTTTTCCTCGTTCATCCTGGCGGGGTGTTAAGTTTGAAATCTCAGCTTTGCTGGAATTCACATGTCCATATTTAACTGCTTCACTGCTTACTGGCACGTCGGATCCAGTCAGGGAAAAAAAAGCAGGAATATGATTGAATATATCTGGCAGGACCTGAGATTCCCACTCATTTTGAATCTGATCCAGCAGCAGCCAAGGCAATTAAATAACAAGTTTTTCTCTGGCGAAATGAGCTGCAAAATGCCCCCAGCTGCATGATGTAGGAAATACACCTTGATTTTACTAATTGCTGTGCCTGTACCTCACTGGGGCGGATCCGAGGCAGCTTCCCAGGTTCCACATCATGTATTCTAAGGAGCTGAGCCCGGCTGGGATGGGTGATCCCCCTCTATGAGCCCGGGATGAGCCTCTGAGTGAGGGCTGAGGGGAGGGGTGGTGAAAGGTGAGTGGATTCACTTTGCTGGAAGCATCAAACATCCAGCATCATCTGCCATCCCGGGGCAGCACCAGGCTCCAGATGCTCCCGGGGCTGGCTGGGAGAGAGCTCGGGCTCAGCCTCTGCTGAACAAAGGCCAGCCTGGGGTAGGTGCAGCTCAGCTTTAGTGAGGCAGCAAAATGCAGCCCAAAGAGGGGAATTTCAGGAGATCAGCTGGTGTGGTGCCACAGCTTTGCCCTCAGGGGCTGGAACTGAACTGTCCCAGCAGTGTCACCAAACGCCTGGGATCTCCTGTATCACATGACCTCCAAGGAGTTGGAATTAAAAAAAAAAACAACACAATTATTTGAAAGAAAAAAATGTTAGATCTAAATTATTGCAGGCTGCAGCACACACAGGCCTGCACAGGTGTGTGATGGGCTTGGAGCAGCCTGGTCAAGTGCAAGGTGTTAGGACTGGATGAGCTTTAAGATTCCTTCCAACCCAAACCATTCCATGACTGTGATATTGCACCTCCTTTACATCGCCTTGTACTGGAAAAAGACAGCCCAGAGATGTTCCCCCAGTGCAGGACAGAGCTGGGATCAGTACTGCTGCCCACAGCTTTGGGAGAGCCCAGATGGGCTGCTGGGAATGCCAGCATTGATCCCAGATTTCACTGGCTCCAAATCCAGAGCCAGGTCCAACAACAGGGCTGGGGATGGGAGGGCACTGCTGGGACACAGAGACACACGAGGAGGTTTGAATCAGCAGCCTCAGGAGGGGAATTCCCAAATCCCAATTCAGGAGATGTGGGTCAAGGGAAGGGAGAAAGAAGGGCGGGTTTCTGTAAAAGAAGAGGAAAAGCCAAAAGGCTGAGGCTCACAGGGTAACTTTCTTTAGGGACACGTTCAGATATGAGCCTTTCTCCTTCTCCTGTTGCTCCTCCTACATCTGGCTGCTCACCACCCTGCCCCAATCACCCACTTCAGGGGGATGGCAAGGGGTAAAAAAAAAAGAAGGAAAAAAGAAAGAGGGAAAAAAAAGAACCCAAAACTCAACTAGAAGGACAATTTTTTTTTGAGAAAAGCACAAGTCTGTTTCCCTCAAAATGTATAGAAAATTCAGTCTTATCTCCATTCAAGATGTTTTTCAAATACAATTTTCACTGAAAATGAGGGAAAATGTACTGTCTGATCTATCTTTTATTAATTTTTCCCTGAGAATGTCAGCTCATTCTCCTAAGGGGAGATTATTCCCATTATCAGATCGGAAGAGCGT
>JAYDZK010000271.1:32959334-32974334 GCA_034509185.1 Euphonia xanthogaster
CCCTGGCAGTGCCCAAGGCCAGGCTGGGCACTGGGGCTGGGAGCACCTGGGACAGGGGAAGGTGTCCCTGCCATGGCTGGGGGGCACTGGCTGAGCTTTTAGGTCCCTTCCAACCCAAACAATTCCAGACACACCCAAGGAACTCGATCCCACAACAGAATTCCATGCCACCAGGAAGGAGATTGTTAAATACAATTTTATTGGGCTTCATTTTACAAATTTTTTCACATCTTCCTCCTTCTCTCCAATTTCTCCTTGGTATTTCCATCCCATGTTTCCTTGTAGATACAGGGCAGCTCTTGACTGGCTGTGTTACCCACACCAATTCCAGCCTCAGTTTCCTTTTTTTTCACTTGATATTTCTATTTTAGATTTTACACAGTAGGAAAACTGTGATTTTGGTCTGGTTGAAGCAAAGCAGCTTTCAGATAATTTCCTTGCACCCTCACCACCCCTGTTCAGTACCTGCTTTTGCTCCAAAGTCATTTCTCAAACAGCTTCATTTACTTAAAGATAAACACAAACAAAGAGTCACATAACCAAAATCCTCTAAAAGTTTTGTGGGCACCAAAAATGTACAATTTTGTGACTAATTGACTGCACCTTTTAATTCATTATGTCCTTTCAGTAGCAGCATGAAGCCAACAAAGAGAAAACAAAACCATTAAGTGCAACTGTTGCTTTATTTAAATGTTTAAGAAATAAAATCTTTAAGAAATAAAACCAAGTCACAACTGTATCATCTCAGTCACTGGCACATTCCTGATGGACAAAGGGCTTTCCTGAAGCAGGGTCCCAGACCAGGAGGTCTCAGCTCCTCTGTCTGTTAATTTTGACCTGAGCACTGAGAAATTACATTTGATATTTCATCCAACAAAGAAATTTAGCATTGCACAGGAGAAAGGGACATGGCTTGGGTTTCATTATTTGATTTCTATGATTTTAAGTTCTAGGACAGTTCATTTAATTACAACTTTAGTGTTTTATGAAGTATCTGGGTAAAGACAGAGTTTTGAAGAATACCAGCAACTTTTAAAAACTTTTTATGACTTGTAGGACTTAAGGAACGTTCCTCCTTTGTGTGCTTTCGTTTAGAGGTTGTTTGCATGCCCTGACTCCAGACTGGATGCTTTCTCTTCCTTTCCCTGTAAAACTTAGGGCACTACATCAAACAACGACAAGTAGCCAAAAAGGAAGGAGGGGAAAAAAAAGAAAAAAAAAATCAATTTGTAATCTGATTTGAGGGTTTTGATTTCCTCTGATGAGTTTCAATTTCATTAAAAGCAACCTTATTCGCACATAAAAGAGCTCCTTGAAGGGTGAAGCGGGGAATTGTCTCCGGGAGGATAAAGGAGCGGCGCTCCTTTGTGCGCTTCATTCAGGGCGTGAATTGCGGGGCGCGGGCCGGCGGGGGCGCGGTTTTATCGGGCTCACATTCGAGCATCACCGCCGGCCCTATCGACACCTGGGTTATCAACAGCCCTCATTATCTGCTCGGCGGCGGCTCGCAGCCCGCCGGTGACAGAATAAGCTACAAATCACTGGTGGGGCCTTTCTGCATTCTCCTAATTGTGTGTATTCTCTGGGAAAAAAATTATCGCCGGGCCTCTTGTCTTGATGAGAAATTGACATTTTCTGGCGGAGCCTGGCGAGGACTATGTGGGGAGATAAGACTTATAGTTGTTTTAAAGGAGTGCAGCCATTCTTTCAGAGGCCTCTTTATTGCTCTAGTTGACCCACTTGATGAGTATGGATTTCATGAGGTCTTTTTCAGCATTTGAACTATAAAAGGTTCAGAATGACACCACCCCTTATAGACAAAAGATAACCTTGCCCTTTGAATATATTGATTCTTTATTAACTAGGCTGTTTAATGCAATGAAATGAGGCATTAGATTGAAGCCTATTTCAAGTGCTTTGAATAATCTTTAAAAGCTTGAAAGACTTTTAAAAGCTGCTCTGCAATAATTGGCATGTACTTTTAGAGACTCTTATTCCTTCGTTTTGATTAAGGAATTTTTATCATCTTCCTGTGTCTAAACTCACTGTGGGCTGACACAACATATTTCCTCAGCAGGGCTCTTACCCAGATGTGTCGTAGGTGGTGGATTGCTCTAGGAATTGTCATATGTGGGTTTTCTCCTTTTGTATTTTCCTTGTGTTGAAAGTTAGAGGAACCATTTAGATGCTCATTATTCAAACCTTTGAAATAAAACTAAAAGGAAAAGTGCCAGTAGGCATCATGCAGACTTTCATCCCTAAAAACCAGCTTATTTTTTAGTGGGATGCATCTGATTATGCTGCCTTTTAAACACGATACACAGACGCACACTCAGAGTGGAACAGTTTTCAATGCATAATAATAATAATAATAATAATAATAATAATAATAATAATAATAATAATAATCCAAAGTGTTCTGCAGCTTTAACACATTTTTTTCATCAAATCAGTTTTCATCTGACATGAAAACTATGGAAATGCTGGAGAAGAAAGGAAGCATGGTTAAAAATCCCAGTTTTCCTGTAGGTTGTGACTGCAGTGACTGAGCTTTGCCTTCTCCCCACTCCATCCCTGAACCACAGGCAGCCGAGGAGGGGCTGGGACACACAGCGTGTCCTTTGGCACTGGATCCACACACACCACTCCATCCCTTCACTTTGGAGCTACGAGTTTCTCAGTGCCCTCTCAAAGTTGTCAGCAGCCCTCTGATTAATGACCGGATCAAACTCCAGAACAAACTCCCCGTTTCACCACCACGAGCGCTTACATTCCTCTGCCAGACCCATATTCCTGTGGAAATGCCCTTTATTTCAGTGGTGCTGGTCACACACAAGGATACAGGAGCACATTTGGTGTTTGGGAGGGGGAACTCAGACCTGTGCATCAGGCAAAGCTTTGCAGCTCCCTCCAGCTCTGAGGTTGCATGTGCCCACCTCATCATAAATATATTTTTGCACCTATTATGTGTGCATTGCACGTTATGGCCCAGAGGATGAAATATTTGTGCTCAGTATTATAATTAGCAAAAGAATTTGCTTCCTTCTCAGCAGTTAAGAGACGAGCACGTCGACCTTCAGTGTCAAACCACCACATGGAAAATCTGGGCTGTGCTTTGTTTAAAATAACTTTTCCTGTTTACAGACTTTTACAATATGATATTAAAATAGTAAAATAAAAAAAAAAAATCTATTGTAACCTTTGCTTTACAAAAAACCTGTCTGAAGTGCACCATTTCAGTTAAATAAGAAAAAGAACTATTTCTGCTGTTATCTTCACAAAAAGTGACCCGTTTTGGATAAATACTTCACCGAGGCTGAGCAACAAGTGATTGCCACTGCAGAGCAGAGATCTCCTTCCTCATCCTCCTCCCAGGGAACTGGAAAGACCACGTCAAGGGTTTGGGCTTTTTCATGACAAAGGAATAAAAATTCTGATCTTTAGAAATGAAACCCCCAGCGTTGCGTTATTTCGTTTAGTGTTTAGTCACTTTTTTTAATAATCAAAACCAGATAAAATTACTAAAAATGAAATTCACAGACAAGAAATACTTTAATTAAATATTGTGTAAAATGAACATTTTTTTATACAGTTAAATATATGAAAAAATGTACAGATAAAACAATCTTATTGTAGGGTCTTTAACAGTAAAATCTACCATTTAGTGAAGCTTTCCGTCTGGAGACAATGAAGCAATGAGTGCTTTGACTAATTAATCTAAAACACAAACAGATTGCATTTATGAAGGAACTTGCAGACTTTCTTAACATGTACACGTGACCTCTTTTTGTATTTTTTTTTAGAGCAAAACCTTACTTGGACAAAATAGAACGGAGGCAATTCAGTTCCAAAGTGACTTCTCAGGCTTTCCCACCTTGGCCGTGCTCACAGAGCTGTGCTATGCTGAACCCTTCTCCTAAACCTTCCAGAAAAGCTTGACTAAAATGTGCATTTATTTTTTTTTTTTTGCCCAAAAAGACAAAAAAAAACCCCAAAAATAATAATAATTAAAGAAATTCATAATAATTAACAAAATGATCCCTCCTTTTTCGGTTAAAAGGTGAATTCTGCTGCAGTTTGCAACATGTTTTGCAGTGCTGTGCTGGCAAAGGATTTAGTGCAAAGTAAAAATAAAAACAACTCCACGTTTCTCTGGCTGGATTTGGCACTGAGAGCCACGGAATACAACGGAGGTCATTCCAGTTTAAAAAGTACCGTCGGCTACGGGTTGATTACAAAAAGTTCCCTAAAAAAAA
Organism: Euphonia xanthogaster; assembly: GCA_034509185.1. Lineage (NCBI taxonomy): Eukaryota > Metazoa > Chordata > Aves > Passeriformes > Fringillidae > Euphonia > Euphonia xanthogaster. Next base: position 32,963,591 of record JAYDZK010000271.1, read on the forward strand.
AACCCCCAAGAAACCTAAATAAACAACTCCCAGACATTAAAAATTCGGTGTGATCCCGATTTCCCGTGAAACCTTCCCCGGTTTGGAGCAGAGCAGGGTTTGGGAGAATGCAGAGTGCAGCAGAAAATCGACACAAAAGGAGTGGCAGAATTGTACACCAGGATTGTGCTTTTTTTCCCCCCTATTTTTACACCAGAAATCATCCAAATGAAGTTGTGATTAACAATTGTGGTGTAAGCCTGTGATAAAACAGCACAAAAGTTCTTCAAAGAAGTTCACTTTTAAGGCATCAGAGAAGATCATGTGGCAAACATTTTAATTAAAACATCAGAAGTGAATTTATTTTTAAACTTTAGGCCTCTGAATTTTTCCAGTAAACACAGTTCAGCTATGTGGCAAAGTCATGGGTGGCAGCTAAAAATGACTTTTTACAATCTTAAAAAAAAAAAAATTAAAAATAAAATTTAAAAAATAAAGAAAACAAACAAACAAACAAAAGAGAAAATAAAAAATGCAACCACAAAATAGATTAATCTTTTCTGTGGCTGTATCACATGCACATATTCTACTAGTATTCATTACAGCCATGTGGCACAATTTTGATTTGACTATACAACAAACAACTTCTTCTTTCAAAATTATTTGTTCTGATAACTTAAAAATAATATAAAAATAAACAATGAATTTGAATTTTTGAAAAAAAAATTAAAAAAGAAAGGATGGAAAGGCTAAACAATAGCAACCTTATGAAGTACAAATGAAATGCACAGACACTGATTTATTTAAAAGAAAACCATGAAGGCAACAGTTCTTGGCTTAATGCTATTTTCAGCATCACGATACCAGGCCAGGACAAAAACCAAATACATACAAGAACATAAAAAAACTGATGAAAAGCAATATACAAAATTTCAAAGATAAATACAATATTTATAGTTGATATGTTACAAAATAAATTCCCTTAGTGACTGCAAGTGTTTATGTGAAAGAAAGTGTTGCAATGGATAAGACTATTTTATTCCTTATAGCCCTCATAAGGAATAAAATCTGCTTTTTTTTGTCTAAATATTTGAGTGGATCTGAAAAAAATTCAAGACAAGTGTATAAATATTTAGCTACAACTTTGGCAAAATCACAAAAGTCTACAATTTTATAACCACATACAAAACACATTAGGGAAGAAGGATCTAGAAGTCAAAAGGACAATTTTCTGGTACAAGAAACATAGACTTCACAGTAGCCTAAAATGCAATAGTATACAGTGCTAGCAAAAGTTGAAAAAATGTTGCAGATCACACTTGCTTAACAGGAAGCTCTAGCAGTGGAAGTATATTTTTTTCATTTTTTTAAACCAACAGACAGTAGCAATTTCTTTTTTTTTTTTTTCCTCTGTCAGTGTGCTTGTTGAAGGCAAGAGAATTCAATATCAAAGTTACAATTTCTAACTACAATAAGTTACAAAGTTCCATTTCATTAAGATGAAGTTAAGCAACGATAAACCCCCCCACGCCCACCCCCACACCCCGGTTTTTTGTGTGGTTTTTTTTTTTCTAATCATATATTCATCCTTTTTTTTTTATTCTTTTTTTTTCCAGTTTGATGGCTCATAACCTCCTTGGCCCCTTTTTTTTTTTTTCTCCACCACAAAAAAATATTTCACATTATAGAGATACACAACCATTGTGAATCTAGTTATGAGTACAGAAAAATGTTCGGAGGCATTTTTCATCAGTGTTTCATGATAATCAAAATGGTGCATCCACAAAGTTTCTCCCAACACATAGCAAGTACTAGACATAGCCAAGACGTAATCAGAAACTTTATACAAAATAGGCGTCGCTTTTTCCTTATTCTCCAGGACTGAGAAATGTGAAAATATGAGAAAAATTCAGTCAATAAAATGGAATTGTTCATGAAGAAGTAGGTTGTTTTGCATGTAGATTCTTAATAGTTTAAATAAAATCTTTAAACAAAGTCTTTTTTTTTTTCCTTTTTTTGTGGGTGTTTTTTTTTGTGGGTTTTTTTGATTTTTTTTTTTTTTCCTGTAGCATTTTCGATTGTGTTGCTGATTCTGCGTGAAGATACTGCTTCCATCAGCATGTCTTAATATACTAAACTTGTCCCCTAAGCCCATCCTCTGCAGCTTGGTGCTACGGTAGGTAAACAAAAGTGACTTTACATTGGCGGGACTACAAGCCCGGACATGGCTAAAAGGAAAAAGAGAAGAAAAGGAGCTGTTATTGGCACGCTGGGCTCAGAGCCACCGTGGGATGGGGTGGGAGGATGCAGAGCAGAGCCTGCCTCCTCCACAGCATCCCGAGAGCAAGGACCACGGACACTCCTCCCAGCAAAACACACCCCACACAGCCTTTCCTCGAGAAAGGAGCTCTGCGGGCAGAGCATCCCCGGCTCCCCAGGCTCAGCTTCTCTCCAGGCTCCTGACAAATCCTCTGGCTGTATCCCCATCCCTTGGGGACATCCCCACCAATCACCTCTATCATGCCCTGGGCAGAAAATGTCACTTTCCACTGTTCTACTTCATGACAGAAGCAGGACTGAGCAAGCCAAGGACTCTCCAAGACCAAAACCAAGAACTCTAAACCCTCTCCCAGCCCTAGAGCTCCAACACCATAAAAAGACATGATATTAAAACCCCTGACCAACCACATCCTGGGGTTTCTTAACTGATAAAGACTGAGATGCCAACAACCACTGTTTTTTCCTAGTTAACTCTTTGGTAGAAGCACAATTTAGACAGTCTTTACTTTTAGTGTTGTTTAATTTTTGCTGTAATGATATTTCTCATTAATGTATGTACAACAGATATTAATAAATTTGTTCGTGTAGCGATGTGAACTTCAATTTCTCAGTTCATTAATTTCAACAATATTAATTTATTTCAGGGTTGCTGTTGCAGCTTTACAGTTTGGAAGAGCTGGGTCTGCACACATTTCATGGGTAACACCACCACAGTCAGCATTGCTCCAACAGCCCAGAGCAGCCCCTGGTCCTGCTAGAGCCTTCTGTGGATCTGGATGGAGTCAAACCTCCCTAAAATGCAGCTCAGGTGATGTTCATGAAACAGCATAAAGTCTTCCAACTCTGCCATTTTTCTCCCCAATTAAACGTGTCAAAAATGTCAACATCAAAACTGAAGTTATAATTTTGCAACATTCTTCATAACAAATGTTTTAAACCTAACTAGCAACTTAAGTTACAAAATTTAACTGCAGAGCAGTGGTTATATTGGCAGAGAGCCTTTCTACCCAAAATATTCAGTTTCCTTGTCATGTTTTCAGAGAACCACAAAATCATTTAGGTTGGAAAAGGTCTCCAAGATCACCAAGTCCAGTCTGTGCCCCGTGCCCACCTTGTCCCCAGCTCACGGCACTGAGTGCCACCTCCAGCAATTCTTTGGACTCCTGCAGGGATGGGGACTCCAAACCTCCCTGGGCAGCCCCTGCCAAAGCCTGACCACCCTCAAAAGACCCTTAAAAACAACTCTTTGCTGATTCTCCTCTGTTCCACCCTTCATCAGCCCAGGCCAGCTGGTGATTTCACCCTGCTCTAGGACCTGCCAAACCCCTGCTCTCACTTTGGCTTCTCCTCTGGGATGCAGCAGCAAATCTGTCACCGTGCCAGTCTGGTTATCTGGGGTGCACCTGGACTGGGGGGTGCAGGAGATCATGTCAAGGAAAAGCTGTCATGGAATCCCAGAATCATCAAGGTTGGAAAAGACCTTTAAGGTGAAGTCCAACATCAACCAGCACTCCAGCACTGTCATGGTTCACCACTAAACCATGTCCACAAGTGCCTCGTGCTGCAATTCAACCAGCTGGAATTCAATCAGCTGCTCCACCCCTGGCAGTGTCCAAGGCCAGGCTGGACAGGGCTTGGAGCAGGTTAGGAGAGTGGAAGGTGTCCCTGCCCACAGCAGAAAGTGGGACAGGATGGGATTGAAGGTCCCTTCCAACCCAAACCATGCTATGATTCTGCTGTGTGAAAACTTAGATTATCTGCTGCCATATTTTTCCAGAGGAAAGAAAAAATATCTCAGTTCTTTAATTTAACCATTTTTGTTGAACTCTTTTTGTGGCACAGTCTGGGGGTGGGGGGGGAATACAAGGTTGGTGCCCCAGATGTGCATTTCACAATTTATTTTAGTAGCAATCTTTGACAATTGTGAATTTCTGCACTGAGCTTCCTGCTGTGCAAATTGATACCAAACGCCTTCTTAAAGAAAAATGAGCTGGCGAGTTTTTTAATAATAATTTTAATACTTTCATCTGGAGGAAGACCAGAAAATTAAGCAGGATGCAATTTTAAAAGAATATAGAGAGCCTTTTGCTGTGCATTATAGTCCTATAACCAGAGAGCAATATCTTTCACAATCTATAGAAAGCAAATTACAATTGAAAACCAAATTTTGAACACATATTGTGCTTCCAACTTCACAGCCAGCCAGTAGTCTCTCACTAAAAAATTTCTTTTCTACATTTAATGTTCATTGTTTTAAACAGGAAAAGACTCTCTGCCCTAAGGAGCACACATGGCAGGATTCTGCTCTTAAAAAATTTGTGTGAGTACTTGACTTTCTGATCATAGACTATGGAGGTCACACAGAGTCAACAAGACTGTGGCTTTTTGGATATGGCCCAAAAGCCCTTTTCTGTAGGCTTACTCACAGGAGTGAGTCAGGCCCTGGGGACAGCAGGGAGAGATTTCTCCTCCAAGAGCTGCAGCTCCTGAGTGCTGGCCCTCCTTAGGCTGATGATGGGCACGCAGCTGGCGTGGGTGCAGCAAGGGGCAGGAGCAAACACCAGCCCTGGCCGGCAGTGCCCCCAGCCTGACCTCTCTCAGATTTCCCAGATTGCCTTTTTTCACTCTTAACCTCTGTCTTCATTGCTGAACCACCAAATCCCAGAATGGTCGGGGTTGGAAGGGATCTTTAGGACTACCTCGTTCCAACCCCCTGCCATGAGCAGGAACACCTTCCACTGGAAGGTGTCTTGGAGCTCTTTGCCAAAAAAGTGTCACCTACACCACGCTCACTCTCGGGCAGTAGGTCCTACAGCACAGAGAGGGTTTTGGGGTTGTGCTTGCAGGCAGCAAGACCTTGCTCCTGGTGTGGGGGGCTCAGGGGGTCCTGATGCTCAGGGTTGCATCAGCACAAGCCAGAAACCAGAGCAGCTCACCTTCTGTTTAACTCTTTGTTAGGGGACAAAACAATCCCCCTGAGATCCGGCAGGAGCTGCTTAGTTCTGCTGGTCTCACCAGCTTAGGTGCACCACATGCAGCATTCTTCCCACACAGGGGTACCCTACAGTGGCTTACCCACCAGGGAGGGGTCAATTTACCCCCAAATCCCTGCAGAAGGACCACCCTTGTCTGAACTCTTATCCATTCTTTTCCAAGGCCCTACTTATCCATTAACTGCCTCTTAGGCACCACCAGTGCCCACGAGCTCTTACTGCCCTCTTGGCTTGCCTGAATGTGGCCATTCCTAACAGTGACATCTCCTCAGCTGTGGCTCAGCTCCTTCACACCCTGCCCTAAAATGAGACTCTGGACTTGAAGATCACCAAAAAAACTTCAGCTGTGTTCGACTGCAGCTCTCAGCTTTCATATTTTAACTTAATGTAGAAAATGTGCTGATCAGAAAACTCTAAAGATGATTGTACAGAGTCCAGAAAGCAACTAATTAAACTTTAAAAAGAGTTCCCTGACAACAAATGACTGGGAAAATAGGAAGGAAGAAGCAGAAGCTCCCTAATGAACTCCATGTATCAAATGCAGTGTAGATAAGTTCCAGCACAGCAGGGTTGGTGGTTTTTCTTGACGATGTCTCATGAAGGAAGGAGCTGACAAACTCATCCCTGTCCTGCCCCTCAGCCCTGGCTGCAGCTCAGGCCGAGGCAGTGGCTGAGATCCGTGAGGATGAATGGGGGAATTTGAGGGCTTTTGTGAGCTCAGTCTGAACCGACTCAAAGCTTTGGCTGGAAAAAGGGATGGTGCCTCTGCTGGGATGGTGAAGGAGCTCACAGAGGACTCCTGGCTGGGGAGGTGAGGTGGTGCTGAGGCCCTGGCACGGGGAAAGCTGTGGCTGCCCCATCCTTGGAAGTGTCCAAGGCCAGGCTGGGACAGCGGAAGGTGTCCCTGCCCAAAGTTGGAGCTAGATGGTCTTTAAGGTCCCTTCCAAGCCAAACCATTCCAAGATTCTGTGATTCCATGTCAGTTCCCTAACTCCTACAGTTCTGAGCGTCGCCTCGGGGTGCTGCCTACTTTGCATAAATCGTGCAAAATTTTTTGCCACAACCCTGGAAGTCGCTGCTCTAACTCCCAGGCCACAAGGACATTCTGCCTGTTTCTCTGGGTCGTTCTGCTCAACACAGAATGACCCAGGTTCAGCTGACAGAGGAAAACTGACTATTTTCACTTATTTATTTATTTATTTATCCATGTATTATCTATTTAATTTCAACACTTGGTTTTCAGTTCAGCTGCTGATCCAAAACCCACAAGGATGACACCGAGTCTGCTGCTGGGATTGCAGCATCCAAAAATCAGGGCTTGAAGGCTTGGTTAGGTCTTCACTGGGCTCTCTGGGCACAGAAAAAGCTTAGTGCAAAGCAAGGTTGGGCTCAGCTTAAGAGCTGAAATCATGACCTATTTAACAAGTCAGTATTGGCTGATTCCAAATCATCTTCTGAGCTTTACACAAAAAGCCTTTTGTACCTGAGGATGGAGATGTGCAATTCCTGGGGGCCTGGGGAGTTGCTAAGGGACATCGGGTGCTCAGTGCAGGCATTCAGCCCTCCCAGCTCTCCTTAAAACCCCACTTTGAGGTAATCTAAAGATTTTAAGTACCTAAAACCTTGAGTATATGACAGGAAGATCATTACTCACATACTGAAATGGCAAAAATCTGGATCACTTTAATTTAGATCTTTAAATAATTGTGTTTATCAGAGTAAATCAAAATCAATTATTTGATCTTCCTGCCTCAGATCTAAGCCATATGTTGCATCATTTATATTATTTTTTTAATATTTTTGGCTATTTTTTTTATTATCTCGTTTTTCCTTTTTTTTCATTATTTTATTTCAGTATTTACTTTTCATACCAGTGTCTTCTTACATAAAGAGGAAAGTAGGACACTGGATTATTTTATGAATGGATTATCTTTTCTAAGAATATGGATATAGTTTTCCACTTACAGTGGTAACACAGTGAAGCTTCCACTAAAGAAATACACAAAAAACTGTTAATTTAATTATCCTTTCCTTTAGTTTCATGCTACACTGAGTTTGTGCATCTGGATTCTCAGCTCTTTGTTGACCTGAGTGCATAACAAGGTCTCAGATGGTTTTTTTGGGCCAAGAAGTTAAGAGCAAGCTACAGGAATATTCATTTTGAGATGCTGGAGTGGATTTGGGGTGGACAGGCAGCTCTATGGGATTGGGATGACGTCTTCCCAAAGTGCCTTCAGCACCCCACAAAATGCTGGTGTCCAGAACTGGTTTGGCAAATTAAAATCCCCCTCATCTGTTTGCCTGGGAGTGCTGGTTGGATTATGGGTGTCATGGTGATACAAAGGATAAATAATCCCTGTGCTGCTGCTGCTGCTGCTGCTTAACTGAGGAAGTCAAGAGGAGTGAGGACCTCGGGATGAGACCCTCCTCAACTCTTCCTGGTTTCAATGGGATCTGAAGTGCTCAATTTACTGCACTGTGCACTGAGCCTCCACCAGAGGCAAACAAACCTTCCCAGTCATTCTAATGCACCTACATGCATGTCAAAACACCCCCTAAAAGTGGCAAAATTGGCCACGAGTCTTCCCTTTTAGGGTGACTTCTTTGTGTTTTTGTTCTCACATTGTGCCGTAATTCCTCCTGCCCCACACCCTGCAGGTGACCACAGGCATTCTGCCACTGATTTATCAGCTATTTCTTGCATTACCCTCATAAAACCACACAAATTTAAAAAAAAAGAAAAAAAAGGGAAAAAAAAGGGCAAAATCTTAAAATTTCCTGCCCTAATTAAAATATTTAGTTCATTTAGGGATGTAACCACTCTAACACCACAGTAAGAGCTGGCACCACCACAGCATGCAAACCACTGCATACGGGGCTGCCTAGTCCAGGAAAGCCCAGTCCACTGAGTAAGGGCTTAACCTGACTTCTATTAACTTGACATATTTAAAATCACTACTGCACCCTTTCTAAAGAGAGGAAATCACACCGTGTCCTGCCAGAGCACTGCTGGGTTTAAACACCCACAGAAATGTGTTCAGAAAACATAAAAACACCAGGAGTACACAAACCCTCCAAGAGGCATTCCGGGATACAGTCTTCCCTTAAAATTTAAGGCACGGACTCCTAAGGGAAAATGCCAGAAAAACAACTGGTGTTTGCTCTAATGCAAGCATCAAAAATGAACTAAAAACCTGAAAATCTCAGCAGACCATTCATGCTACCCTATTTCTCCCCCTGCTTTTGCATCACTACAAGAGCACTGAAAAATCCAGCCAGGTGCCTTTCTCCCCAAGGAAAAAAGCACCAAAAAAAAAAAAAAAGCACCAAAAAAAAAAAAGCAGCAGAGAGAAAATTGAGAGAGATCGAGCTCACCTTGAAGTCCATTTCCATTTGCACTGGTGCAAGATGGTGGAGGAGAGGCTTGGGGCCTGACAACAGGAGCGAAGGCGCTCTTTTGTTTCACTGCAGAGATGACATTGGCAGGTGAGAATGAGAAAATGCCGTGTGTACTGCTACAGTTTGAAGGGAGGGTGACCGAAGAGGCTGCCATGGTAGGGCTTGACGGCACTACTGCAATAAAGCAAAAATAATCAGGACTCAGATTGAGGTTTTCACGGCAAACACGGAAAAAGAGAGTGATAGGGCCTTGCCTCTTAAAATATATATAGAGATATATATATATATATATAAAAAAAATATATATAAAAAAATAAAAATGAAATGCCTTGGCTTGGCCACTCTCTGGATAACAGGCAAACTCTTTTGTGTTGGACTTTTGTTACGAATTGCGCAGTCCAATTTTTATTTTGTTTTTTCTGTTTTGTTTTGTTTTGTTTTGTTCGTTCTTTTTTTTTTTTTTTGTTCTCTATCTGAGATTGTATTCTGGCACAAACAGATCAATTCATTATTTTCATTTTTACGTCCAGCCTCCAGAGTCACCCCTCCTTTTATCCAGTAGCTGACAATAGAGGAAATCAAAACAATGCAAGGAGTTGATTTTGTAGTAAATATGAATCTATATGATGATGTGTTACCAAAAATAGACACTTACTGCCATAAGGAGAGTTAGCTGAGGAGCCATTAAGAAATCCAGGGGAACCTGGTACACCTAGATTGGGCATGCCGGCATTGCCATATCCATTCATGCTATTGCTGACTGTGTTGTAATTGGACTGCTGAGGAGTACTGCTGGGAACATATCCTCGCGGGGAAACACTGCTTGTGTTGCGACTGTAACCTACTGTGTTAGAAACCCCCCCACCCCAAAAAAATAATGTTATTTTATAAGATAGACTTAGGGCTGGGGGGTTTCCTCATGCAGCATATATTACACAGTTTTAATTGATTGCACAGCTTTGCTCTGAGTTGTCTCTCGCTGCCCTATCAACTCTTGCAGCTTGAGATAACCTTATCACGCCAACCCTACTTAAATCATCCGCGAGCACTCTATGTTGTCTCTCCTCTTAGCACAGACAGCCAACAAAAGCTCTCTTCGATCCAGCTGTGTCAGGTGCCTTCACGTTTGTCTTTAGGAGCAATTATCAACAGGCTCGAGTCCCGCTTTGTACCAACACACTGCGTGAACTTTCAGCCTCTCCGCACCTTCAAATGCCAGAGCTGACAAGAAAAACTTTTTTGTTGCGGTGATTTACTTTAAAAAGGCTGTTTTGGGGTCTTCATTTTGTGATTGATATTTTTTATGCTAACAACAAGCTTTCGTAAGGTGTAGCCATCAGTGAAAACTAATTCAAGAGCAAGTACAGAATTTTATAAGGCTTATTAGCTTGGAAACGCATTAAAAGACAATCTTTTTAGAAGAGGAAACATAGCGGAATCAGGATTTTAAACAACAATTTGTTCCTATCTGAGCAATCAATTTAATAATTACGTTGCAAGCAAAAAAAAAATATGCGTTTGAACATATCTAATAATCCTGTTTCCCTCCTTTCATTAGTATCAAAATTAATTTTAAATGCAATATGCTACATGCATTTTCAATTACAACAGGTAAATTAAATCAACTATTACTTTTATTAGTAACATATATGTCACACATGCCTACAAACAACGCATTTTAAAATCACAGACATCAAATTAGATTTATCTGTGTAAATATTCCAAAACCAGGTGGAGGTACCGAGACATAATTATTTTATAAACCAACCATACGCACTGTATATTTACTGCGAATAACAAAGAGCCTTCTACACTTTGCCAATTTTATTTTTTTTTTCCCCCACTGGAGATGCTTTATGATAACAGTAAATGAAAGAACAGGGAGAATTAAATATTATGAGAAAAGTTAAAGACGGCATTTCATTCCGCGCTCAGGCACACGGCTAGGGGGACAGAGAGAGGGAGGACACGGCGGTGACATCAGCTGGCAGGAACAGGCCAAAAGCAGCCAACAAGGTGAAGGATTAACCCTTGAAATCCCACCTACCTTGGTCGTTGGCTTGCGATGTTTCGGAGACGTTGACGGCGAGCTG
>JAYDZK010000271.1:33008733-33016233 GCA_034509185.1 Euphonia xanthogaster
TCTATTCTATTCTATTCTATTCTATTCTATTCTATTCTATTCTATTCTATTCTATTCTATTCTATTCTATTCTAATTCTATTCTATCCTATCCTATCCTATCCTATCCTATCCTATCCTATCCTATCCTATCCTAATTTTATTAAACAGAGGTTCCCTGAGAGCTGGTTTGCATCCTTACACTGGTATATTTTACAGTCCAAACGAAGTGATATTTAAATCCAAATTGCTATTTTGGGCTTTGCAGGACGATAAATACATGTGTGCACATGTCCAGGCGCAGCTGCAATTGTGTGTGAGTGATTCAGGGGCTGATGGGCTCCAAAAAGATAGGATTTCACAATTCTGGATTTTCAGAGACACTTTCCATTCTCCTCTTCATCTCAGCCTATCTTCTTTTAGCAGTTCAGGCAAGAAGTCAATCACATTGAGTCAGGCTGAAGAAAAACATTTTATGCTGTTTTTCTCATCCAAACCCCCTCCTGCCGTAATCTGCAGTAAGGCCCAGGCACAGGAAATTGACCTCACAGTAAATTCTTTACGGATTCGGTCATGTTTTTACCATCCACTTAAACTTGTATACATAACCTGAGACTGTACCTCTGGATCAAGGAATATGACAAGCCAAAATAAAATCAAGTCAAATTAAAGAGCAAGAAAAAGCTGCAAGCAAAACAAGACTGAAATAAAAAAAAAAAAAAATAAAGAAGAAGAAATAAAATAGGAAAAGATGAAAAATTGGTTGTGACTGCAAAACTGTAAGTATTAAATAAAGAAAGAAGTCAGAAGCTGATTCAGAAGCGTCCGTGTTGTAGTTGACAAGGGCTGAGAAATACTAATGGACTTTTTTTAATGGGTGCTTTGATGGATGAGAGGAGAAATGATGTAAAAGTAAATGTAGTGGTGTCTCAACATAAAGTATGGTGAAAATAAAAAAAAAAAAAAAAGGAAATAAAAAAATAATGAAATAAAAAAAAAAGCATTGCAAATAAAAAAAAAAGACATGTAAATGTGTGCCTACCATTTTCCAGATAAGAAGGGGCCGTACCTTCTGAGGGGTCAAGGCGGCGAGCCCGCCTCCCGTGTTTGGAATTGTTGTGTACAAACATGTTGTCTGAGACAGCCAGCACGTGGCCATCCACATTGACTGTTGTTGATACAACAACCTGGAAGAGAAAACAAAACCCCACATTTCAAAAATCCTGCAGATTTCTCCCGAATCAGGTCTCGTAAGACAAAACAGCATCCTGTTACTTCTCTGTTTCTATTTAAACCGAGTGAATGACATCTCTGAATACATCTTTGTTTACGTGGCGACCACTGGTGATTTTTAACTCACAATTGTTTCTCTTCAGAACCTGCTACACTAATTAGAGTTTAATCTCCTATTATGCTAACAAATGAATTCAATTCAGGGAAATATTCTTCTAGCCATTAGTTTCAGAAACACCCCTCTAGCCACTCATTTTAAAAGCTGCTGTTTTGATTGATCTGTTGATATATTGATTAGATAGTTTATCTAATTAAAATTTGTTCACTTGAGACTGTCTTCAAATGAAGGGTTGTGAGGATTCCAAATAAAAAAAGCTTAATAAATCAAGAGCCATCCGTAACTCCCCATTTTTTCTTCAGTAAATGATCTCCAGGTCAGTTTTACAATTACATTTAATGTCTGATAATGAACTTTTTTGCATCTGAAAAGGCCGAGTTGAATATGAATGGTGAAAGTGTTTTCAATCCATGAAAAGTATCCCTTCTCAAGTTCATTTGGATGGTGATTGACCCTGGTATGTCAATGGAATTTCCTCCTTTATTTTTGAGTGAAAGGCTCCTATTCTTGTGTCCAGGTTCAGAGTCCGGCCATAGAAGAGATGATGGATAGGGCCTCCTTTGGCTTCCAGCTGCTTCTCAGTCGAAAATGGCAAAGGAACATATGCAAAAGGCACAACCTTCCCGATGCCAACACCTCCACAATGGAGCCGTGGGACTCCTTCCGGAAGCGGCAGCCCGGGAGGAGCCTCGCGTGGAGCACGGCTTCGTAGGTGCATCACTGCTATCCCAGACTGACATTTGCATCTCATTTAAATACTCCAGCGTGGGCCCTTCGCCGTGGTTCCAGGGTGTCTAAAGGAAGCGACCACTGCAGATTTTCCTCTGGGGTGAGTAGAGTCCGTGAAGTCACTGCCTAAGTCAGACCTTATCAACACAGCTGGTGAGGGCAGACCAAGGCAGGACAAATCTTAGTGTCCACCTTCCTTTGATGTAAATTTTGGTTATAACAAAGATGATTGCAGGGTTCTCCCACCAGCTTCTAAACCAAAACACTTAACGAGCACAAACGGAAGGGGAGCAGAGAGCCTCCTCACAGAGCTGGGCCAAGGCATCAGAAGAAAATTCTTGTCTGCTTCTATGTTTTGGATCACCTCTGATCCTGTTTCTAATTCACAAGCCATAATTAGCTCTCAGCTATCACAGCACCTTTTCTGTGTATCCTGCCTCCTTGGAGACAGCCATCTGCGGTACCCTTTAGAACAGCCCCAGGGCAGTTCTCTGCCAGGCTGTTCTGCTTCCCCAGCTCTCTCCTCCCAGAAGTGGACACCTTCCCTCTTGTCAACATCCACTTTGGAGAGTGCTGAGGTTGCACGCTCAGCTCGGCCGCAGAGCTGCTGCCAGGCCACTGGGCTATCCTCTTTCACTCTTAATGAGATTCCCAGACCTCCAGAAATACTGCAAAACATGCAAGCGTGATTTCCAGCCAGGATTTCTGGGTTTGGTTCCTAGAACACGGTGTATTAAAGAGACAGAGCAAGGTGTATATGAAAATGACAACTATTTTTGTTCTGTCATGTCTATATAGGTCAGCCACCAAGGGAGAATACTGCAGTTCAGCAAAAGAAAGTCGACGTGCTACGCTTTGTTATATCGCCTCACTCCTGCAGTGCACCTCCACAGAGGTGCTGAGGCAGGGAAACCAGGTAAAAACACTGTTCAAGATCTGACATCCTGTTAAGTCCAGTTAAACCTTCTGAGAGGCAGGGAGATTAGCTAAAGAGACCCAGGAAAGTCTTTCTAGTGCCTACTGGCTCCATTGTCGACCACAAGATCACTCCTGACTGATGCTTCATTTAGTCATCAGTGAGACAAAGAGGACATTTCCACTCATTCCAGGTTTGACCTTCTGTTCTGTTCAGATGGATCAATACCACCAATGCCACGTGAAGCTGAGATGCATGAAAAATGGAAGCCTGGCTCGATTGTTTTGAAGGAATATTTTTTTTTTTCCAGCTACAGATCTTTTCTGTTGGCTGGCTCGAGGGTGCTGGCTTCCCCGGTTGGTTGGCTGTGCATGAAAACAGATGTCACATGTTTTGCTATCAAGTTTAACCACAAGTAATTCTTCTCCAAACTGAGAAAGTCCTGAACATCTCAATTCTACTTTATTGCTAGAATCAAATATGAATAATTGTGAAATATTTTGGGGGAAAAAAAAAAGGCAGTTATTTCCTAACGAGCCTTTTGAATGACCCCAGATACAGAGGAAATCATTTGTCCATCCCGTCAGCTGCCTCTCTGTAGTGCTATGATTCACCACAGGATATCTCAAAAGCTGTAAGGAGAAAGTGAAGTATTAAATATTTTCTAACACAGTTGAAAAAAATCTGTGGGCTGGGCCACCACTGCTGGATCTACAAGTTGGGAACCAGTGAAGTGTGAGTTTCAAACTTCCCTGTGCTCCAAAGTTGTGTTCTTAAAGTAAGATCAAACTACTCAGCCTACGTAAAACCTCTGCAGGTCTGAGCAAAGGGCACACTACAACACAAGGTGATAGCAGGAAGGAAAATTAGGGAAATAATTCCTAAGGGAAGATCCACTTGCTCCAACATTGATCCATTACAGCTCTCTGCAGAACTTCAGAACCAGCACTTAAATTAATGGGAGCAATGTAAAATACTGACAGTACTTTTTTAAGCACTGGAACAACACTGAGTGGAAGCACTGACTGTGTTTTTTATAAGTTCAAGATGAACGTATGAAAAAGATGGGATCAAGTTTTGTATGCACCATTTATGCATTTAGAGGGATCTGTACCTGGAATCTTCGCATGTCTCGTGGGTTGCCTGCATTCTTCAAACAGTTCTGATTGCACTTGAGGAAAAACTTTAGGAAGAATCTATAAAAATACAAAATTGAAATCTATTAGATTCATCAAAATGTAAATCCAATTTTTTAGAAGTTTAATAAAATCTAATCATAAATAGTTATACCCAAAAGAATACTGGTAGTGAAATATTACTTTCCTATTCGTTAATGAACTTATTTTAAAGCATAAGATCTCTGTCATAAACAGAACATTATTGCCAAGGAAAGGCAAATTTATATTTTTAATTTTTCAACAACTACAAATGTATTGACTCCGGGCCATATCCTTAGCTCGGTGTGGGAAAGTTGATTCCAATGACTCATTGACTTCAAAGGCAATGACTTACACCAGATGAGAATTTGTCTCTATTTTTTTAATACTTCTCATTTTTTCACAACTTATATTAGCAGTAATGACCTCTACTTCGAAAAATTCCAAAGGTAATGATCAATCTTCTGAAAAACACTTGGCTTTGCCTCCGGTTTGGAAACTCGAGCTATTCAAAGGGACTCGATCCAACTCCTGCTGACTCCAGGGAGATCCAGGCAGGATCTGCCCACCGGCAAGGCCCCGGCTCCCTCATTGTTTTTGAAAGGGAAGGAACATGGCAAATTAGGCCCTGTCTTACGACCTCTTCAACCTTTGCCAGCCTTCAGCTGTGAGGAGTCGCTCTACCCAGGGATCGAAATCCAGCTTATTTCTGCTGAGCGGCAACCAGCAATTATTTAGGACTAACCCTTATCATCCAGGCATCTCCCCATAAACCGTTTTTGCAGCAGCGCTGCCTCAGGGGAGCACAGCAAGCACTTAGAGGGAAGGGGGAAGCTTGGGAAGATGGAAACTCCTTTCTGCTGCCCTCCTGCAACCAGGAACGAGCTGCTCTGGGAAGTCTCCACCCTGCAGGTGAAGCAAGCCGCAGGATCCTCAAGAGGACACTCGCAGCCTGACATCTTTTTTACTTCTGCACTCATGTTTTCATCTTTCATAATAAAACTATGTCTTAATTAGGTTTTCTGGCTAATGACCGACCACTAATGACAAGCAAAGCCCGGGATTTTCTCCTCAGCCAGAATTCCTCAGATGCTCCAGTCCAGCAGCTCGTGCTGCCCAGCTCTGTACATGCTGGACAGTGAGGTCAGCCAGAGCTTCCACATTCAGAATATGAACAACTTTGATTTATTCACTCATGTCAGTCTTCATAAGTGACTGGGACTATTCTTGCTGCACTCGCCTCACAGAAGTTTCCACGTGCCAGCAGCATTCCTGGCAGGAGGGAAGACAGGAACATCTCGCCTCCTTTAGCACCCAACAAGGCCCAGCCACGGCCAGCAGAAAGAACAGCAGCGGCTGCACCACACCCTGAGGAGCTTCGAGAGTCACACAGGAGCATTATGGGAACATCCCCTAATCAAAAACTTTTAATTCCAGCTCTTCCTCCTCCATTAAACCTTGAGCAGCACCCTGATGTTACCCCAGGACACGAATGCTGAAGGAGCAATCTCTCATATCAGAGAGGCAAGCAGGGAAGCAACCAGGTTTACTGAAACTGCATAAAAAAATCGATGCTGACAGTTCAGCTGAATGCACATTTCTTTAAAACTTCCTATCCCAAAACCTGTAAAGGGGTTTCAGCTGTCGAGCTGAAAAAGATCTGGATTTCTGTGGTGGATGACATGATCTCCTAGCTCGGATGCTCACATTTTCTGGATGCTTTTGCAGGAATATTATCAGCAACTCCATGAAACTGCCTCTATGTAAGCCACAAGTTCCCCCTAATTTTATCTGCCATGTTTTGGAGTTTTGGGTTAGTTTTGTTTTTTTTTTTTCTTGCTGTTTGAGATACTTGTTCTCTCCAGATCATTTGATAAGCCAGGTTCCCTGCCCATTGCAGTGGGGCTGGAGCTGGATGATCTTTGAGGTCCCTTCCAAGTCAAACCTTTCCACAATTCTGTTATTCCAAAGGTAACATCCTTTCTGTCAGACCTCTGTGTGGTTTAGCACAGCTCCCACCACCCAGACCGTGAGTCTGTGCGAGGCCCAGCTGATGCCCAGCTCCACACAGAACCACCCAGTTCTGGGGAGCCAGGAGCTGGGCCCAGCCTCCAGCTTTACAGCTCCTTAGTGCCACATCCAGGCTGAAGAGCAGTATCTTATCTTCTTTTTTCTTTTTTTTTTTTTTTCTGATCTCAAATGGGTGTTGTGAGGCTTATTGAGCTAATGTTTGTAAATTGCTCGGAAATTCTCCAATGAATTGTGCACTAGGAATGCTAAGTATTGCTCCTCCTGGATTGTTTTTAGCGTGAAGCATTCATGATGAATTGTTTCTATACAGAGAGCTCACATCCTGTCAAAGAAAAAGGGCCATTAAGCACCCTTTCACTAAACATCAACTGGAACCGGTATTTGTTCCATTATTTGGTGAAAAGGACCCACTCTTGGTGAAATTAGACATCATCAAGTTTATTAGGATGGCTCTGAGCACCGGGCTAAATATTGATGCCAGGCTGGAGTGAACACAAGCAGCACTCTCATTTCAGCTCCACTACATTCCTTGGTGCTGAGATATTTCATTTTGCTCTTTACTCTGTGCTTTCAGAGTCCACGGAGCACAGGTGGCACCGGGACAAGCTTTTCAGAGGAAGACAACATAAGCTAAAACCCACATTCCCAGGCAGGGTGTTCCTCCGTGCCAGGAGGAGATGACTGACTCGGTGGTTGCTCTCAGCTGACCACCAAGGACTGTGGGCACTGCAAACCCATCCCTCCCACCCCAGCCACGAGGTCTCTGTGGCAGAGCAAGAAGCAAGGACCTGGAGCAGAGCTCTGCTTGGCCTCATCCCAAACTTTGAGACAAGAATGAGAATTCAAGCCCTTCTAGGTTCGGCTCTCCCTGTTATGTTTTGTATTATAAGAAGAAATTTTAGCCTTCTTTAATAAATACAGCCTTGCAAAACAGCCTTCCCAAGCAGGCTAAGCTGCTCCTAAAACACCAATAGGGAGAAAAATGCACTCTCTGCCATGTCCCTTTGCTCTGATTTTTTCCCACTGCTAGAATGGGGCCTGCTACCCTCTTAATTAAAATGTATTACCTTCCACAGGACTCCACTATTTTAAGCTAAAATTTACATCTTTTATTAACTCACCTCACCTATACACTTAGCTCTGATGCCTCTCGCCGCCCATCTGCCATCCACATACAGTGAGTCACTTGATATTCCACCCACCAATTTTTCCTAACAACCACTGTGCAATTAAACTCAACACGTTCTGTTGCGAGGTAAATTAGGCACACCTGCGGCCAGCCTGCATTTGAACCGCATCAGAAAAGGACCTAACAAGGTGAGAGCAGTACCACAAAGT
>JAYDZK010000271.1:33025436-33027936 GCA_034509185.1 Euphonia xanthogaster
ATTTTATGATTCCGCAATTACAAATAGGTAGAGAATTATCAAAACCCCGGTGTGAGAGTGGAGAGCGGCATAAATACACAGATGGCACAAGGTCTGCTGCTGAAGTGACAGCGCAGAGAATGTGGAAAGAAAAGTGTTTTTCCAGCAGCCCGGCAGCTGATGGATGCTGCAGCCTCGCTGACACCAGCACTTGGGCTCGTCTTGCTACAGCACAACTTCCAGAGAGGGCGAGTGACAAATCAGCCTGGACACGGGCGAGTCACGTTGGTGTCCTCAAAGCTCACCCCGGGCTCCCGCCACAGAGCCACACCACGGCTCCGGGTTTGGCCACAGCTCCCACACGGGAATCCACACTGGGCAGCTGAGCTGGGTCTGGGCCCGTTTCAGGCATTGTTTGTCAAACTGCGGCTTAATTGGGCTTGATGAGCTCCAAGGAGTTTTCCAAGCCCAAGGAGTGGATGGAGGAGAGTGGAGGGGGCGGATGAGCAGCAGCTCCTCGGCCGGCCGCCAGAGGGAGCACGAGGGGGCCGGAGCCCCCCCAGGGACCAACACCCCCGGTACCAACCTGGGTATTGATACCCTGGTACCAACACCCCCCTGGTACCTTACTGGGTACTGATACCCTGGTACTGACACCCCTGGTACCATACTGGATATTGATACCCTGGTACCGACACCCCCCTGGTACCATACTGGGTACTGATACCCTGGTACCGACACCCCTTGGTACCAAACTTGGAACTGATACCCTGGTACCGACACCCCTTGGTACCAAACTGGGAACTGATACCCTGGTACCGACACCCCCAGTACCAAACCAGGTACTGATACCCTGGTACCAACACCCCCCTGGTACCATACTGGGTACTGATACCCTGGTACTGACACCCCTTGGTACCACACTGGGAACTGATACCCTGGTACCAACACCCCCAGTACCAAACTGGGTACTGATACCCTGGTACTGACACCCCCAGTACCAAACTGGGTACTGATACCCTGGTACCATACTGGGTACTGATACCCTGGTACTGACACCCCCAGTACCAAGCTGGGTATTGATACCCTGGTACCGACACCCCCTGGTACCATACTGGGTACTGATACCCTGGTACTGACACCCCTTGGTACCAAACTGGGAACTGATACCCTGGTACTGACATCCCCTGGTACCAAACTGGGTATTGATACCCTGGTACTGACACCATCTGATACAAAATGGGGTATTGATACCTCAGCATTGATACCCCAGCATTGATACACCCTAGGGACTAACGGCTTTGCCACTGACACCTCCTGACACTGACATTGAAACTGGGGACTGATATTCCAGTACTGATACCCCAGATTGATACCCAGGGTACTAAAAACCCCTGGTACCAAAACTAGGGACTGATAACCTGGTACTGATACCCCAATATTGATGCCCAGGGTACTAACACACCTTGGTACTAAAACCTGGGTACTGATACCTCAGTATTGATACCCCTGGTACTGACACCCACTGGTACTGAACCATGGGTATTGATACCCCAGGCACTGACACTCCTGGGTATTGATATCCTGGGTACCCAGTACTCTGGGTACCAGCTCCCCTGGGTACCAACACCACTGGGTACCCACACCCAGGGCTGCAGATGCCCCCACATACTGAATTCCCAGAACCCCAAAACCCCTGGTACCCACAACTCCAGGTACTGGCACCCCTGGGTATTAATACCCCAGGTACCCTTGCCCCCAGGTACCAACACCAGCCGGTACTAACATCCCTGGGTACCAAAACCCCAGGAACCTGAACCCCCAGGTACCAACACCTCCATGGACCCCCACCCCAGATATCAACACCCCCAGGCATCAACACCCCCAGGTGCTGACACCTCTGGCTATCACCACCCTTGGGTACAGACACCCCCAGGTACCAACAACACCCCACCATTTATCCTCACATCTGGTTTCCCCAGGCTGGTTAAAACTCAACTGAAGGCAAAGAACAAATTTCCTGTTGTGCCACGAAACTGATGCTGACATCACAGTTTTGGCAAATTTGTTGATACAGGGATGCTCTGGCGATTTTGAAGTGATTAATTCTGCCTGGACTCAAAAAAAGATCCTCTTAATGTTAACTTTTAGCACTGAAGGACACACTCATATTCTTCAATGTTTTGGTTTTTTGAAGGATACACACTCATGATTTCTGCATAACCAACCCAGATCTCAAAGTTGCCTAAAAGTCAGCAGAGTTAATTTAACTGAAGTCAACTGTCTGAGATAAAGTAGGCACATGATCCCAGAATTTTGAGACACTATTGCACAATCTTTTCAAATTTTACCTTCCATGAAGTGACTTTTAGAGGCAAAAGTGTATTTTCCAGGTCTCCACACAGTTTAACCAGGCTGCACCTCGGGTCGCAGGGAGAACTTTATCACACCACTCTCGAATCAGAAAGAAAAATGAGCAGAACCCACCAAGGTGCATGTTTTGTTATGAAGAGTCTTGACT
>JAYDZK010000271.1:33040436-33043835 GCA_034509185.1 Euphonia xanthogaster
TGGTAGTGATACATAAAACCATAGAATATCTTGGGTTGGAAGTGGGCTTTGAAGATCATTTGGTTCCAAGCCCCAAAGTGAGCTTTGTAAGCAGTTCAGGGCTGTCCTGTTCCTCTATAAAACGCAGCAGGGTCTGAGCAGCCCGGCGTGAGGTGGTGTCCACAGATCCAGGTGTTCCAGTGGCAGTCTTCAAGCAAGCATCACAGAGTCAAGGTTCATCATCACTCCGCTGGAACAACCCCAGCTGTTTGTTCTCCTCCATGAAACCCAGGCCAAGGGAAATCTTCATCTGGAATATCTCAGTCAGCACCGGGCTGTGCTGAGATCCTCAGGAGCACGGCGGCCGCCAGCTTCAGCTTCACAGCCTTCACCTGGATGTTGGCCTGGGTTGTTCTCAGCGTGGAGGTTCTGTCTCCTCTCAAGTAAGTTCTCCAGGATCCAAGTGTGGATGAGGTGCAGCCTCACAGCCACACAGAGGAGAGCTCCACGTCCTCCCAGCCTGGAGCATCCACCCTGGTGCGGTGCACGAGCTGCTGGCGAGCCCCGTGGAAAGAACACGGTGGTGGAAGCAGCTGAGCTCCACATCCATGAGGAAAACGGAAGAGCCGCGCACGTTTTGAGGAGGAACATCTGGGCTACTGTCAGCATCTTACACGCATTTACTTAATTGCAATCTTGAATGAAATTGTCCGTCATAAAAGATGCCTCGAGAATTTCAGTTTCAGCCGTTCTATCGGCAGCGTCTGCTCCCATCGTTTGTCTTAATTTTATTTCACGACCACTAACTGTAGGCACTACTTCAGAAATATTTTGAATTTAGTTTTAATTGTACAGCTTTCAACTCACGCAACATTTCTCTTTGTGCTGAAAGCATCACGGTGATTTATCCTCATTATTGTGTAAATAGGTTTCGGCAGTTCTCAGTAAATAAAACAAAGAGTGACAGGAGGAGAAGGGGGAATTTGCTTTCCTACCAATTAGAGTAGCCTTAGGCAGTACTTTTAAGAGGAGATAAATCCTGCAAATCACTAAAATGATCCTGTCACATGCACCAAATATTAAAATCACACAGCGGCGCACTTCATACAGTTTGCTTTGGTTTAATGAGTTGGGGTGGGCTTCGTCATGAGGTTTGCATCTCGCAGTTGGGGACCCTTGATTGACAGTGAAGATCATGCCCAACTGCAGCTTCCTAACCAGTAGGGCCAGATGGAAAATCACAATTCATGTTTAATATGCAGTTTTTCAGCGAACGAAAATTCCCAAATTGTCTCCTCACCTCCTACCTGAATTTTTTTTCCCCATAATAAATGCAAAATATGCTTCATATTAGCCAAGAGTGCTTTTTCCCCCCTTCCAGCAAGTTATTTAAAAAATCCTGTATAAATGATCCCTTTAAAGTGAACAACCTGTTAACTTCTTCAATTATGTAAGTTATTAAAAGATAAGTTTGTGAAACATCTGTTGTCACGCTCAGACACTTTTCAAAGTGAGTAAGTGGCCTGTCAGGGCAAAGAGAGGATCACAGAAGAAGACAGTTTAAAAGTACTAAAGAACTAAACAAATGCTTTGTTCTACGAAATGTGCGCTCCTGTACCGCGGTGGGGAGGTGCTTTAAGGCAGAGAACACAACCTGGTAACGCCTGCAAGGGCGTTTTTAGCCACTGGAACAAAACACGATGATAGAGCATAATATATGTAATAAACAGATGGTTGATATCATGTTTTTAATGATAAACAAGACATAGCAGACGTATTGCATGGTGCCACAGCGGCCCTTATAGCCCACAGCCTCGCTGTTAGAGCTCAGAGTGCCCTACTTCCAATTACTATCTCCCCCTCCACCCTTCTCCTGCAGTCAAGTTTTACACTCTGACATTTATACTTAGTATATTGAGCAATGATTGTTACCTTGTTCCAGCATTTTTTGTGCAGTGCTTTATGAGAGTGGAACTAAATGTATGACAGGAACCCCAGTAACCTGAGACCCTGGGTCAGTAATGTATTAAAACAAAACAAGACACACATGGCTTTGGCACAGCAAGAAATCATGCAGGAATGGGGGCTGAGACAGGCTGAGATAAAGAAGGCCCTACCTAACAGCTGCAATTATAGCCTTCCTTATATGAGTCAATCCATTACTGCATATAGGCTTGACAAATTACCATAAACGCCACGCCAGAACAACAGCCAAGTAATTTAGCTTCATCCTGGACACTTTGAAAGTTGGTACATCTAAATATTGCAGCGAGGCCTAATTAATTAATCAGTCTTGTTGGTGGTGTAATGATTATCTTTTTTTTTTTTTTTTTAATTTAAAAACTCCCTCCAACTAAACAACTGGCAAATTATGATTATAGTGGTTGGAGGATAAAATCATCGATCTGTGCTCTCATTCGAAATGGAATTGCACATCAATTTGTAAACGTCCCAAAATAAATACAAGTTTTTCATTGCTCCTTCCAATAACGTATATCTGCAAATTAAAGACTTTACACTAAAGAAATTCTCGCTGTCAACTGCCCACAAGATAACAAATGCTTGCAGAAGCTCCACAGAGTATTGATTTATAAGTATTAAATGATATGATTCTGTTTTATCACTTTCTCATATGTAGAAGGGCTGTCCTGCTCCATGTCCAGGATGGAGAATGATGATTAACATTACCTCACACATTTATATTCCCTGAAAAATATGGAGCACCATGACTTCCACAGGGCACATCTTCCTAACCTTGCAATTTATTAAGTCAATGTCTCACCAACCTCCTCACAGACACTTTGCCCATCACATTTAAGCATCTCAGAATTAACAGCACTGCCCTTCCAGGAGGTGAAATCAGCTCTGTGTCACTGGGTTTCAGCTGGGGTGAAGCACAGAGAGACTGAAGCCAGCCCTGCTGGGCTGGGCATCCTTCTGGCCACCCTGCTGGGATTTGGGACTGACCCCCACCCCACTGGGATTGGGACTGACCCCCATCCTGCTGGGATTTGGGACTGACCCCCATCCTGCTGGGATTTGGGACTGACCCCCACCCCACTGGGATTGGGACTGACCCCCACCCTGCTGGGATTGCGACTGACCCCCATCCTGCTGGGATTGCGACTGACCCCCATCCTGCTGGGATTTGGGACTGACCCCCACTCTGCTGGGATTGGGACTGACCCCCACCCCACTGGGATTGGGACTGACCCCCATCCTGCTGGGATTTGGGACTGACCCCCACCCCACTGGGATTGGGACTGACCCCCATCCTGCTGGGATTTGGACTGACCCCCATCCTGCTGGGATTTGGGACTGACCCCCATCCTGCTGGGATTGGGACTGACTCCCATCCCACTGGGAGTGGGATTGACCCCCACTCTGCTGGGATTGGAAGTGACCGCCCACCCCGCAGGG
>JAYDZK010000271.1:33043935-33046435 GCA_034509185.1 Euphonia xanthogaster
CCCCCATCCCACTGGGATATGGGACTGACCCCCATCCCACTAAGATTTGGGACTGACCCCCATCCCACTGGGATTGGGACTGACCCCCGCCTCACTGAGATTTGGGACTGACCCCCACCCCGCTGGGATTGGGACTGACCCCCATCCTGCTGGGATTGGGACTGACCCCCATCCCACTAAGATTTGGGACTGACCCCCATCCCACTGGGATTGGGACTGACCCCCAAATTTGGGACTGACCCAGACTGGGCTGGGTCTGCAGCCCTCCACCAGCAGCTCAGCTCATCCATACCCGGCTCTCTGCACTCCAGCTGAACATCCTTGAAGCCTTTTCTGGGTTATACTCTGTATTTTCCCGTTTTCCCCCCTCCCAGCTGCCCTGCACAAACAGAGGTGTTTGATAGCACGGGGCTGCCCACAGCAGACTCCAGGTGAGCACTCAGCACTCCCACAATTAGAACTCCAGGTGGCTCTTGCACATGGAGCTAGGCAGGGAAGGATTCTGCCACGCTGAAAAACTGGCTGTGACATGTCCAGGGTGACACAGAAAAAATGTGACAGGAATAGACAGAGAAATTCTGTTTGAGACTAATCAGCAGGACCCAACTGGAGGGCTGACTCCTTCCTTCCTCCTCCCTCAGACAGTAAATATTCCCCAACTTCTGCAATAAATGAGCAGAAGGAGGTGCAGGTAAATCTTCTTCACTACACAATCCCAATGAACAATCCCTTGAAAGGCTCCTGGACACCAGGAATCATCACCCAGATAAAGACTTCTCAGATCTTGTGTCCGTAAAGGGGATCAAATTCAGGTTACAACAGGCAAACATTAAGGCTGAAACAGTCTGTGTTTGACTTCCCACCTCATGTTCCTTAGCACATTTCACAGAGACACAGATTACTCTGAGCTGGAAGGGACCCACAAGGATCATCGAGCCCAGCTCTTAAGCAAATGGCCCGTACAGAGATTGAACTCACAACCTCTCCAGGTGATTTCCTACTCTTAACGTCGGGAGATAGAGATGTTGCTGGCTGCAAGCACCCAGCCTGCCCTCTGGAGCACGGAGGGAAGCAGGGATGCCCACCCCAGGGCTCTGAGGGTCTCCAGCCCGGCTGTAACTGGGGGCTGTGAGGCTCCAGCCCTCTGCGAGCTCTGAGCGAGGCAACTTTGGTGCTCTGAGCTCAGCACTTCTCACATGACAACTTGGTCTAATTGAGTGGGACAAATTATCTTACAATGGACTCTGAGCAACAGCAGCAGGACTAAATCTATACTCCAGCTAACTCTGAACACATAATTTAGCCATGAGAGACTCGCAGCGTCAGGGCTTCCCACAACTCTCTGCTAAAAGCCAAAGAAAATTAAATATCAAGAAATTGTGATTTCGGTTCCAGCAAGCAGCACGATGTGCCCTAATACATGAGCTCTGAGTTAGAAAAGCAGTTTTGATCCTTCTCTGCCTGTTGTGCTTCCCTCTCTCATTGCCTGCGACTCCTTGCTCTGTGATTCCATGCTCCACGCTGCTGGTGGTGGGAGAGCAGGGCTGGAGGGAGATTGCCTGGCTCCCAGCAGGACAGCTCTGAAGAGAAGGCACTGCCCTGCCCTCCAGCCCTCCAGCCAGTACCTGCAGTCAGGAACAGCCACCAGGAAAATAAAAAATCTCATTTTAGCATTTAAATTCATTATTGGCTTTTCTCCCGCCATGAATTGCCCAGAGTATAAAACATCCACTTCTGTTATTTGATGCTAATCCTGTTGGTAGAGCTCCAGTTCCAGAGGATATTTAGCCTGACTGATTTAGTCCTCTCCACCTTTGCCTATCCCTATCCTTTGTAAGAACAGAGTCTTTTTGATGTTAAAGTTGAGAAATTTCAGTGAATTGAAAACACAAGTACTGACTTTGCTGATTAATCATCTGTAATAAAATGAGGTGCTGGGTACTGATAAAAGGAGATACTGGGGGACTGCTGGACAGTTATCATTTGCCATCCTGTTGGGCACTTCTCTGCAGGATTTTTGGGATTTTGGGGCTGTTTCTGTAAATTTCTAGGCAACATGTGTGACATTAATTTGTGAGAACTGTTTAGAAGAAGCCAACTCGGAGCACATGAAAGGAATTGGTGTTAGTCCCTCCACCCATCCATCCATCCATCCATCCATCCATCCATCCATCCATCCATCCATCCATCCATCCACAGAGCTACCTGGAGTTTTTGTATGTCCAGCTCCTTATACCCTGACCACAGACATCACAGCAGGTCAAATAAATGAGGAAATAATTGAATTATTGTTGTGTGTGCTGCTCACACCATCACTGGGAGTCATTAAAGAGAACCACCCAGCTCATTTTATCTGTATTTTTGGAATGGGTTGTTCCTGTCTTGTTTCAGACTGCATGCTAATCCAGGGCACAAATCGATCTGAGATCCCAGAGCTATGTGTTTGCTGAGAGAATTCCTGCAGGAGGCCTCGGGACAGTGGGAAAGGGGAGGTGCAGGT
>JAYDZK010000271.1:33053935-33063258 GCA_034509185.1 Euphonia xanthogaster
GCAGCATTTGGGGCTCTGTGCCCAGCTCCTGCCTCACCCCGGGAGCTGAGGGGCTCCTCCACACTTCCCAACATCCTCCAAGGGCTCCAAGTGGGAGCAGCAGTGTGATCCTCCTGCCAGAGCTCTCCCTGCCTGCCCACGAGCTCCCCTTGCCAGCTACTGAGATCATCAAATAATTCTGATAATTCGCTTATCGAAGCTTCCAAAGAGTCCCAGGGTTGTCCTCGTGCTCCCTTTAACTCTTGATCTGAAGGGTCTTGCATGCCAAAAGTAGTTGAAAGGTCCCAATTCATCCTCTCTCAGCCAGAAGAACAAGTCATGAGTCTGTTCTTGATGGCTTTACCCACACAAATCATCTCCAAGATGATACAGTCCTGGCCAAAGTGCATTGGAAAGTTTGTCTTAGCAAAGATCCCACAGATCTGTGAGATCTTTGTCTTACAGGCCAGGTTGGGCAGGGCTTGGAGCAAGCTGGGATGGTGGAAGGGGTCCCTGCCATGGCTGGGGGTGGAACTGGATGGTTCCTAAGGCTCCTTCCGACCCAAACCATTCCATGATTCTACAAGAGCTCAATAAATGCCAACCCCTTGGTTATGGGAGATGTGTGATGCCACCCTATTCACAGCCCCCTGTGCCTCCAGAGCTCCTGACAGCAGTAACCACAGCAGATCTAGTCTGAGACACCACACGAGGGAACAAATATGAAGATGTGGTTGGAAAGTTTTGTCCCCAAGGGATAGCCAGGATCAGGGGATACCTGGAGGACACAGATGCTCCACAGGAGGAGCATTTACAGCAAGGGAAATGCTTGCTGAGACAGCCAAGGGGCACACCTAGGAACATCTTTTAATCCAGAAGATTTCACTGCAGTCAGGTGTTGCTTGGTTCACACTGATGGAGGAAAGAAACCTGTCCAAAAAATCTGTAATGAAGGGGAAGCGTTCTGAGGAATTCTGAGACAAAGTGGGAGGGTGGATGGGCACATCCTGGAGTGCTGCAGTGCAGCCTCGAGGACAGGAGTGGCCAGGGGTGGGCAGGACCTGCCCAGGAATGTCTCAGAGAACAGAATGTGCCCAAATGTCAGCCTGGTCCAGCCTCAGTGAAAACTTCTCCTCTCTCCACCTGAAACCTCCTGACACAACTGCAGAATTCATGGAAATACCTGAACTAGAAGGACAAGGTTCACATGATAAAAGAATTTAGCTGATGTCTTCTGCCTGAGTATTGGCTCAGGCTTTTCCTGGTGGCCCAGGGCAGATCCTTGGTGCCACTGCTGATGAGAAATGATGCTGTGGGGAATTTCTCAGCATGTCAGAGACAGACCTCGGTGCTCTCCTCTTGTTCAGCCCCTCAAGTGGCACAGGGCCAGTCTGACCCTGCTGTAGCTCTGCAGATGGAAGGCAATCTTTTACCCAAAAAACCCCAAGCCCTGAGTGTTCCACATCTGCAATTTTTACTTTTCTAAATTTAAGAAGAAAACCCAAACCAGTGCCTCAAAAGTTCCCAAGCCTCCTGGATTTGTCTGCCAATAAAAATTCTCATTTTTCCCTGTCCTGTAACTCATCTGATCTCTGCAGTTCTGTAGGAGAGGTTTGATAACCATGGTGTTCTGCACATCCCTCTCTTCCCCTCTGGAACACTCTGGAACATCTCTGGTAACTCCAAGCCAGGGTAGAACATTTTGAGTCGTGCTTGCAATTTATACCATCAACCTGTAGATTTTTCTTTTCCTTTACCTTTCTGCCATATTTCCATTAAGATTTATGCCACTGAAAAATACTGCTATTTTCAAGCTCTGCATTCAGCCATTCTCACACTCATTTATAAATATAATGCAAGTTATCATGGGGTTTTTTCCCTTAAATCAGGGAATGTCTTCTCGTTGCATATTTTTACCATTTCCTTTCTTATCTCCCCTTTCTCCCCAGAAGAGAGGAGAAAAAGTTGCTCCACTCGTGATGGGAATGGGATATTTCATGGAAAAATCTCATTTATCCACTCTGAATCCTGCAATCCAGCTCACTCAAATCACCTTGAGAACAAGAAAACAGCTGAGCAAGCCTGCTCTGCCCAGCCAAGCCACGGGGCTCCATTCCAGGTGAAGACAGGTCTGGTTTGGAGACTTCTGAAGAAATGTGACCAAAATTTGCTTTGGAAGGGAAAAAAAAGGGTAATTGAAGTCAGAAATGGGGCTTTTTTTTTTCCTCTCCGCCTTATGAAAGACAGTAAAACTAGTGTAAAATCGGTGTAACTTAATTGACTTTCCAATGCTAATTTATGCTAATGGGGGTTCTGGTCCATAGTTTTCACCTGGGAACTCAATAGCAATGAGTGATGGCTCCAATTAGTCATGATAATTGTGAGTTGCTAAAGCTAATATTAGTAGAACTGCATGACATTCCGGGTTTCTCCCCAAACTTTTCCAATCATAAGCCCTGTTCCACACAGCTGGATCAGGTTCAGCTGCAAATGGGTCCCAGTTGGGGTTTTGGGGTTGTCTCTGGGCAGATGCAGAAGGGTTTCCTCCACCAAAAGCCCCTGCTGGGTGCCCACAGCTGGAATATTTGATGGTTGATCCCCCCATGGGGCAGCTTTAATATCCAGCAGATATCAAAAGAGCTCCATGTTTTACCTGAGGAGATCCATGCTGGATAACTAATCCAAGTTCTTTAATCTGCACTTTGGCTTGGACCTTTTGGGCATGAGGAGCAGTTCTGCCTGTCAGACACTGTCAGCCCTCTCAAGATTTTCCAGGAAGGCCCCTGACTGCTCTGGGGGAATTGCAGTGCCTCTGATTTCCCAGAGCAGCTTCAAATTTGTGTTTGGACATTCAAATTTGTCTTTGGACAACGCCCTGAGGCACAGGGTGGGATTGTTGGGGTGTCCTGAGCAGCCCCACGAGTTGGACTCCATGATCCCGATGGGTCCCTTCCAACACAGCACATTCCATGGTTCTAAACACATTTAATTAATTCAAATACTTCTATTCAAATGAATACAAATAAACTATCTTTATGGTATTTTCCTCTCTTGCTTAGCTGGACATGAAATTTCCCATCAACAACCCAGAAACTTTCACGTTCTGTGAGCGAAAATTTCAGTGCTGAAAAGTCCCAAACCCAAAGCACTCAAACATCTCCTCAGGGCCGGGCTTAAGAGATGAGGAAGTTCAGCAGATGGGTGGGGAACAGGTGGAAATGTTGGCACCTAATCCCAGGCAGGATTTCTGGGACAGATAAATGGCTCTGGTATCTCGGTGGAGAAGCTGATAATGGTTTGATGACAGCCATGAGACACAATCTGCAACTTCGGCTTCCCCAGCTGCCTTTCCATGGGGAGGGGAGGGGTCCCTGCCACCCCCCTGCTCTGATTCAGGCTGGGTGCTCTCCCAGGTGGGCATGGCTGGGCTGCACCAGGAGATTTTGATGGGCTTTTCACACCAGGCTTCAAAAGACGCCCAAAGTAATCACTCAAATCCAGCGTTTTTATTAAATAGAATTAAAACTTGGCCTGTCTTTAAGGGAGGGGTTTTTAGAAAGGTGCTTTATTCTGGCTCGTTTACACTTTGAAGTGAGCTCCCTGCTCGCTGTTTCTGGGAAATGTGGTTTCCTTTCACAAAAACAGATGGGAAATGTATGGAATGTGTGCACTACCTGCAGGCATTTCTCATTTTGCTGAGAGCTCAGTGCTCCCACCATTCACCAAGAGCACAGGAATCACTGGTCCTGGGTTCTGCACCACAGTGGGCAAAACAAATGGATTAATTTTGTCCTCAGTGCAAGGCTGCAAATTTATTTCACATTCCTACAAATTATCAGAGTTTTCCAGCCATCAACTCCACAGACAGCACCAGGCTGAGGTTTCAGGACATGCTTCAGTCTCATCCTCTGCTGTAAAGGACATCAGAACATCTCCACCTCTAAGTTACAGGGGACTTTCTTCATTGAAATAAAAATCAAAATCAAAAGCTGAAACCAGAACGTAGAATCTCAATTAATTAGCCATGCCTTCAGACATGGGAGGTGATAATTGCTGTAGAGCAGATCTGCAGAGAATCCCAGAATGGTTTGGGTGGGAAAGGACCCCAAATCCCACCCCATTCCCACCCCATCCATGGCAGGGACACCTTCCCCTGCCCCAGGTGCTCCCAGCTCCAGTGCCCAGCCTGGCCCTGAGCACTCCCAGGGATCCAGGGGCAGCCCCAGCTGCTCTGGGAATTCCATCCCAGCTCATCCCCACCCTGCCAGGGAACAATTCCCAATTCCCAATCTCCCATCCATCCCTGCCCTCTGGCACGGGGAGCCATTCCCTGGCTCCTGTCCCTCCATCCTTGTCCCCAGTCCCTCCCCAGCTCTCCTGGAGCCCCTTCAGGCCCTGGCAGGGGCTCTGAGCTCTCCCTGGAGCTGCTCCTCTCCAGGTGAGCCCCCCCAGGTGTCCCAGCCCGGCTCCAGAGGAGCTCCAGCCCTTGGAGCAGCTCCGTGGCCTCCTCTGGATTTGCTCCATCAGATCCACATCCATCCTGTGCTGAGGACCCCAGGACCCAGGGCTCCAGGTTGGTGTCACTAGAGGGACAGAATCAGGCACCAAATGAGGTGTCTGAGGCAGGAAGGAGCCTGCCAGGCCTTTCTTTGGGAGCAGCCTCCTCCACATCTGCATTTTCACTCTGTCTGAGAAGCTTCAGGGATGCTGAAAGAATGAAAAGATCCAGCTGAGATATTTAGAAAGCCAGGACTATAAGTATTTTCACCTCTCAGTAACCTGGAGTGCTGGACAACCTAACAATGGTTAAAAGAGGTAAATTTTGCTCCACTTTGTACACAACCCTATTGATTTCACATTCTACACTTTAGGAAAGTGCTGAGATCATTATGTGTCTTTTAATAGATTTTGACTCCGGAGACAAACATGTTGAGAGCTGTCATCACCAAGATGCCTGCTGTCATTGTGCCATCTTCTTAACCTAACGTAAGGAAATTCATATTTAGTGAATGAGGAAATTACTTTGGGTATGTATCATTCAAATCCTTAAGGATTATTGGCTAATTAGGAGCACAGTAATGTAAATTTGCCTTGTGTCAGGTTTGCAGGAACAGTAAAATAACATAATTAAGCAGTGAGCAAAGTAGATCATTTAAGCTACTCTTCACTGACAAATGTATATGATGTCTAAATATACCATGGGCTTCTAAACTAGTAACTAATGAGAACTGACTGGAAAGTCTAAAACAATGGTTTCAAAGAGAAATTGAGTGTGTTAATCCAGAGTAAATAGCTCTAACTTGCACTTGGTGGCATTTAGGAGGAGGAGGGGGATGTTTTCAGCCTCTCTGGCTGCCTGCCTGTGTCCTGGCTGGTGGCAGAGGTGCACTTTGAGCAGCAGAGTCAGCCCAGGCCCCTTCCTGGCTCCATTTCGCAAGAATCCTGTGAATCCGTGCAGCTGCAGCAAAGAAAAGAAAAAAAAAACTCCTCATGGAAATTCAGCACAAACCCAAACAAGGTCTTTGCATATGCAATTGCATGCGTGGTTTGGGTTTTTATAACCTGATTCTTCTTTTCTCCTGCTTTGGTTCACCCTCTGTTTGCTGGGTGGTGACTTTGTGTGACACACACGACCAGAGCCTTGTGTGATCTGGTACATGACCCTGGCTTTGCTTCTTGTTCGAGCAGCCCTGGCTGAAATCAGTCCCTGTGAGGGTCTCTGTTGCATCAGGACAGTGGCACGACGTGGAGAGGGAAGTGACAGGAGCTGGTGGCAGGGAGCAGCCACCTGCAGGGGATGCTCACCTCCCGAGCTGCTCCCCACGCTCCCACGAACCGCAGGGAATTATTCACACAAACTGCACGGCCAAATCCTCCTCGGCCCCTCCTTGGAAACATGAACATTTTGAAGTGCAGATGTTTCAGTTTAACATCTGGCCCTCAGCACTGCAGCAGAGGATGGGTGGGTACCTCAGGCAGGAGTGGGAACACTTTCAGGGCTCCACCAGAGGCACGTACTGTTTCTGGGATCCTGCAGCTGCTCAGCTCCGTGCCTGACTGAGCAGCCCCCCAAACCAGGCACAGGCACAGGATCTCCTCTGAAATCCCCCAGACAAGGACTGTTTGCTGCTCACTGTCCCCTAATTTATCTCTGTTGCTCCTGGGTGTGACAGTGCTCCCAGCCAGGGCTGATGCCAGCGCCACCATCTCCCAGACTGGAGTCCTGGCACATCCTTCTGGCCCAGGGTTTTGGGTGCCTGCCTCCTGCCAGCCATCACCACGTGCTGAAGAGCTCATGGAAAAACTCCTCTTGGAGCTTCCCCTTGGGACAACAGCTTCCAGGTGAAGCTTTGCACTTCAGAATTCCAGGGTTTCCTGGTTTTCCCACTCCCAGCTCTCTGCCCGCTCACTCTGACCCTTTCCTTCCTTCTCACACCACCCTGAACATTCCTGCCTTCTGCAGAGGACTGGGGCTGTGAGATCCAGCTGCAGCCATGGCATGAAGCAATCATCTTCCCTAATTGACAGTGAAGGTTTTCACAATTCCAGCCCTGGGAGCAGATTCGGCATGCAGGAGGTTGTTGTTGTCAGAGCTGCAGCTCGGTGTGAGGCACAGGAGAGGTGGCAAAGACACCCCACACACCTCGCCCTGAGTGCCCATCCCTGGAGGACTCAAAGCTCTGTGGATGTGGCACTTGGGCACTTGGACACAGGTGGCCCTGGCAGGGCTGGGGAATGGTTGGGGTCCATGGTCTGAGAGGGCTTTTCCAACCTCAAGGATTTGTTGATTCCATGATTTTTTCCACTCAACCACCAGACTTGGAAATGCGTTAGAAGATGGGACACCAGGAGAAGTGCTGGCATTTCCTCTGACACACTTTGCTAACCAGAGGGTCCAAACTCCAGCCTGATGGTCACTAACACTCAAACACCCACGAAAAATCTAAACCCTGAACCTCTGCTAAGCTCAAAAAATCCTGCAATTAAAAGTGTTCAAACTCACCCTGACTGCAAAGACAAATAATTTACTTTGGGTTCCATGCCAGAGTTTGCAATTACATTGAATAAGTCATTTACAACTGTCTGCTAATCAAAGAGATAATATGTGGAATAAGTGTTTCACTGCAATTAAATCTTTTTTTCTCCCATTAACTAAAAAAGGTTATTTTGCAGCCTCTTTGTGCTGAAATGTAACAGCACAAATATAGTGCTTTGTTATCAGTTTAAAAATTGAAACCTCTGTGCATCTTTTTTTTTTTTTTCCTTCTGGATTCCAGTTAAGTAAAATTGCCTTTCATGAGAAATGCTTGCAAATTATCAAAGACTTCCTTTTAAACAAGCTCAGAGAGTATGGAGCAAATGCCTTCCTTCCAAAGTAATTGGAATTTCTATCTAAATTATTCTTGGACAAATTAAAAGTGCCAAATATAAGTCAATTTTTATTGGGAACAATTCTATTATGGTTTGTAATAAAGGAAAACTAAAAAACATGCTGCAGCATCCTTGGAAAAGTGGAAAGTATTTTAGGAAGATCGAGGGCTCTCAGCCTCCTATGATGCTTATTAAAAACTACTTTCAATGAGGTGATTAGGGAGAAAATTGTCAAGTAAGCAGAGGAAAAAAATTACTTCTCAGCCTAATCAGTGTATCACAGAATTAGTCCTTTCCTCCTTTAGAGATAACATCCAGCTGATAGGCTTGTCACCATGGATGAAGGCTATTTTGATTTTATACAGGCTAGCTTTTAAATATTAATTTTCATGAAAAGGGAAATAATGTCATAGTTAAAACCTCCCCCCTCCTTCCTGGCTCCTCATTCCAGCCCAGGAAAGGGCAGTTGTCACCCCAAAATGAAGACATTTTTAGCCCTCTGTGTCGAATCGTGGTGAGAGCCAGTAAAATAAATCAGCGAGGAGTAAAAGTAAAATTTGCAATAACCTGATACTACTGCCTCATCCTCCCACATCTCAGGACATAAAACTTACTGTCAGAAGAACTCACAGCACAAGAATTAATCAAGGAACTCTTAAAATACTCCAAGCACCTTCCTTCTGATGACTAATTTGCCTTTCCTATTGCAAACTACTAATTTTTTATCTCAATCGATATGTACAAATATACCTTCCCATCAATCACCCGGGGCAAGGCCAAACTTCCACTATTTATGTAAGACTGACTACAAGATGAAACAAAAATTGACTACAGCAAAGCTGGGCTGCTGTGACAGCCCTGGAGAGAGGGAGGGAAGGGGAAGGGGAAGGAGGATGGGAGCAGGCGGAATGAGCACCTTGGGAAGGAGCCAGGGGGTCCTGGGAGGAAAAAATCTTCAACAGGCAAAATCAGGGGGTGGAAAAATCAGGGGGGTGGCAGAGCAATGGAAAGAGGCCCAAAGAATCTCTTAGAAATGCCCAGAAGTCCCAAAGGAAGAAGTTTAGAATGAGGAGGGAAAAGGGAACAATAGAAAAAATGTCTGAGATGTAAGAAAAGTGCCCAGAATTGCTCTGCGGAGAGAGGAGAGGCCAGAAGAAATACAGAAATAACCAGATTGAATGGGAGTGACCCCAGCAGGATTCAGGGATGCATCAGCCAGGGAGATCTTCTCTATCCAGCTGAACAATCAAGGAGGACTGAGGAGAAACCCACGGAAGCATTTGGAGAGGGAAGGAGCCACGTGAAACAGCACTGGCAGGGAGTGGGCAGGTAAGGACAGGTCCATCCAAGGCAGACACATCCTGCACATCTGCAGGCAGCTGCCAGGCACCTCCTGACTCCATGGGAAAATCCATGAGCTCTGGACAAGCCCAAAACCTCGGGCTGACTCAGATCTGCCCTGAGCTGCTTCAGGGATGAGCATGGCACCACTGCAAGGCTCAAATCTTGGACTGCAAACTGCAAGGGAGCCCTGCTGCACACACACACAAACCCCCAGCTCTTACTGAGGCTGGGCCACTTCCAGGATGGAGAAATTCTACTCCAGTGTGAATTCTGAGGCTGATTCATGCTGAAGAGCTGCAAAGGAGAACAGTGGGAAGAGGCAGAAGTGGTCACTGTGTCTCTGCTCCCTCGACGGGCTCTGCTAAGGAAGAATTTTCACAGGAAAAATAAAGACAGCAAACAGGTGAAAGCATTTGAAGGGGTTTCTAAGAAAGATGGGGACAGACTTTTTAGTAGGGCCTGCATGACAGGACAAGGGGGACTGGTTTCAACTAATAGAGGGGAGGCTGAGAGTAGGTGTAAGAAAGGTTTTATTGTGAGAGTGGTGAAACACTGGCACAGGGTGCCCAGAGCAGCTGGGGCTGCCCCTGCATCCCTGGCAGTGCCCAAGGCCAGGCTGGACACTGGGG
>JAYDZK010000271.1:33063358-33080118 GCA_034509185.1 Euphonia xanthogaster
AACATAATATAATATAATATAATATAATATAATATAATATAATATAATATAATATATACAATATACAATATATAATAGATAATAGATAATAGATAATAGATGGTTTGGGGCAGGAAGCTGACCCATTTCCCCAGTCATATTCACACACAGGGCCTGATGTGCTTATTTCTTATTTCCTCTCAGATTTAATGACTGAAAGTGAAGCAGGACCCAGATAAGTGACCTGGTTTAAACCACTTTGGAGGATTTTTAACCAAAAAAAAAAAAAAAAAAAGATAAAAAAGAAAGAAAAGTCCTTTTGGGTTTAAGAAACTTCAGCTGAAGTTTCACCACTTGGAGCACATTTGAATCTCACCAGGTAACTTCATTTGGTTTCCTTAATGAAGGCTGCACAGCGGGGTTAATTCTGCTTTCTATGTAAAAAGATTAAGTAGTAGTTGGGTAAAACACTTCATCACTGAAGTGATTTTCAGGATGTACTCACTCCGAAGGCACAGATGTAATACCTGCTTTTAAATTCAATTAGCTCTGACTCAGTTGTGTTGCCTGAATACATTACCACAGCTTGAGACAGTCAGTGTTATTCTTTAAAGCTAAAAAAAAGGGAAGCAGAAGCAAAAAAAGACACGGAAAAAAAAAAGAAAAAAGGAAAAGACCTATTTGGAGATTTCCCTAAATGTGTTACAATTCCATCAATATGTCACGTGCCTTCCCAGCTCTGACACTCCCACCCTGGGTTTTCCCCTTCCCTGGCAGCAATTCCCACCCTGGCACAGAGCCATGGGGGGCTCTGGGCTCCCAGAGGGGCCCTGGATGCTCAGATCCCTAATTCACAGCTTTTCCCCTCTTTTCTGACACTCACTTCTTACAAGTCCCAGGATTTGGGGCTTTCCCTCTGTGCTGGCCATCCTCCTGTCCCAGAGCAGGTCCCTGCCTCTCCCAGCACCTGTTTATTAAATTTTTATGTGGCATCAGAGGGAAGGGCTATTTGAGAGCTAAATTAATTAATGCTTGTAAAACACGTGGAGATCCAGGGATGAAAGGAGCAATAGAAATGCAATTTATTTTATAATTATCGAGACAACCCTGAAAGACAACGAGGCTCCTGTTGGCCTGGGATATTTTATTTTAATTAAATCCATGGACAGGAACCTCCTGGGGATGATGTCTGTCCAGCAAAGCCCTGCACTGGGGTTTGGGGATGGGAACTGGGAGGACTGGGCTCTGGGAGCCCAGGTGTGTGAGGGGAAGGGAATTTTTTGCAGGACTATAAGGGCTGGACCCAACTTTCCCTGTAAAGCACAGAAAAGAGAGCGGGGTAGCCTGCTCCTCCATTTGGGATGGAAATAGGCAGAGCCTTCACGTGCTGAAATAGAGGGAAAACCCCAATTCATAGCAGCTTATGAATGGAAAGAAAAAGTGTATTTTAAGGTTATTTGAGCAACCCTGAACGGCTTTTGCTGGCTTTCCCCAGCCCCTGCACTCAGTGTTTGCCTGTTTCTCTGGGCTATAAACCATCTGTTTTCTTTGGGAAGGGAGCACACTCATGCTCAGGCTGCTGTGCACTCCAGGTCTCCACTCCCAAATATTTCTGCAGGGATTTGAATGATTTTCAGGGACCCCTCACCCCCCCTGCCCCCTGCCCAGGCCACCATGGGTGGGTTGGGTGGGCTGCTCTGTGCCTGGTGGGTTTGGGGTTAATACAGGTTAATACTTGCCCTAACAAAATCATAATATCAGGCTCTGGAAAAATTAACTACTCTCAGACAGAGTGTAGTAAAAAAAAACACCTTTTAAAATATAATTTAAAAATGCCCCTTGTTGTGTGTGAAGCTGAGCCACATTTTGGGTGAAACAGAGTTTTTGATGCACCCACTGCTGTTGGATCCAGCCCTGAGTTGAGTCTTGGTCCGACAGAGTTCCCCAGGTGCCAAAGGGGAGCTGGAATCCACAAACACCGGGATTGCTCCTTGAAGTGTCGCCTCTGGGGTTGATTTCTGCCGGGCTCCTGCCAGCTCCCTGCCTGCCATCCTGATTTCCCCACCTTGCTTCCTCTGCAGCGCTGGAGCTGAGATCAAAACCAGCTCTGCAAACAGCCCTGACTCAGAGGGAGGCAGGGGAGGAGGAAAGGGAAGCAAAACTCGTTGGATTGCTGGGGAAGTCGGGGCATGGAGAAACTGCCATGAGAGAAACTCCATCAGAGGCAGGAGCTGGGGCTGGATCTCCATCTCTTCATCTCCATTTGTTCCCACAGTCAGGCTGTGCTTCTCCTCCTCGTGAAAGGCTCCAGGTCCCCCTCAACAGAGGGAGATACAATCAGGCTTTTGGAAATCACTTCTCCCATCATCACTTAATTCCTCCTCATCCTTTCTGCCAAAGACAGCGGGTGCTCTGGCTGCCGTGCCTCGGCTGGAGGAATTCTGATTCAAACTCTTTTAACAGCATTTCATTTCTGAGAGCCTCGTGGCTGCATCCCAGCTCAGAGCAGGGGCAGGGCTGCCTGCAGAGCCCCTCTGCACCCCCGGCCGCCAGTGCTGCTCCTCTGATGAGCCTGCCAGGCTCTCCTGGCTCCGAGGATGCTCCAAAGCAGCCCCAGAGCAGAGGCGCCCTGCTGGCTGCGCTCAGCTGAGCACCAGGCTCACTGACAACGCAGCTTTTGTCTGGGGCTGGTCACTGGGGGAGGCAGGGGCCACCAAGCTGCTCTGGCCGGGAGAGTGGGCAGGGATGGGGGAGCTGGCAGTGCCCAGAGCCCCAGGGAGGAGGTCTGTGACAGCAAGCCCCTCCTGCAGGGACACCTGTGCCCACACGCTCTCCACCCGTGGAGCTTCATCTGGATCTGTTCTTGCAGTCAGGCTGGGGTTCTCCTCCTGGATCTGCACCTCAGGAACAGCTCCAGGTCCGGCTCAGCAGAGTGAGCAGCACTGGGGACCCCCCTGCTCTGAGGGGTCCCCCCTGCCCTGGAGGAGCTTTGGGCTCTGGCTGCAGTTGGCAGCCCCTGCCTGGAGCTGAGCGAAGTGCTCAGGGACAAACTCGTCCCTTCCTGTGCCTGGGACCCCCGGGACCCCCGGGACCCCCGGGACCCCCGGGACCCCCGGGACCCCTGTGCCAGTGTTTTCCCTCACCGGGGCTGCTCCACTGCAGCCCCATCACCCCGTGGACGTGGCCTGGGCAGGCTCCTGGGCTGGGGGAATGCCCAGATGGAAGGAGGGACCTGGGCTTCTGCAGAACTGGGGGAGCCTGTGGCCTCAGCAGCTGCTGCAGGGGACATTTGCTGGGAAGCAGCAGCTTTCTCCACTGTGGAGAATCCAATTAAGCTCTTATTAAATTAATTTGCTTTTTTCCCCCCTGTTCCTAACTTGCTTTTAGAGCCTTGGGCTGGAATTTTCCTGAAGGAGCCTCTGGTGGTTGCTGGGTCCTGGCAGAGGCTCCGGGGCTGAAGGGGGCTCTCCCCACCCTCCCAGGGAATAATTCCTTCCCAAAATCCCACCCATGCCTGCCCTCTGTCCCTGGGAAGCCATTCCCTGTGTCCTGTCCCTCCAGCCCTTGTCCCAGTGCTGCAGAAATCTCTTTGAGAGGGGACAGCCCTGTCCCCAGCTCCAGCCCGGGGCTGGCTGAGCCCCCA
Source organism: Euphonia xanthogaster (assembly GCA_034509185.1). Classification (NCBI taxonomy): domain Eukaryota; kingdom Metazoa; phylum Chordata; class Aves; order Passeriformes; family Fringillidae; genus Euphonia; species Euphonia xanthogaster. The sequence goes on from JAYDZK010000271.1 coordinate 33,066,981, forward strand.
GCCCCCTCCCCCCTGCTGATGCAAGGCATAACAGAGGGAAGGGTTTGGGTGCCAGCCCTGCTGGCCAGGACAGGGTGTCCCCAAACCCTAATGGAAGCGTTCACAGCCTGCCTGGAGCTTCACGGGGAGAAATATTTGATTTATGCTATGAGTCAATGATGCTTCTGTGCCAAAATGCATAAAAGGTACAGGCTGATGAGTCAAAGGCAGCTCCATCTACATAATGGATCTGCTGCTGCAAGGGGGAGGCAGGGGTGGCTCCACAGCCTCCCCAAAGGGATGGAAGGAGGGGCAGGGATGATATATACATATTTATATTTACAAACACACTAAACACATCCTTAACCCAGCACTTGAGGTGCCAAAGCAAACCTGCAGCTCTTCAGGGAGAAGCACAAGCCTTGGATTTACCTTCCAGTGATCCTCCCAGCCCCTGCTGCTGCTCTGACACCACGTGGGATGTGCATCAAAGGATGCAATTTAACCTCTGCTTTAAAAAAAAAAAATGCTTTTGCACCAGTCTAATGATTCCTGGGTCCTGTCTAATGATATTTTATTTTTTTCTACCCCGCAGCACCATGATGGACCTGCCAGCTTTTCTGTTGTACAAAGATTTCTTCTTTAAATGACAGGAAACATGATTTCCCCCAATATTTATATTAATTCTATGCCATTATTGCTTTATTTCTGGGCTCTGAAAGCAGGAAGATTTGTGTTTCATAATCCATGCAGGAAGGCTGAGTTGATATATTGGTTGCAAATGAAGAAAAGCACGTGTGGCTCTTCCCCAGTAGGTTTAATTTTATCCATCTGGCTCAATCATGGCAGCAGATTAAGTAAAAATTTTCAGTGGAGTTGCGTTGGCATAACTTGGCTTTTTTTTTTTTTTTTTTTTACTTAAATATTGAGGTAGTTTCTGGTCTGGGGAGGAATCTAACTGCATTTCTTGCTTTTTCTTTTTTCCCGTGGGTCCCAGCCAGGCACCCTTGGCAGTTGAATTAATAAATTGCTTCAAACCAAACCCTGCACCAAAACAAGCTTTTTTTTTTATTATTACTCCAACCCCCTTGGATCTGCAATGCTGGGACTTGGTCCAGCATCAGGAATTCTACATGGGATGTGGGAGGAACCGCTCTGCTCTTTTCACCAGCACCCCTGGTGCCAAGGAGCTGCTCAGGGGAGCACTGGGAATGGTGCAATGGGCCACAGAAAATCAGAGAATCACAGAATTGGGCTGGAGGGGCCTCAGAGCCCCCCCAGGGCCAGCCCTGCCATGGCAGGGACACCTCCCACTGCCCCAGGCTGCTCCAGCCTGGCCCTGGGCACTGCCAGGGATCAGGGGCAGCCCCAGCTGCTCTGGGCACCCTGGGCCAGTCCTGGGCCTTTCTGTCTCTTCTGTCTGTCCTGTCTTGTCCTTTTGTCCCCTGGGTTTCACAGAAGGGGCTGAAAAGGGCAGTGGGCGTTGAGTGTTTGTGTCAGTGCTCATCCCTGGAGCACGAAGCTGAGCCTGGGATCCTCCTCCAGGCTCTGCACAATCCTTTGCTCCAAGTGGTTCAAGCAGATTGTTTGGACGAGCTCTGTGGATTACAATATTTAGCCTGTTGTGCATATTAAATTAAAATATTTATTTTACTATCAGAAGCCAAACCTGAATCACTTAGTGCTGTGGAAATAAAACATCTCCACGTCACCAACGTCCAGGGAATGCAGGGGACACTTCAACCCTGCCCATTGCCCCAAAACCAGGGCTCTCCCAGATTTCCTGGCACTGCTCAGTGGTGGGGGGACACCAGGGGTCCCACACTGACCCCCCAGGGTCCCCCCCTGCCCCAGCAGTGCAGAACATCCAGAACCTTCCACACCCCTCATGGCGCTGCAGCTGGAGGCACTCAGGGCTCCTCAGCAGTTCATTGCCTTGCTGGGGGGCAGGAGGACTTTTTATTATTATTCCAGCTTCCTTTCCTTTCTCATTTTTGCTGAAAGCACAAAAACTTGTTATGATTTACCTCCCGACACAGCGGGCTGAGGCCACAGGCAGCCACAAATCAGCTGTGGAGGGAGAGCCTTGGAGCAGGGCCAGGGGTGCAGGATGCTGTGCCTGGGCTGTGCCTCCTCTGGGTGCCTGTGGGGTGGCCGAGCAGCACAGGGACCCCCAAAGCCTTTTTGGAACCACTGGCTGCATCTGCTTTGGTTCTGATTGTGTTTAATTTAACTGTGGGGGAAACTGAGCCGGGCAGGGGCTGGGGACAGCTGGCTCCAAGGGCACTGCTGTGCCCGCGGGGCAGGGTGTGCATCTGGGACCCAAAACCGAGCCCGAACCGAGCCAGGACCGAGCCAGGACCGAGCCAGGACCGAGCCCGGACCGAGCCAGGACCGAGCCCGGACCGAGCCAGGACCGAGCCAGGACCGAGCCCGAACCGAGCCCGAACCGAGCCAGGACCGAGCCCGAACCGAGCCCGAACCGAGCCTGAACTGAGCCAGGACCGAGCCCGAACCGAGCCCGAACCGAGCCCGAACCGAGCCAGGACCGAGCCAGGACCGAGCCAGGACCGAGCCAGGACTGGGCTGAGCTCTGCTCAGAGACCCCCCTGCTGTGGGCAGGGCAGGGGGCTGTGCCTGGGACCAGCGGGAAGGAGCAGGGGCAAAGCTGAGCCCGGCTTTAATCCTCAGAACCCCTAAAGCTGAGCCCAGAGCCCCTAAAGCTGAGCCCAGCTTTAACTCCTCAGAGCCCTTAAGGCTGAGCCCAGCTTTAACTCCTCAGAGCCCTTAAGGCTGAGCCCAGCTTTAACTCCTCAGAGCCCTTAAAGTCTGTGCCAGGCGTTCCGGAGCGTGCCCTGGCTCTATTCCTCACCTGGGGATCCTTTCCTGGGCACACCTGGGGCACACCTGGGGCACACCTGGGGCACACCTGGGGCACACCTGGCCGGGGGAGCCCAGCTGCTCTCACAGCTCATGGGGCAGCTTTGGCTCCTTGACACAATCCCTGCCCAATACATTTTTAAGCCATCCGAGAGGTTTTTCTGGCTGTTCCAGGGTCTGCTCCATGTCACACCAGCCCTGGGGTCCTGCTGGCAGCGTGAGCTGAGGCTGCCCCCAGGGCTCAGCCCCTCATCCCAAACTGAGTGTTAGGAGCCAGCCTGAGCCTTGGAGCTGGAGATGCAATGTGCAATGTTTGTTATAATTAATTATGATAACTCTGAAAACTCTTAGCATAAATAGACAGGCCCTTTTTCATTCCATTTCATTCAATTTAGCTGCCGTTCCATAAATTTCACAGTCGGTTTTGCAAAAAGCTGCAGTTTCCAGTAGAGGGTTTTTAAAAATTCTTGTTATTTATTTATTTATTTAGTAATCACTTTTTTTTTTTAATCAGTGAACTAACTTGATTCTTAGGGTAAAAAGCAAATCAGATGATGACAGCTGATCCAGAAACCACGGGAGAATACATAAATATGGGGGCACATGCAGGAGTTCTGCCTTTATTAGGCAGTGGTGGAGGGTTTTGTTTCACCCCAAAATCCACCCAAGAGCTGAGAGCAGGATCTGGCCTCTCTGCTCAAGGCTGAACACCCCTGGCACTGCAGATATTGTGCTCCAGGCTGCCCCATCTGAAAGATATTTTTCCTCTTAAGAACCAAGGCACGAAATAAATAAAACTCCACGTCCTTTTCTACTTTTTCACCCAGCGAGTGCTGCCCCCCTTCCCTTTCTCGGGTTATTAAGCAGCCCCAGGCTGGGATGGAGGCACGATCCCCTCACTGTCCCCATGCCTCGCTGCTCCCAATAAATCCCAGCGCAGCAGGGGTTAACAAGGCGTGACTCCATCCTCCATCTCCCTGTCCCGAGGGCTGCGCTGAGGAATGGCCACTGCTTGCCTGGGAAAAGAGGCGAAAATGGGAAACGCAGGGAAGGCAGCGAGGTGGGGGCTGGGCTGGGGGCATCCCCAAAATCCCCCAAAATGCAAATTCTGAGATGCTCAAATGCTGTTCTCTCATCAGTGCCCTTTGCTGGCCCTTTTGGCAAGGTGATCTAACAGGTCAGAGATTGAACAAATATCTCAGTGACAGAGTTACCTGGAAAAAGAGGCTAAAACAACAGAAGACAATTATGGAAGAAAAACAAGGGCATGGTTTTCCTGATGTAATTTCAGTCGCTCAGAACAGTCCTGGCCTGATAAGTGAATCTTTTACTTCTATTTCAAGTAGCCTTTAGCCACAGAGATCAGACATCTGTTTCTGCTGCTCTTATTATCAAAAGAAATCTGTATTAGTTCAGTTTTTTGCTTGGAATTCAAGAGGAAAGTGTTTCCTTCCCGACAATTTTATATATTTATCCCTTTGGCTAAAGCCTTTGATTCTGCAAAGTGCAATTAGCAAGTGGCTGGTGTGCAGTTTGACTTCTAACCAGAGAAACTCCCAGTGCCAATGGAAAGCAGGGCTTTAATGAAACACAACATTTCTTCTGTAATTTATTCCGACCCACTGACACCTGAGCCAGTGGCAGGCGTGCACGTGCAGGAGTTTATAAGAATAATAAAAATAAAATAAAATAAAATAAAATAAAATAAAAATAAAAATAATAATAATAATAATAATAATAATAATAATAATAATAATGGTGTCCTTGTCAGCCACAGCCCTGTGAGCACCACATGAAGCAAAGGCAAAGCAGAGCACAGGGCCATGAAATTCAGTCCAGTTTAAGGAGATATTTCCTGAGCACTGCCAGGGATGGGGCAGCCACAGCTTCTCTGGGCACCCTGTGCCCGGCCCTCATCACCCTCACAGGGAGGAATTCCCTCTCAAGATCCCACCCAGCCCTGCCCTCTGGCACTGGGAGCCATTCCCTGGCTCCTGTCCCTCCATCCTTGTCCCCAGTCCCTCTGCAGCTCTCCTGGAGCCCCTTCAGGCCCTGGCAGGGGCTCTGAGCTCTCCCTGGAGCTTTTTCCAGGTGAGCACCCTCAGCTCTCCCAGCCTTTTTCCATAATCTGCTTATTTTATTTAAGTTGCAAAACAAAGACTGTGCTGAGCTTCTTATATAAAAGTTCATATCCCACAGGCTACAACAAGGTGTGGTCTGAACACTTACTACAGGTTGAGTTAATGTGTTAATACAAAAATAATAATGAAAAATGCAAAAATAAGTATCAGAAATCATGATGTTAATAATTCCAGTGGATCTGCTCTTTTTCCAGGGGCAGAAGGATCCAACACAGAGCACACAAGCCCGTGTTACACAAATAACTTATTTCCAGGCTATTTTGTGTCTGCACTTTGGTGCAGCAAGGAAAGAGGAGCAGATTCCCTTCTCAGAGAGCTGCTTGGGAAAGAGTTGTGCTGGCTTCAGGGGGAGCAGTCCGTGGTGGGGGATGGATGCTGAGGGTTCTCTGTGTTAAGGGCACTCTGAAATTTCCCAAGGCTTTCTCTAGGCTTGTTCCATTCTGTCAGAAGTGTTTATGTTCTCTGAGAGCCCTAAGTCAGCTGTGGAAAATGCAGCGAGGAAACTCCTCGAGAAAGGACAAGAGAGACTGACAAAATCAAGAGGAGCAATGCTCTGGCACACGCCACAAACCACTTGATCTGGAGAGGAACAAGGATGTTCCCTCTCCTGGCACTCTGGGGCTGCAGGAGCTCTGCAGGAGAGGAGGAACAGCCCAGTGTTAAGGTTCTTCCTTTATACAGAGGGCAATTTTATGTTGCTAGAAATAAAGATTTAATTTTTGTCCTCAAGGACTTTTTCCCTGGAAAGCTTTAACAATAAGGAAAGAGAAGGTTCTATTCTTAGCTTATTTTGGCAACTAATCCAATTAGCAGCGGTAGTTGATTGGAGAGCCAACCAACTGAAATGAACTCGCCCATAAATCTTATCTTTTAATAACTTCAGCAGCTTCCTTGCATTTATTTTTTTTTCTCTGTCTATTCCAGCATTCATGGTTTCCTGGTCAGCTCCCAGGACTGGAGACCCTCTGCAGCTCTCTCTGGCTCTCCTCTCTGCCTGCTGGTGCTGTGTGACATCGGTGTCACCTGCTTGGAGCAGGGCACTGAGCAGAGGGGCAGAAGGGATGGCCCAGGACCTTTTGGGTGGGAACCACTCCAATTCACATTTCTTGCTCTCTCTCTGTGCAATTTTTGGTCTTTTCATTGGTTATAACTTTGCTGCCGCTCCCCTCTGCTTCTCCTCATCTCCCTCTGCTGTTTTTTTTTGTTGTTGTTGTTGTTGTCCTTATCCCAAATCCAGGCTCAATTTCTCTCCATCTTCTCTTCCAACTTTGTGAAAAGAACTATTTTGCAGAGTTGATCCTTTCTTAAAGGATGTCTGGCACCCCTTGTGCTGTCTCTGCTGTTCTTCCTGAGCACTCAGAGTAAAGAACAAGGTGCCAGAGCACCTTCAGTGTACCCTAAAGGAGGGAGGAACTCATTAATCAGCTGGGAGAGTTTCCCTGGGAGGCAGAGCACAGGAATGTGTTCCCACTGGGCTCTCCCACTCCTGTTTCAGACAGGATATGAGGTTCCCCAGCCCTATCACTCCCCTGCCATGAACAAAGAAATACCTGGTAAAATTTAGGGATCTCTTCTTTATTAGGAACCCAGAGCTAACTTTGATAATGTCTCTGCAGTGCATTTAAATGTTTCCAAGCTGTGGGTATCCCCTGGGAACAGGAAAATAATTTCTAGGGCTTTCTTAAGGATGCAGAAAGTTTCATGAAGTGCCTTATTTTACACACTCTTGTAGATTTTGTGATTATGGAGCTAAACTTTTCTTTACCAGCCCTTTCCTCATAGAAATGAAATGAATGATTTATATCAGATTCTTTGTAATCACCCCTCTCCAAACTTGTTGATAATGCTAAAAATTGTGAAAAGGATACGTCAGGAGCTGGAAAGAAAAAGGCCCCAGGAATCAGCATGTCTGCATGCCACCTTCCCTGCCCCTCAGCCAACCCCTCTGGCCAGCTCTGCTCACCCAGCACTGGAGAGGGGATGAATAATTCAGGCAATTCATGCAGGGCTCATTTCCCAGGGCCTGGCTTTACCCCACACTAGGATTTGTGCATTTTGCTACGACTGAGGGCTGGGGTTTGGACAGAGGAAAAGCCCATTCATGCACCTGATGTGTGCACACTGCACAGAATCCCCTGGTCTGTAATGTCCATAGGTCCTGCACAGGCTCTGGAAATCTGACCCTCGACTTCCCCTGTGCAGCAGCTACAGAGAGATCCCCTGCCCAATTCCCCCTTCCTCAGGGGTTCCATTTCCCATTCCTACAGCTGGGATAGCTCTGTGCCCAGGACACTGCTGCAGACCCACAGCCTGAGGAGCTCTCTGAGACAGCCCAAGCAGAAATTTGGGTGGATTTTTTTGAGGCAAGACTCAAACAACACTCAATAACTGAAGCACGAGGACCACACACTGAACAATGAGGGGGAAATAGAGAGCAGAGCTGAATGAGGTGGGGATTGTGTGGGGGGAAAATCCTGTTTCTGATTATGGAACACAACCCCATATCCTCATGGATATGCACAGGGAGCCCAAGCAAAGCTGGCAGGGGTTACCTTTTCTACAGCACCTTTAATTTTAAGTGCTTGTCTTTGCCACCTTGAGGGTGTTCTCTGCCTGTAATTGTTTGTGTGCTAAAGAGAAGCAGCCAAGAGAAACTAGGCCCATTAGTAAATGAGGAAAGGAAAAAGATTAATGACAATTCAGAAATAACTAGAACTGATTTGACACTGGGGATCTGCCCCAGTTACAGCCTTCAGGGCCAGTCACCAGCACTCCACCAGCAGCACAAATCCAGAAAGCAAAGCAGGAGCTCTGCTGCCACTGGTGTGAGCTCTGCAGAAATCAAACAATTCATTGTTTCATTTCTGTGTATGCTTTTTCAGCCAAATTTTGTGGTTTGGGTTTGAAGTAGGGTTTATCAGTGCTCATTAGTGCCTGAAATTCTCTCTGGGGTCACAACAACCCTTAAAAACGAGGAAGTTTTACTTTTTGTAGAGTTAGTAAAAAATGTAGGTATAAAGAGCTATTAAAGGTAATGTATAGTGTATGGCCAGTGTGGACATGAATGCCATATGCATTATTTAGTAAATTGGACGTGCAGCCAATGGCTGGTTTGGAAATAATGAAGTGTGGTGATGGTAGGAAAATTAGCAAAAGGTGAAAAAGTGGATTCTTGCTGATGGATGCAAACAGCAAAGCAGGTGTTGGGCTGGCTCAGTGACAGATGAGGGGGGTCTGCAAGAAATATCTGGAGGAAGCCAAAGCAGCAGAGGTTTCATGGTGAGGTGAGTGTGTGTCAGCAGAGGGAGAGAAGATGAGAGAAAAATATACAGGGAAATCAAAAACTCATGGAATCAGTGAGGTTGGAAAAGGCCTTTAAGACCAACAAGCCCAAGTATAAATCTGACATTGCCAGGACCACAACCAACCCATGTCCCCAGGTGCCACATCCTCACAGCTGTGCAATCCCTGCCATGCCCTGCGTGGGACTGGCCAGGCTGGGAGCAGCCCCAGGGCAGAGGAGCTCCTAAACCCCCTAAACCCCTCAAACAGGCCCGGGGGTGTGTGCCAGGGCTGGGTGGCAAGAGCCAGCACCTGGGGCACTGGGAGGTGTCCCAGCTGTGTTTGGACCAGCATGGTCTGCAAGGTCCCTCCAACCCCAAGCACTCCAGGGCTCTCTGATTGTGTGGGAAGGTTGGTGTGCGTGCTGGGATCCATTTGCAGGATTCTGGGACAGCAGCTGTGTCCATCAGCAGTGATGGATTTATGGGAAAGCCAGAAGGGTTGGTAAGGAGAAGGGTTTTATGGTCTGAGCTCTGAAAAGAGCTCCCAGTGAAGACAGACCCTGGCCAAAAATGTCAAAAAATACAATTAAGATGGAGGGCTAATGAGCAGCACCAGCAGTTCATGGAGGTGGAGGAGGAGAAGGAGCACAGAAGACAGGAGAGAGCAGGCAGAAAGCACAGCAGGCTCCAGGTGTTCTGGATTTTTTGGGAACAAGGCTGTCCAGAGCAGCCTTGGAAGTGCCCAGAGCAGCTGGGGCTGCCCCTGGATCCCTGGCAGTGCCCAAGGCCAGGCTGGACACTGGGGCTGGGAGCACCTGGGGCAGTGGGAGGTGTCCCTGCCATGGCTGGGGTGGCACTGGGTGGGGTTTAAGGTCCCTTCCCACCAAATCCTTTTGGGATTCTGAGATTCCCCTCCCTTCCAGCAGCAGCTCTGCAAGACCTCCCCTTCCTGCAGGTCCACGGAGCTCCAGCCCTCCCAGCTCCTGTTTTCCCAGGTGCCAGAGGCAGAGCCACACTCCAGGGTGGGCATCCCCAGCCTCTGCTTCCAGACCAAATTATTCCTTCTCACACCTTGGGAATAATGAGGAGGCCCCTGCTGTGCCTTGGCTGATTTCCCCTGACCTGCATCGTGCTGGAAGCTGCTGACAGGCAGGGGGGAGGGCAGGGCAAACACTCAGGAGGGAGAAACACGGTGAGCAAACTGCAAAGGCTGAGAGAACATTTGTGTTCCACCCCAGGGGCAGGGCAGAGCCTCGGTGGCTCCTGTGGGCAGAGCAGGAGGGGAGCTGAGGTTCCTGCAGGGCAGGAGAGGAGAATGGGGGAAGGAGGAAGAGGAGAGGATGCTGCAAGCATGACACCCAGGATGAGAACTCCTCCCTGTACTGGAAGGAAGAGAAATAAAGCTGGGATGAAGGGAGGAGGATTTGTCTGGGGCTTGCAGATGATGGCAAAGGCAGCTCTGGCAGGGTGACACAGGTGACAGAGCCCAGGGGTGGCACCAGGGCCTCACCCCAACCTTGGGAAGCTGATGTTGGCTTTTGCTCACATTTAGGTGACTTCAGAGCAGACCTTCAGAAAGAGAGATCCCAAAGAGACCCCGAGGTGGGTCTGAAGGGACAGCAGGGCAGGGGCAGGGGCAGGGCTGGGACTCACCTGGCAGGCTGGGAGCTGGGGCTCCCTGGGTGAAGAAGGACTCACACAAAAGAGGAAAGGGGGCCAAACCCAGGCAGGACTGGGTGAACAGCAAGGAAGAAAAGCACAAGAGTCAGCACAGCACGGGAGATAAAATTGCCAGGCCTAAGGAAAGAAAACAATCCTTAGGAGAGCCTGTGACTGACCAGGTGAGAATGAAAAAACATGGTGTGAGCAGGGTGGTGGAAAGTCAAAAATCTGCTACAGTGTTAACAGTGGAACAAAGATAACAAAACCCAGAGCTGAGGAAGTGAATGGATGGAAAAACACTGAATCAGAGGAATTCTGGGCAGAAGAAGAACTGGAGAATGAGGGAGTCTGGACAGAGCCCAGGTCAGGGGGGTCACACATGGAGCAGAGGCTGCTGGGGCTGGCAGGTGCTTTGTAAGAGCTTTTCTAAAAGTGCATTAAAAATAAGAAATGAGGAGAAGAAAAGAGAGAACACAGTTGGACAAAATGAAGGGAAGAAACAGCAGGAAGCAGAAAAAACCCAATGTAAGGAATAAATAAAGAGAGAAGGCTGGGCTCCAGCCCTGCTGAGGGCAGAGCCTGGGCAGACATCAGGGAGCACTATTTTCCTGTCCAAAACTCCTGCACTTACCATACCATTAGAAATGTAATTTCTTAGCCTGGATGTAACTCTGTAATGCAGCAAAATGTGATTTGAGGGCTGGATTGAATATTGAGATTTCTAATTGCAGCAGAGTTAGACTGGGAATTACAGCCAGCAGGATATTTCCATCCGTGTCTTCCTTCAGGAAACCCCACACAGGGGTTTCACTGCCCTTTTGGGGTTTCACTGCCCTTTTGGGGTTTCACTGCCCTTTTTGGGGTTTCACTGCCCTTTTGGGGGTTTCACTGCCCGTTTTGGGGTTTCCAGGGACTCCCACCCTGTTGCCCTTGGCACTGAGCCCCTGCAGGGTCCCCTCCTGCCCATCCCAGCAGGGTGGGGACACAGGAGCTGCTGCAGACCTGACAGTGCCACTAAAGGAGCCATTGGTCAAACTCTTTTTAGGAATAAAAAGGGCTTTCACAGCACTTATTTTTCACACCATTAGAGACCTGAAGGTTCCTACACCACGTGGTAGCAAAATCACGGGACGTAAAAAACATGAACTTGCAGAAAGAGAAATAATCCTAAATATAGAAAGATAACTCTAAACAACTAAAGATAAATTAACCCTCACCATTCTATGACTCTAAATAATTGTGTCCCACTCAACAAAACTGTGGGGCAAATCCCAGGGACTGAATGTTATATTGTGCCCCTTGTTTACATTTATTTATTTAGTTATTTAATATAGTAAACTTGGAAAAATAAAACCCCTCCTCCCGGGAAGGCTGCCCTAAATGGCCCTAATTTCCATGCATGCCACCCTGATGACTTCACTGACTCCCAGCAGCTGAGATTCAAGGGGTGTAACTAAAAGCAGAGCTTCTAGGGGGTTCTAGCCCAGCTTCCCCAGCCCCAAACCCCTGCCAGTTTGGAGAGCAATTAGAAAGATCTCACACCTTGCAGCCCTCACCCACCTCCAGCCAGGCCAACACCCCAGCACACTTAGCCTGCCCTTTTTTTTTCCAATTTCAGCATGTTCAGTGTACCAATAATGCTCTGATGCATTTCACTCTTGACTGCATACAGTGAGATTGCTAATCAGGATTACTTGATTCAGTCAACACTGATTTCAATAAAAAGACCAAAAAAAATTATCATAAATATAGAGAAAGTGCTGGCGGCAGTGACAGGTGATTAAAATCTCATTCACTTGGAATCAGCCTGATTCATGGTAGTGGAATAGAGGAAGTCTTCATATCAGCAGCAGATGATTATTATCTCACTCACTCCAAGTCACTTCTGATTGCACATGCACACACAAACTGGCACAAAGTAGATTCATGAACAACAAATCATCATGCAGGGGTCTGACCTCCTTAAAATGAGGCTTTGTGTAATAATTCTTCAGAAACAAGCAGATATAGGGGGGATAATGCTAATTTACAGAGCAGGCATAACAAGCAAGCTCACATTAAACACCCAGTATGGAGAGGAAGCAAGGAGATGCCAATAAATTCTCAGTATTGAGCTGAAATACCGAAGATTAATTGATTTAAAGCGCTGGTTTCATCTGTTTGAACACGATTCCAAACATGAAAATGAAGTATTCAAAGTACTGCTGCAAACAAACAGGGAAAGATTCAAACAGCAGGATGCCCCAATGTTTTAATCTGAGAAGTAAGACTTCCCTGAAATACGATTGTCTTCAGTTGTGAGCATGTCCCTGGCTATACTTTGAGAGCACAGATAAATTCAGGGCATTGGTGGATTTTTATCTCTTGAGGTTTAGGTTGGATATCAGGAAAAGTTCTTCCCCTGGAGGTTTAACCCTTTCCTCAAGGACAACACCTACCCCTTACATAGGGCACTGATAATTCATTAATTGGAGACCAAACATGCTAATGGCAGGGCTCTTTTCTTCAAACCACACAAACTGTGAGTGTTCTCACACCGAGGAGCTCCAGCCATGCAGCAGGAAGTGACAGGTTCAAAATATGTCCAATTTCCTGAGTAAAACAATGTACTGTCCTGCCACCATCAACTGCAACACTTTTAGGTAAGTATATATTATCTGCTTATGCTTAAGCCCCTTAAAATCCTAAAAAATAGTGAATTAATTACAATTTGTTAGTGCACTCTCCCCTGGCTCTGTAGAACACAAAGTGTCCCCTCAGACCTCCACCACAACAGCAAGTTCTGGGCAGAAAAAGCTTATGCAGACCCAAGTTAAGCAGTTGCAGGTTTCCCTGGTGTTTGAGGGGTTGTTTTGGATTGACAGTGCAATCAGAGGCAGTAGCAGTGGCAGTGTCAAAGTGCAGGTCAATGGCTTGGCTAGATGCAAAAAGTGCAGGTCAATAGCTTGGCTAGGTGCAAAAATTGCAGGTCAATATCTTGGCTAGGTGCAGTGCAGGTCAATGGCTTGGCTAGATGCAAAAAGTGCAGGTCAATATCATGGCTAGATGTAAAAAGTGCAGGTCAATATCTTGGTTAGATGCAAAAAGTGCAGGTCAATATCTTGGCTAGATGCAGTGCAGGTCAATGGCTTGGCTAGATGCAGTGCAGGTCAGTATCTTGGCTAGATGCAGTGCAGGTCAATGGCTTGGCTA
>JAYDZK010000271.1:33080218-33082718 GCA_034509185.1 Euphonia xanthogaster
GGCTAGATGCAGTGCAGGTCAGTAGCTTGGCTAGATGCAGTGCAGGTCAGTAGCTTGGCTAGATGCAGTGCAGGTCAGTAGCTTGGCTAGATGCAGTGCAGGTCAATGGCTTGGCTAGATGCAGTGCAGGTCAGTGGCTTGGCTAGATGCAGTGCAGGTCAGTAGCTTGGCTAGATGCAGTGCAGGTCAGTGGCTTGGCTAGATGCAGTGCAGGTCAATATCTTGGCTAGATGCTGTGCAGGTCAATGGCTTGGCTAGATGCAGTGCAGGTCAGTAGCTTGGCTAGATGCTGTCTGGCAGAAACGAGGAGCAGCAGCCAGGGGCAAGGGGAGCATCCCGGGGACCCCAGGGCCTGCTGAGGCAGTGGGCAGAAAGCCAGGCAAGGTGTCACAGCGTGGCCATGGCCAGTGAAATCAACCTGCTGCAGGGTGCAGGAGGGGGAGCTTTGGGGTGGCCAGCAGGGAGATCCCCCTGCAGCCATCTGGGCTGTGTCAGGGGAGCTGGCCAGGGGAGGAAGTGGCCCAGTAGCCCCAACACTGGGGAGAGATGATGCTCAATTCCCTGCAGTGTCTGCATCTGATAACCCAATTATCCCCAGCCTATTTTTTCAGAGTCTCTTTGAACCTGTGACCCACTACAAACAAAATGTATTTGTGTTGTTCTTAACTGCTAAACTCTGAAACAACAAAGGGCTGGGGGAAGAGTTGCCAACTTGTGTATTTCTTCCAGGCCTCCAACAATTACATTTCCATCAATCCAGTGCATTATTTTTAAACAGGGGTATTTTTTGGTCTGGAACAAGTTGAATGGCAAAAGTGATTTAAATACACTGTTCAGGATTAAACCCCCTCTGACTAAGCAGAAATAAATGAAGCCAGGAAACACTCTGCTAAAGCATTTAACATAAGTCAAAAGTGACACTTGTTATGCAGCAAATGTCAGTCCAGCTGCTCCTGTTATTTATTAAACAGCACTTTTATTTTGGGCAAACACATCAACTTGGCTAACTGCTTCCTGGTGCAATTTATTCCAGTTTTATATATATATATATATATATATAAAAGAAAACATTTTCTTCTGGATGGGACAGTTTCTGCCAGGAAAGAAGTTAGAAAAAGCAGCACCTCTCCAAGGTTGCTCTTATAGCAACTACAGACACCAGGACTTGCTCACACATTTATTCATCTATTTTTCTATCTCCTCCTTTGTCTCTTTGAGTGTGAACTGGGTTCTCTACACTTCTGTGCCACTGCCAGCTGGAGGAATCCACGTCTGGAGTGCAGCACATGGAATTTATACCTGCAGGCAATTAAGGCTGGGATAGTTGGGGATCTCAGATGATGTCATGCCCAGCCAGAAGCATCTTTCCACAACCAGAACCCAGGAGAGCCAAGTAATCTGGAAATTATACCACAGGAATCATAGGTAATCAGGAGGGTTGTTTATCACAAAAGGCCAAATTAAGGGAGAGCTCTTTTTGCTGACTGGGAGCTCTCCTGAAACCACAGAAAAACACAATAAAAACCCCAAGGTTGAACCAAAGGTGCAACGTGGCTCAGCAGGCAAAGAGCTGTGGCAGAGAGACCACAATGAGGAGTTGCAATGCTTTGTAAATCAAAATTATTCTGGAGTTTAAATGGCACCTAAAGGAGGTATGGGGATGCTGGTGGGGCACAGACACCCCTTGGTGTAAATGAGATTGAAAAATGAATGAATCTCCTGCCCCCCCTGAGGGGCTGCACTTCACTCCACGACCCAGGCACACATGGAATGACCTACACAGACATGCAGCACACAGAATAAAATTTCCTATCACCTTCAGAAGCTGGATCAATTGTTAATTCTACCATATGTTCAAGCATATTCTGTTACATTAGTGTCTTCAGAAAAGCCTGTGGAATAGGAGGGAATGTGTGAAAACATCCATGCTGTGCCAGTAAGTAGTTATTTTATGTTTGTAATTTTAGTTTTACTGACTTTGGGCCTAATCCAGTATGGAGAGTCACAGCTCTCCTTCCCAGAGCACTGGGAGGGGTTTTTGGGGTTGTGGGGCTGTTTGGTGTGGGGGAATCCAACATTCCCTGTGGGATGTGTGTGTCCCAGGGGATGGGGGGTGACCACAAGCCTGTCGGGGTGGGAGGGCTGGTGGGACACACAGCACCCTGGGGGCCTCCCCAGGCTGTCCTAGACACACAGCTCCTCTCAGAGCAGGATTTTGGACATGGCCCAAGCGAGCTTGACCAACCCTATCAGAGGAGATCCCAAGTGACACCTCCAAGGGCTGTGTTCATGGCAAATAAAGCTCCATTATTGCTCATCCAGAGGTGTGGCTGTGCATGCACACGTGACAACACCAGGCTTGGAACAGGATGGGTTTTAAGGTCCATTCCAAACCAAAGCACTCCCTGATTCTCTGACAGCCAGATGCAGGACTGATGGTAGACATGCACAGGTGGGAGCCCACACTGTGGGTGCCCACAAGTCCCATCAGCTGGGGACA
>JAYDZK010000271.1:33087718-33090218 GCA_034509185.1 Euphonia xanthogaster
CGAGGTAACAGATGACTTCTGTCCACTGTCCACATCAGTGCCCAGTGACCTCCAATTGTTGGGAGTAGCACCATGTCCAATCCAATCCCCCACTTGTTTCCTAACCCAATCTTTCTCATGTCAAAGGACAAATTGCTTCATTCAGAAAATGGAAATAGATGGAGGGAGCTCACTTTGGCAGCATTTCCAATAACCAAATATCATGAAAGAAATGACATAAGAGATCCCACTAAGGGACCACAATATCCAAGCACATTGATCTGATTTACAAACCTTTTCTAATGCGAAACAAATGCTGTGGGTGTGAATTCATACTTAACCATAAAAACCCTTGCATTACTCTGTCTCTTATTAAATACCACATATAACTCTCAGCAGGTTTTATGTTGTGTTTTACTGTCAGGACTGGTTAAAGCTGGCCTAACATTTTGTTTGGCAATTAAGAAAATTTGTAGTTTAATTTATTAAACCAAAAGAAAAAAAAAGAAAACCCCAAACCAAACAACTGCACAGAGCACAATTAGTTTCATTTTATACTGTAGCTCAATCTAACTTCTAATTATTTATAATCATTCTGGTTTTTACGTCTGAAACTCCATTATTTCCAAGTTATGTGGTTTGGAAAACAGACACAGATAAAATTACAGCAGTCAGTCACTAAAAAGGAGGGTGCTGAAGGAAACTCCAGGAGTTAATGCTGCTAAAGAAAAGATGGATCTGTTCCAGCACCTGGATACACAGAGGATGAGAATGTAGGAACAAAACCCGGACAAAAGTCAAGGCAGCTACAAATCAAAGAAGGTAAAATTGTCCTTGGATTTCTGGAAGTAGTGGAAGAAGGAAACTCCCACCCCAAACCCAGAGTTATTCAGGATTATAGAATTATAAAAAAAACCAAAAAACAGAAAGAGAGAAAAGTAATCTCTAGAAGTATTGATGGCATAATTCACTGAGAGCAGGCAGTACCCAAGCCAGGACATCTTCCCAGGTCTAAAAGCCACCTCCAATGGAAAGAATCAAAGTTTTGGTGGAGCTTTTTCCTATCATCATTGACTTTCCTTCATCTCCGTGATGCCCAGTGACCAGCAGAAATCCAGCCATGACCACCCTGGGGGGCTGGAGCAGAGCTCTGGGATCGCTCCCTGAATCTCTTTGTGCCTCCAGCTCCTGGACTGTTTGTTTCCAGCAGGACAGCCCCACTGCAGTGCCCCTGAAGGATCCCTCTATGGCTTAATAAGCCTGTTTGGATTAGCACAGGCAGCTCGCTGCCCACCAGCATCTCGTGAAGCACAGAAGAAGTGCACAAACATAAAGAGGAAATCCTAATCAAATTTGGATTGGTAAAGAGCATTCCTGACAATCCACACAATACCAAGACCAATTCAATTTTATTGGTTGTTATTCAAAAGAAAGGGCACTCACATCTCTCCTTTGTGCATTAATAACCTCTCTTCAACGAGAGGATTGGGATTTTTTTTTGGTCCAGATTGGGGTTTTTGATAGGGCTCGTTGTTTGCTTTACAACTGAACTGAAGGTTCTGTGCAGCCACGGGGCCAGGGAGCAAACCAAGTGTGTGGTGAAGATTTTCAGTGGTGAATTCACCTTTTAATTGAGAGCACCACACCCTCCATGCTGTCAAATTAACTTCTTCTCCTGCACACGTCTCAGGAAAATGAGCTGATCCCAGAAGCGAGGCTGGACCTTGGCTTTACAGTAACTCCTTCAGCTTCCAGGTTAATTTTTGTTCCGCTATTCTTCCAACCTTTTTTTTCCTCAGAAACTTTTACCAAGTGCAGCGGGAATTTGACATGGAAGCCCTTGTTTGTATTGCTACTTTCCCAAAGCCTCCTTAAACACTGCTGGAGGCTTAGGCCAGGTTTCTTTATTTCCTTTTCTATTTCTTTATCATTAAGGCCAAGGAGTTTTTGAGCGAGCAGGATCCTGCTAATCGCTTGCCCCAGCCCCCATGGCTTTGTTTCTGTCAAAATAGCTCCTTTCAGCGGCTGCAGAGCGAGCTGTCTGGGCAAATGAACTGCTCTTTCTCACCAGATGTGTAACCGTGTTTCGTCTTTCACGAGAGACAAGCTGGAGCCGACTCCTTCCGCTAGCTGGGCCTATGCTACATGTCTTACAACAACACAAATGTAAGCCCCTTCCTTTCCACACATGTTAAACTCATTTCCTAGTGAATTATTGGGAAAACACGGCGCTATCCTCGCCGCGGCCGCGCGCGGATGCTGCAGTTTGCTCCCCGTGCCCCTGGCACGGGCGCTGCGCCACCCTGGGCTCCGTGGCATTTTCCTGGCTGTGGAACTTTTATTTTGCTCAAAGTACGACAGAAATTTTTAATCATTATTATTATTATTTATTAGGGTTTTTTAAAAAAATTTGCCTCCAGCCCTGCCACCTGGAGATCTCCAAACCCTGTGGAGCAAACACCTTCCCTCTCTCCTGAACAAACGCTGTTCACACTCTGGATATTTTCCATCTTGGAGAAAT
>JAYDZK010000271.1:33095218-33096935 GCA_034509185.1 Euphonia xanthogaster
AATATTATTCTAATTTTCATTCCTGGTTAATTTTCCTCGCGTTCTGCTGCAGTCACACTTTAATGCAATTCACCATTTACATCTGCAAAAGTCACACATCTCTCCAAAAAGAACTCTGCACAATGAACATGCCCGTAATCCAATAATAAAAGCTGTAACACGCTGCCTTGCATTTACTACGCCGCCAAGATTCCTCCACTTCCAACTATTTTTTAGCCAATAAAGCAGAAATAAATCCAGCTCGCAAGGCAACAACCCAGCACGATATGATTTCCATAGCTAAAACACTGAAGACAAATATAATTATATTGATTTTTTTGTACTTGGACTTCTATAAAGTGGTGAACTTGTTCTCAATTGCCTGACACAATCCCAGAGTGATGGCAACAACTGGTCAGCCCTATTTGATTACTAATAAGAGAGATGTCCCTTCTGTCAGATACCTCACATTCCCCACTAAGCAAACAGCTATTTCAGCTAGTTAAACATTAGCATTGCTCTCCACTGGTGGTGCATATTTCTTTAGGCTTAACTCAGGGAGTTTTCCAGGTTTAATTTTTCAGGCACTGGACAGCAAAGTTCATGATCAAAAGATAACTTTGTCCTGCGAGCTACTGAAACACAAGCCTTCTTCAAACCAGCCTAACCCTCTTCTTCACAAAACCGGTGTCGGGTGAACACTTCTCCATTTATTGCTCCAAGGAACCCATTTCAGCAGCCTGGCTCAATCCAAAATTGCCTTTTGCTGCTACCACACCGTCCACACAAAAACCTGGCTTTTCCGCTGCCCAAAACATCGCCTTTGCCACCAAAATCATTCCAAACCAGCTTTACCTTGCTCTGGCCGCAAATCTTTCTGGAAATAGGTTCTTTGGGAAATAAGGCCAGCGAGAAACCAGACAAGAGGCAAAGTGAAGGATGCACAGAGTTCATCTGGGTATGTAAATTAACGTTGGGCTACGCAACCAGCATGTGTAATTAGTTTCAATTATAACAACTTTGGTTTATTAGTTACATATTTGCTATTTGACGTAAAATGACAGCCACAATTGGAAAAAAATTGGGACACATCTCACAACTAATTGATAGCAGATTAAATTCATTCTAGCACAGGGCAAACCGTTCCTTCCACCGTACCACCCAAGCCTCAGCTGAGGGCAAGGCGAACGACAAAAAAATAATGTAAATACGAAATACTTGTTAACAAATTAGCAAAAAAAAGCACTTTGTGACACATCCCTCGGTTGAAAGCCAAAAACTCTCTAGGCATAAAGTGCTCCTCACAGTGAGAGCAGTGGCAGATGAAACCGCTTCCCCTGACAACTCGCAAGCAATTACCGAATCCCCACAGAGCGAGCCACCAGGTTTCCAAGTCAACCCACCTGTGCACGATAACACGAGAGGACAACAAATGGTGCGAGGCACAGCCTGAGCTCGCTGCTGCTGCTGCTGCTGCTGCCGGGCTGGCGCAGCCCCACGCCAGGCACAGCAAAGGTGCTGCGAGCGCCGTCCTTACCTGTCAATGATAACGGGGTCTGAGGGGGTTTCGTTTCTGTTGCCACAACTTTTCTTGTCACAGCACCGGCTGCGGAAGAATTGCAAAGAGCGGTTTTAGCACGGCTCTGCGGGCGCCCCGGCGGTGCTGCCGCGCTGGCCGGGCCGCCGAGGAGCGGCCCCGGGTCACCGGGGGCCCCCGAGCCTCCATCCCCCCGGCCCG
>JAYDZK010000271.1:33207013-33217631 GCA_034509185.1 Euphonia xanthogaster
AAATATAAATATAAATATAAATATAAATATAAATATAAATATAAATATAAATATAAATATAAATATAAATATAAATTTACACACACAGGGATGGATTTCTGTAGCTTTAAGAGTTACACCCCCCCCATGATTCTCTGATTTGATGAACTCCTGTGGTAATTCTGGACCTGCCTGGGGAGATGTGGTGCATGAAACCCCTCTTTGGGCAAAAGCTGCTTTGGAATTTTGATCAAATCCACACCCAAGCATTTGCTCCTCTCAGACAACAATTTTCTTACGGCTGCTGTGACTTTTCTGGTGTGTGATGCCAACATTTTGCTGGTTTTCTCCTTGCTGGTTTTGCCTTCTCCCATCAATAACAGCTCCTGGCAGAGCTTTAGAAACCTGACAAATCGTTGGCTATAAAACAGATTTGCCCACGGATGAAATATCTTTGTGGCCAAGCCCTCCCTCCTATAAATCAGGAGCACCAGTGCTTGTTTAAGTGACACATTTTGGAGCTCAGCGGGGGGAAAATGAAGGCACTGACTGATGGCAAAGCCCTCGTTCCTCTGCTTTTCATCCCAGGAATTCCAGGAGGGTACTGAGCACCCCAAAGAGCCCAGCAGGCCCCGAGGGAAGGGCTTGAAAGGGAGGGAAAGGCTCAAAAGCTCGGGATAATTTGCTGTCGTTGGTAAGGAGCTTGGAGGTGACAGCAGTGATTACCTTAATGAGTCAATTAAGGGCCAGGCAATTTGGGTGGGCTGGGGCTGCCAAGTGTGCAGCCCCCACTGGGAAGGGGGTCCCAAACCAGTAAGAAAAGGGCTCCCAAACCAGTAAGAGCCTGGCTGGGCTGCTGGGGCAGCAGAGAAGCTCTGGGAGCTGAAGAAGAGCAAATTCACCAGCCTGAGCGTTCTGACCATGGTAATTACCTTTGTTATTTGGTTAATTACCTTTGTTATTTGGTTAATTACCTTTGTTACTTAAGCTGGACCAGCTCTGGCCCCTGACCCTCTGGAAAGAGCAGAGGTGGAGTTGGAGGAGTTAGAATTTAATAAAAAAAAAAAAAAAAGAGTGTGTGGCTCCTGTGGCAGCAGCAATGAAGTTCCCTGGCTGTTTGCACCATCAGCCAGAACATTTTTTAAATGGAAATATACTCCACCTGGGATGTTCTTTGTGTTTTCCAATAGCATTGAAAACAAATTAGTAGAAATTTGGGTTTTGTTTGGAGTTGAGGCCCATCCCAGTCAGGATTTGATCAGTGCCCAGCACTGGGATTTCCCTGAGCTAATTCCAGTCCAGCAGCTCTGGCTGAACTGGAACATTTCTTGATTTCTTGTAAAAAAACCCACTCAGCCTTGTGTTAAAGACCTCTGGCAGTGGAGCAGCCCCCAGAACCTTTGGTAATTTTCTTCAGTCATTAATTATTCACAGTTTTGCTTCAAGAGTTGCTTTTTCCTCTGTGGTTCTGGCACTTTTCCCCTCGTAACCCCTGGCAATTGATGTGTGTTCCTGGCTGGATGAAGTGCTTGCTCTGGCAGGTGCTGTTATCCTTTTTGGCTCCTTAAACTGTGATCCAGGTGCCCCTGCCACCCTCTGGGATAAACCCAGCTGTGACCCCTGCAGCTCTTGCTCTCTGGTGCTGTTTTCTCATCCCCCACTCTGGTTTTGCAGCTTTTCCCTCAATGCTCTGCAGTGTGAGATCAGGGAGAGCTGCTCAGGGAAATCTTTTAGAGTTTTGGGGTTTAAGGGCTGAGAACTGCCCAGACCCTTCACCCGTGGGAGGTGAAGAATTGGCCGTTCTGGTTTTCTCTTCTGGGCCTGGCACTCATCTGCTGAAGGACTTTTCACCAAAATTTAAATCCTTTTCATCCTTTTACTGAGGACAACGATTTTCCTGTAGCTCAGGCCCGTGCCAGGGCTAATTTCACTTTGGGTACCCAAGGGTGTTGACACAAATACTTTTAATGTTGGGAAGAAATATTCTTGCCTTTGTCTCAGCTGCAATCACTTGCACATCTTGAATTTGTGGATAATTTACATGTGAGGTGGACAAATTTCTGGAAAGGCTGGTCCCAGTCTGAGGTGAGCAACTCCAAAGGGTGGGAAGGGCCCCCAAAACCCACCCAGTGCCACCCCTGCCCTGGGCTTTTCCTGTCATGATCCAGGTGCTCCTGTGAGGAGTTTTCCACCTTGCCCAGACTCTGAAGGCCTCCATGGTGTCCCAGGTACTGCAGGGTTTTTATTCACCTGGGAAATGGGGGAAGATCCCGTAGGAAAGAGGAATTCCCTCTGGATGTCTGTGCCTTGGCTCTGCACTTTCCTTTCTTTCCTGCTTTTCCAGCTCTTCCCTGCCAGTGTCTTGGATCAGGTGCCCAGTCCCTCCTGTTCTTGTTTTTCCCCTTATCCCCAGGGAGGAAATCCTGGAGTGCTGCAATTCCAGCCTTGCTCCAGACACATGCTTTGGTCTGCTGTGTGAAAATGGAGCACCTTGTGTAAAACTCCATTTGAGGGGCTCGACAAACTGTACAGGGGATGGAAAAATGCAGGATGGATGGGCTGCTAGCTGAGGATAAACACTGCTGCTGCTGCTTGCTTTGCCAGGGAGCACAGCAGGTATCCTGGGCATAAAATGGGGGAGTTCACCAGGCTGGACAGACAGACAGACAGACAGGATTCTCCTCAGGCAGTTCATCCTGAAATCATGGAATTGTATCCGCTGCATAGTGCAGGGCTGCAGATGGGCTCAGAGCAAGTGAGAAGCATTAAAATACACAACAAGGAGGCAGAATAATCTTGGTTGTGTTTCCTGCTCTCACAGTTATGAAGAATGGGCTAAAGGCCACTGGATACAATTCTGAGAAACTTCAGATCCACCAAAAGCTCTTTCCAGACAGCTTTCCCATTAAATCAAGCCTCTCTTTACCTCCACGATTTGTTTGGCCTCAATCACTGAAGGTGTCAATTGTCTGAAGGAGCGTGGACTCAGGGAGTTAATTTTGTATTTAAGAAGAGAATTTCTGCCAGAACATGAATATTTAAGGTTTATTTGTCGTAAGAAGCACAAATTCTGTGTTTTCAGTGGCTGCAGGAGCATTGATGAAGATCAGAAATTTGATGCAGAAATTGTGGTTTTGTCATGTTTGAATGAGACTTGCTGCAGTGGCACTGGGATTTCTGGGAGCTGTAGGGACAGTTATGAGAGCAATGCACCATTTTTTGCTTGTTTTTCATTAAATAACTGCTAGGAGGCACAGAAGGAGATTTACAGTAGCCAAATGAGATGTGCTGTAATGCAGCACTGAGTTAATTTTGCTGTAATGATGCTTTGCTGTGCCATTTACTCCGTGACATTCCCACAAAGCTGCTGCTCTTAACAAGAAACCCGAGTGCCCTTCAGCTCCTCCCTGCAAATCCTCTCGTTTCCTCATTAAGGCTTCTTTTTTTTACATTTTGCCTCCAGTGTGACAAGTTGATCCGAGGGCTGGAGCACCTCTGTTGTGAGGAGAAGGAGGGGGAACTGGGATGGTGCAGCTGCAGAGGAGAAGCTCTGGGCCAGCTGTGCCTTTCAGCAGCTGAAGGAGCCAACAGGAAATGTGGAGAGGGATTTGGGACAAGGGACAGAGGGACAGGACACAGGGAAGGGCTTCCCTCTGGGAAAGGGGAGATTTAAATGGGGTGTTGGGAAGGAGCTGGAATCCCCAGAGCAGCTGGGGCTGGCCCTGGATCCCTGGCAGTGCCCGAGGCCAGGCTGGGGCTGGGAGCAGCCTTGGAAGGGTCAGGGCTGGAGCAAGGTGGATTTCAGGTCCCTCTGCACCCAAAGCAGGCTGTGGCTCTGGGCTGGGGCAGCTGGGAGGGGCATGCCTGCTGTTCCAGCACGGGATCCCTGTTTCTCTCCCCAGGATGCAGAGGCAGGAGCTGGATCTCTGGGCAGCATTTCCCACCAGTGCCTTAATTTCTGCAGCAATTATCTCCAACACTCATCACTCGGTGCCCAGAGCCCCTCAGAGACACCAGACTCTTCCTCTTCCTCACGTGTGTGTCTTCCTAGCTTAGCTTTTTCCTCATGGAGAAGAAGGATCTTCAAATTAGAGGAGATAAATTACACACACACACACAAAGATATTTATTTATCTCTGCTTGGGATGGGATCATTTACACCTGGAGTAGGTGTGGGAGGTTTTACTCTGCTCACACAGGGAGGGTTGGGAAGCTGCCAGGCACGGACTCATCAAGGTTGGAAAAGACCCCCAAGAGCACCAAGGCACATCCAAGTCCCCTTCCCAGCCCCCCATTTCCTTAAAAACCGGCTGGAATTTCACCATGGGTGCTTCAGGATCGAGCCTGGAGAAGCTTTTGGATCCTCAGGGGCAGGAGGCTGTCCCCTGGTGAGCTGGGGGTGCCCAGGGCAGGGCAGGGCAGGGAGGAGCACACCCAGAGGTTTGGGCTGGGAAAAGCCCCCAGCAGAACAAAATCTGGTTCCTGCTGCTTCCTGTATTTTCAGTGCTTGAAGGAAAGGTGGTCAAGCAAAAGAGTGGAGAAAGCCCGGGGGTAGAGCCTCAGCCCCTATTTAGAGAAGCAATTAGGCACCTGTCAGAGCAATTAGCGGCTAATGTGATTTCGGGATAATTGCAGAATAATTGCCCGCGTGCCTGCGGTGGGCTGGGTTTCTTGTTGTTAAAGCTGTTGGAAGTTAATGCCTCGCTGATGTTTGGGCTGCAGCCACAGAACACACTCCAGCATCCCGTGAGAATGGATGAACAAGCTCTCATCCCAGTGAAAATGGATGAACAAGCTCTCATCCCAGTGAGAATGGATGAACAAGCTCTCATCCCAGTGGGAATGGATGAACAAGCTCTCATCCCAGTGAAGGCGCTCGTGGCAGCCGATGGAGGGTGAGCACAAAATCCAACATTGGCTTTGGGTACAAGGCTGTGACCAGGCACCTTCTGGGGAGGGGAGCAGGCTCTGAGGTGCCTGCTGTACCCCCCACTCTGGGGCAAATTCGGGGGCAGTTAATTTGAGTCTTCCAACTCAGAGCTCAAAATTATTGGAAGTGTCCAAGGCCAGGCTGGAGCAGCCTGGCACAGCAGAAGGTGTCCCTGCCATGGCAGGGGTGGAATGGGATGAATTTTAAGGTCCTTTCCCACCCAAACCATTTTTTGTCATATTTCCAAATATGAGGAGATAATGGAAACCTGCCTCCCTAGCTGCTGGAATTCTGTGCTGACTCCTCAGGGAGGCTGGACCAAACCCCTTGGAGCCTTGTACTGAATCCTCTTTTGGCAAGTGCCTTTGGCAATCCAGTTAAATCACATCTCGGGTTCCCCTCTGCATTTTGTGCTGTCAGGTTCTTGCAGGGTTTGCTGTCAGGGGAAGTGTTTGATTTGATTTAAGCAGGAGATAAGATAAGCACATTGGAAATGGAGCTATCGATGGTGGGCTGTAATTTACAAAATTGCAGCATTTTCTTTATTGAAGCTCTGAAAAATAAAGCAGCACCACAGCTCGCAGCTGGTTGTTTAAGGTAAGTAGGCACAGAGTGATCAGCCCAAATCACATAAACCCAACAGGAATTCCCTCCCATCCTCCCGTGCTGAGAGGGAGCAGCTGAACTTTCATTGCCATGAAGTTTACTTTTGGTTTGAGCTGAACTCAAATGGTTCCAAATCACCAGAACTCTGCATCTGGAGGGAGAAAAGGCTTTTGTGTCCTGGTGGCTGTGGTGTGACCACGGGAGATGTGAAATGAGAACATTGCTGGGGCTTTCTGCTTTGTCTTGCAGGGAATTGTCTGAACTTGGAGCTTCTGCCTGCAGGACCCTTGGGACCATTGTTGTTCATCTTGTGAAGCAGCTCAGGGTGTTTGTAGCTCTCCTTCATCTTCCTCCACCATGGAATCATGGAGCTGTTTGGGTGGAAGGGACCCCAAATCCCACCCAGTTCCCCCCTGCCATGGCAGGGACACCTTCCCCTGTCCCAGGTGCTGCCAGCCCCAGTGCCCAGCCTGGCCCTGGGATCCAGGGGCAGCCCCAGCTTCCCTGGATAATCTGCCAGGGCCTCCCCGTTTTCCTCTGGCTTTGGGGTGAGAAGCATTTACACCCCACATCAGCAGCAGCTAACCTGAGTAGCAGAACATCTCCACCATAATTAACCTTTTAATTAACATCTCCACAATTAATTTCCTCCAGACTTTAAGGCAGCTAAAGCACAGCTGTGCTGGCTGGAAGCTGGACGTGATTATTTTGGAGAACAGAAAGCTCAGCTCCCACTCAACAGATTTGCAGCAATTAAATCTCCACCACTGGCACTTCTTTTACATTTCTTATCTCAGGAAATGACTTTTTGGACCAGTTGAGCTCCTGCTGCTTCTCAGCTGGCCCTGGAATGGAAGTGCAGAAATGTTGTTTGAATCATAAAGTTAAAAGCCACAAGCTGGGTTGAATATTCAGGGAGAGGTTGAGTTCCCCAGGTCCCCCCAGCTCAGGGGTGTTCCAGGGGGCTGGAGCATCTCCAGGGATGGAGACCCCACACGTTCTCCGTGTCCATCCCTGGATTTCTGAGCCAAAGATCCTTAAAGAAATCCCAGGTGGTTCCAAGCACTGAAGGGATTCACCCTCAGCAGCAGATTCTGGGACGTGGCAGCTCCCCACAACATCCCAGCCCCACATCAGCTCCACTCCCAGCAGATGCAAATCTCCAGTTTACACAAAATACACAAAAGTCATAAAATCCTGGCACCTCAGTGCCTCCATCCTGGCTGTTTCCTGTCCCTGGAAGCAGGCTCTGCCTCTCCAACCCAAATTAAACCAGGATCTGGCAAATTTTCACGTTTCAGTAAATGTTTACCCCAAATTCCCTGTCCTCCTTTCACCTCTTCCCCATGACCATCCCCTCAGTGCACAGACTCTGATGTTCCTCTTTTCCTCTCCTTTTAACTCTAAATCATTCCCTCCGGACTTCCACAACTCAGAAATAACAGGAACCAGATGCTGCTTTCTGGTTTTCCTTTCAATTTCCAAATTACTTCTAAATTGTGACCTTGCCTACCAAGATTTTGCCCACAGCAAGGTTTTATTGCTGTGTTATCAACTGCAGAAAATAAACCCCTCACATTAGAAAAAAGAAACAGACCTTTAATTAACTGTAATGATGGTTCTGGGGGCCATTATCACACTTTCCAGCTGCAATAAAAAGCTTTTAAGAGGGTTGACAGCAAGTTCAGCCCTTAGTCCTCCCTCCTTCCCAGCACCCAGGCTGAAGGGGGGAGGAAAGACCTCAGCCCCCTCTAAAGGGATAATTTGGAATATCTCAGACTCCTGAGCAGTTGGTTGTGCCACAGAAATGCCCTCAGAGTTCTCCCTGCAGCTTTTATCCACTTTAAGATGAAAGAATATCCAATTATTGTTAATTTTGGTTACATCCAAGAGTTTGGTACCATCTCACCTCTTCCCACCTTTGTTGCTTTTCCAGGCACAGAGCAGCAGGAGTTAAGCACGGGAAAAATCCAAATTTCCTGCTGGTGGCAAAGGAACTTTCTGAATTTTCTATTCCATCACCAAGTCTGCAAGCCAGAATTGGTGCCAACGTTTTTCCAGGCTGCAGTTCCACCACACGAAATGGATTTAAATGCCACACCTGGGAATTTGGGGTTTGCATTTAAAGAAGCTGTGGGGTGGAATTTTGATGCATTTCTCCAATTTCCCTCGGTTTTCCCAAGCAGTAATTGTTCCTCATGTACTTTTCTAATCAAATAACGTCTGCAATCATTCCAGGTGGGAATGGAGGGATTTGTCCTGAGCTGCCCTGGTGAGCCCCAGACACACCTCCAGCACGGGGCAGGGCACGTGGCTCCCAGCTGCAAATTCCAGCCCCAACTTTTCTTCATTTGCACCCAAACCTCCCAAAGCAGAGGGAAAGAAATGAGAATCTGAGTGCTCTGAGAGGCTCTGGCGTCGGGAAGGAGCAACCCCTGCTCCTCTGGAAACTGATGTTCTCATTCTGCAGCAAGCCCAGCTGGGAAAAATAACAGAGGGATAAATCCAAAACACTGCTTGGCATGGGGAAAG
Source organism: Euphonia xanthogaster (assembly GCA_034509185.1). Lineage (NCBI taxonomy): Eukaryota > Metazoa > Chordata > Aves > Passeriformes > Fringillidae > Euphonia > Euphonia xanthogaster. Next base: position 33,215,061 of record JAYDZK010000271.1, read on the forward strand.
CTCCCAGTGCTCCCAGGAAGGGCAGAGGGAGAGGGATGGGACAGAGGGATAAATCCAAAACACTGCTTGGCCAGGGGAAAGCTCCCAGTGCCCACAGGAAGGGCAGAGGGAGAGGAATGGGACAGAGGGATAAATCCAAAACACTGCTTGGCCAGGGGAAAGCTCCCAGTGCCCACAGGAAGGTTATTAAAGCTATTAATGGAATCTAACCAGCTTTATTCCAAAGTGAAACAGGTGCTTCCCAGTCCATCCCTTCCCAGTCCATCCCATCCCAGTTATCCCTTCCCAGTTCATCCCTTCCCAGTCCATCCCTTCCCAGTCTATCCCATCCCAGTTATCCCTTCCCAGTTCTTCTCTTCCCAGTTCATCCCATTCCAGTCCATCCCTTCCCAGTCCATCCCTTCCTGGCCTCCCCTGGATGACTCTGGGGCAGGAGGGGCTGGGTTTATTCCCTGCTCAGGGATTCTCCCCAGGATGACTCTGGGGCAGGAGGGGCTGGGTTTGTCCCTGCTCAGGGATTCTCCCCTGGATGACTCTGGGGCAGGAGGGGCTGGGTTTGTCCCTGCTCAGGGATTCTCCCCAGGATGACTCTGGGGCAGGAGGGGCTGGGTTTGTCCCTGCTCAGGGATTCTGCCCTGGATGACTCTGGGGTAGGAGGGGCTGGGTTTATTCCCTGCTCAGGGATTCTCCCCAGGATGACTCTGTGCAGGAGGGGCTGGGTTTATTCCCTGCTCAGGGATTCTCCCCCATTCTGCAGTGATCCTCTTGGAGCCCAGGTTCCCAGACCCCCCTCAGCCCCTGCCTGATGCACAGAGCCAGGGAGGTAGATAAGGATGGGAGCAGCTCATCTGTCATCCCCACAGCTCCTTCCATCCTTTCCCATGGACAGCCCAGAATTCCTGGGACACCACAGTGCCAGGAGAGGGGAGTTCTGCCCAGTAATCAGCAATGGGATTAAAACCTGGGTGTTTGCTGGGCACCCAGCACCGTGGGCAGTGCCTGGTGTGGTTACAGGACCTGTGGAATTCCAGAATTCCTGTGGGTTTAGCAAGCAGCACACTGAGTCTTGGATCCATGTGCCAAATCAGGAATCCCCTGCCAAGCTCTTTGGTGAGGTTCACTCCCAAGGGAAATGTTTTTGCTGTATTTGTGCCTTGCCCCTCGTGCTGTGCCCCACTTGAGAGGATGAACTCAGGCCTCCAAAAGCCAGAGGTGAAACTGCTCAGTTCAGTGACAACTCCAGCACTCCTGCTGGGATCAGAACTGATGAGATGGGGATTATTTCCTGATATTTCCCTTTTCAGACACAGCCTGTCCTTTGTTCCAGCATTTTCCCTGCAGCTGAAACCAAATCCTCGCCTTTGGCTGCTCCTGCAAGGTGAAAAACCCCTTTGGATCTCACCTTGGGCTGCCAGGTGTGCCTGGGACTGGGAACTGCAGCAGGGCAGGGTCCCTGCCCAGGGGAGCCTCGTGGCCAAAGGAAAGCTGCACTTCAAGGCAGCCAGAATTGAGAGCAGAAACAAAAGGAAACAGAATCAAAGCTGCTCCTCAAGAATCAGGCCTGGAAAAAAATAAAAAAAATTTAAAAATGGGTGCTTTCAAGCCTGACTAAAAATAGCTGGCTCAAATTCTTCTGTAATGCCTTCAAAGATAGGAAATGACAGGAGAAATGAGAAATCAGCCTGGCTGTGCTCAAACCACAGCCTGGGAGGTCGAGGGGACCACGGAGATCCCCCAAACAAATCAGCAGTGCAGTAACACCTCCTGCCACACCTCAGCTCTTACTCCTTCCTTACCAGAGCTCCTCCCGGTTTGGACTGCAGCCACAAACTGGTTCTTGCCCTCCTCAATCCCCAGGCCAGGCACAAGCTGACTCTTTCTTCATGCTCCCCACGGGTGCTGGAGCTCTGTTTGCTGTGGCAATTGAACTTCTGCAGTTCTGTTTAGAGTTTTAAACCCCGTGTGCTTCTTTTAAGTCTCCCCTTCCTGTTATTCCCTCTGCTTTGTTGTTCATTTATTATTGCAGGTTCAGCCTTGTCACATCCACCCTTTATTCCTCCATCTCATAAAGCTTTGATTGTGCCATTGCAGCTGAGAACTTTTCTTCCCTCGTGGTTTAGGAAACTGCACTTCAGTTGTTTGTTCCATATGGGATATGAGGGAAGCATTCCTGCCAAGGCCACCACCGACCCCTGTCCCCCCGTGCCACACTTACATGGCCTGGGACAGACACAGGGACATCCAGCACTCCCCACGAAGGAATCTGCCCTAAAATCCAACCTAAACCTGCTCTGAGGGAAGGACTTCTTCATGGAAAGGGTCCTTAAACACTGCGAGGAGCTGCCCAGGGAGGTGGTGGAGGTGCCCAGGGAATGCCTGGAGGTGGCACTCCGGGCTCTGGGGACAAGGTGGGCATGGGCACAGCTGGGACTGGCTGATCCCCAAGGTGGCTCCAGGCACAGCTGGGACTGGCTGATCCCCAAGGTGGGCATGGGGCACAGCTGGGACTGGCTGATCCCCAAGGTGGGCATGGGGCACAGCTGGGACTGGCTGATCCCCAAGGTGGGCATG
>JAYDZK010000271.1:33349467-33360237 GCA_034509185.1 Euphonia xanthogaster
CCTGGATCCCTGGCAGTGCCCAAGGCCAGGCTGGACACTGGGGCTGGGAGCACCTGGGGCAGGGGAAGGTGTCCCTGCCATGGCACGGGTGGAAAAAGATGAGCTTTGAGGCCCCTTCCAGCCCCAGCCAGGCTGGAATTGTAGGAATTTCAGGCTCACTGGGCCCAAGAAGAGGATCTGTGTGGAGCTCCCCTCACCCTGTGCTTGGGACTGACTCAAACACAAAACTTGGTTTCCTTCTGCAATAACAGTGGCAGGTAAAGGGAGCTCCGTGGCTTTTCAGGTTCTGAAGAGCAGATGATTCAACAGCAGGATGAATAAATAATGAAGGAAAGTGAGATTATAAATGGTACTTCCTCATTTGAAAGGCCTCGTCTCCTGATTCATCGTTATAAATGCGTTACAAACTTCGGGTCATTTCCAAAATAATAGAACGCTTCAAGATTACCCTTAGCTTTATGTAAATGTAATTTTAATATTCTATCTTCATTAATTATCTAATCTTGGGAGCAAACAAACTCCTGACACAATTCTGTAGCTATTTTGCCAGCAGGATTTCCTTTGAAGTCGGCGGTGGTTGTAAGAGGAAGTGGATGACAGGACTGAGCCTCACCAGCACTTTTGGAAGAAAAGGAACTTAAACAGTAGCTGAGAATCCAGACTTCCTATGGGCACAGAGCTATTCCTGCACTGCCACACGTTCATTAGTGCCAGAAAAGTGGCATTTTATTCCCGCTGCTCCTGTTCCAGAAGCGTGGAAGGGGTTTGCTCCCACCTCCTCCCAGTCCTGCTCTCCTCCCTTGGCTCCCAGCGCAGAGCCTGGCCCTGAATGAAGACCCAGCGGGGCTCAGGGAGCTGCAGCTGGACCTGGTGTGTCTCTGTAGCTCTGTTTTCTCTCTAAAGCAGCTTTGCACCTCATCATTTTGGCAGGTGGGGCTGGGTAAGCTCTGCGGAGCAGCCTGAGCATCGCCACAGACGTGGCAGAACCCCAGAGTGGTTTGACTGGAAAAGGACCCCAAAGCCCACCCAGTGCCACCCCTGCCATGGCAGGGACACCTCCCGCTGTCCCGGGCTGTCCAAGCCCTGTCCCTCAGGCACTGGGTGCCAGCCTGGGCCCAGGGAAGCCTGGGCAGCCCCCACGTGTGCCCCCCTCAGTGTCCCATCCCTGCGGTAATGCAGCCTGGATGTTTTCCACCTCCCTCGGAGTTTCACCCAGCTCGACACATATAAATGCTCATATTAAAAGGAATTAATATTATTAATATCATTAATAACTTACATTCCGTTTCTTCAGAGCAGCAAGAGCAAAATCAGTGCATGGGATAGGAGAGGGCTGGGCTCAGAATCCCCCCCTGGCCCAGGCAGCAGCAGGGCTGGTACTGCTCCCCTCAGAGCTCCTGAGCTGAGGCACAAAATCCAGGTGTGAGCCTGGCGTTCCACAGCCCCAGAGCTGCTCATTCCACCCCAGCTGCTCTGTGCCAGGGAGGATGGATATTCCAGGCTAGGCTGTCATCAATAATCCCATCCATGCCTGTCGATTACCTCACTAATTACTTCTCCTAAGAAGACTGCTGAGCATGATTACAAACGTGGCTTTGTTTTGATTGTCTGTTTTCCTGGCCAGTAGCAGAAGCCTGAATTCCTTGACTGTTTAACAATATAGATAATGTTCCCTGTGCTTTCCCAATGCCTGGAGCTGACCCCGGGAGTACAAACTCAGTAACACAACGCTGAAAAACTCATCTGCAAACTGCTCAAAGTTGGCAAATTAAACCCTATTTGCATACAAAAAACTCGTCAGAAGAGCACTGAGGGCCAGATTCTGCTCTTCTGAAGGTCTGCAGGCAGCACCTGCTCATCCCTGCTGCTGTGGCTAGGGGAGCAGGCAGCGCCCAGGGCTGTGCCCACCCCCAGATCCCCACTCCTGCCTGGGAAGGGGTGGGACACCAGCAAGGAAAGGACATTGTTTAAGGAACCCAGCTGGCCCAGGGCTGGGTCAGGGGACACCCAGAGTGTCCTGGAGCAGGGTCCAGGGGGTCACTCTGCCCAGAGCCCACCAGGACCACGAGGCTGGAGGGATCCAGGGATGGGCTGTGTTCCTGGGCTGGTTCCAGGCTGGTTCCAGGGCTGCATTCCCGGGCTGGTTCCTGGGCTGGTCCCAGGCTGGTTCCAGGGCTGCATTCCCGGGCTGGTTCCTGGGCTGGTTCCAGGCTGGTTCCTGGGCTGCATTCCTGGGCTGGTTCCTGGGCTGCATTCCTGGGCTGCATTCCTGGGCTGGTTCCAGGCCGGTCCCAGGTTGGATCCAGGCTGGTTCCAGGTTGGTTCCGGGCTGGTTCCTGGGCTGGTTCCTGGCTGTTTCCCGGGCTGGTTCCAGGCTGGTTCCAGGCTGGTTCCAGGGCTGGTTCCAGGCTGGTTCCAGGCTGGTTCCAGGGCTGGTTCCTGGCTGGTTCCCAGCTGTTCCTGGCCGGTGCTCCACAGGCAGTAACTCATCCCTGCCACCACAGGAAGGAGCTCCAGCACTGCTCGTGGAGCATCACTCGGCCCTGCGGCTGCCTGGGCTCACATCTGCCCGTGCTGCTCCATGCACTCCATCCTCGCTGATGCCTTCAGCTCCAGCTGTGCCATTCCCAGGCTCTGCCCTGCCCCAGGGGGAGCCTGCAGCCCACAGCCAGAGCCAGCAGCTCTGCTCCCAGCTCGGGCACACAGAACAATCCTTTCCCAGCCCCAGAGCCAAGGACAGCGCTGCAGCTGCAGCCCCAAAGGTGCCGAGAGCAGGGGATGGAGGAGAGCAGCCTGGGAGGCTGGGACTGCATCCCCTGGAGCTGGGGCTGGACACTGAGCCAGCCTGGAAATGGAGCAGAACTGCCCAAAGTGTGAGAGCTGCTGAGCCGGGCCCAGCTGGGCTGGAGCCAGTGCCCAAGGTGTGTCCTGGGAGGCCTTGGAGCCAATCCCTGCTTTATTCCTGAGCCCTGCCCAGCCCTGCCCCAGGAGCTCTCAGAGCACTGCCCAAGGTGTGTCCTGGGAGGGAATGATTTCCTTGGCACCAATCCCTGCTTTATTCCTGAGCCCTGCCCCGGGAGCTCTCAGAGCACTGCCCAAGGTGTGTTCCCAGGTGCCACCTCCACAGGTCCCCAGGTGTCAGCCCCAGGGATGGGCACTCCCCAGAACCCCCCAGAGCTGTTTCCCCCAGCCCCGGGCAGGGTTGGGCTCTGCCCCCTCCCCTTCTTGTGCCCCTCTCTGGGAATCAGCCCTGCAGGAAGAGGATTTTCCCTGCCTCGGTACCAGCTCAGCTACATTGAGATATTTTGGAGGATATTTTGGAGCAGCGTTTGTTTCACAATAAAGCCATAAAAACACAGACTGCAATTTGTAAGGAGATCTGTGCAGAAGATCCAGACACATCAACCTCCAGCTGACTGTGTCTGAATTATTAAATCAATATTTTATTCTTTTAGGAGGAAAAACATCACATCTGAGGGGAAAATTATTTTTAATACAAACAAAACACAGGCCTTGAAAGTCTCAGCCTACCGTGCCTACACTCACGGCCCCCTCAGATGGAAAAGGTCTTTATTAAAAATGCTCTTTAAAGTTAAATGAATTCTTGTTTTGCAGGCAGTGCCTGTTCCAAGCAGAAGCACAGCTTTGCTGTGATTCCAGGGAAAGGCTTTTCTCTTCAAAGGAGAAACAGGAGGAATATATAAAAAAAAGATATTTTGTTCCATGGGGTAAAGCCTGGTCTAAGAACTGACTGATTTGGGTTGGAGGGACCCCAAATCCCCCCCAGTGCCCCCCTGCCATGGCAGGGACACCTTCCCCTGCCCCAGGTGCTCCAGCCTGGCCTTGGGCACTGCCAGGGATCAGGGGCAGCCCCAGCTGCTCTGGCAGTTTTGATGGTTAATCCCCAGCTGGTGTCATTGCTTTAAAACCAGTGATGGCCGCATTGATTTCAACAGGCAAACGTGGAAAAGTTCATTTGGAGAGGTTGGAGTGAGTCCTTCCAGCTCAGAAATGTCCCAGCAGAGCTGGAGACCCCATGTCCTTGAAAAGCTGCCTGGGATGTGCAGCTCAAGCAAGCAGGAGAATTTGCAAAGACAGGGGTTTTCTCTCTAAATAAATAACAAGCTGAGAAAGAAGAGGAGTGTTCAGAGAATGTTCAGTGAATTGGCAAAGATTTCTTTGCCTTCTTTTAAATCAAACCCTTCATTTTCTCAGCAGCTAACTCCAAACTGATCAGCTACACAAGGCACTGGGGGGAAGGAGATGATCTCTAAGGTCCCTTCCAAGCCAGACCACTCAATGATTTACCTTGAAAATTATCCTCAGAGTTAAATATTGGCAAATTATTCACTTCTGTTGGAGGAGGAGGAGGAAGAGGAGGAGGAGGAGGAGGAGGAGAAGGAGGAGGAGGAGGAGAAGGAGAAGGAGAAGGAGAAGGAAAAGGAAAAGGAGAAGGAGAAGGAGAAGGAGAAGGAGAAGGAGAAGGAGAAGGGACGGGGTTGTGGTCTGCAGTGAGGGTGAGAGCACAGGATCAGCTCTCTGACTGATTATCATTTAAAAAAAGAACAAAAAATAAATCCTTGCTTCTCTCCCAAAGCCAAGCCCTGCTGAGCACCTGGATGAGGAAACACAACAACCAAAAAACAGTTGGAGGCTCCTCCCTCCCTCACAGGAGAGGAGGGAAAAAAGTTCAATTTAGAGCAATTTCAACAAATGTGAAGCATCCAGTCAGGGCTGAACCCAGTTCCCTGTCTGAGAGGAACTTCTCACAAACTCCTAAAAGCTCCAAGCCAGCTCCAGGTGCCTCTCTGGGAAGGGAAACTGGGAATGCTGGGAATGCAGAAATGATGGTTTTCCTTGGAAAGGGGACGGAGTTTTCCCTTTCAAGGAAAAAACATCATTTCTGCATTTCCAGCATTCCCAGTTTCTCCCATTCCCCTTCCCAGTGCAGAGACTTTAAACACAGGAACCTCAGGTGGGAGGAGAAGTGCCTGGAGCCAGGAGAGCTCAGAGAACAGGGAATCCAGTGGGCAGGGCCCGTGCAGAGGCAGCAGTGCCCAGTGCTGGGGACACAGGGCATGGACATCAGCCAGCTGGAATTGCTCACAGGAGCACACCCAGAGCATCTCTCCCTGCATCCAGAGGGGTGAACTGGAGTCTCCTGGGAACTCTGCCATCCTTTGTTCTCATTTCTCTGGCTTCTCTTCGTTTCTGCTCGGGATTAGCTCTCCCAGCAATGATCACAGGGAAGCCTGCTCCCAGGGGGTGCCATGCAAGCAATATTTACCAAAGTAAACCCAAGCAAAGAAATCAAAATATGAAGAACTAAGTTTAAAAAAAAAAGCAGCCACAAAGTACTTCAAAAAGAGAACCAAAATGACTTTAACTCTTGCTCAACCACTAAAAGGCCTTCTTGGGAGGCTGAAAAGCAGAGAAAAAAACATCCCAAACCGACTAAAACCTCCCAAAATCATCCTCTGCACATCTTCACGCTGCCCACGTTGTGCACAGTTTGTTCCCTCAGGATTTTGCATTTTACCCAAATGCAGATAAGCCACATAACATTATCCTTGGATTTTTCCTCCTGTTTGTCTCGGGTTCAGACCAGTACAAGCCAGCCAAGGGTGCCAGCACACCAACTGCTCCTGCCATTACCCAAGCAAAGCCATTTTCAGCATTTTATTGGCACCTGAAGCCAAAATGAGCAAGCTCGAGCCCGTGGCAGCCCACTCCACCTTAATCCAGCTTTTAATGACAATTTCCTAACTTTCAGTGCCTTGTCCTCGGGGAGGCCAACCCTGAGCTCCATCTGGAGATGCCCTGGGTCACTCTCCTCTCCCGTGATCCAGCCAACTCCAAATGAAGCTGCTCTCCATGGCCTGGCCTGGCTGGCTGGGGAGCTTCCAGGGCTGTCTCCCAGTGCCCTTGGTTGAACTGAAAACCATTAAAAAACACTAAAAACCATTAAAAACCACCAAAACCCATTAAAAACTATGAAACCCATTCCACTCCTTGACAGGTTTTTCCACCCTGAAAACTGAACAAAATGGAGACACCCAAAAGCCCCAGGGCACTCACCTGAGCAGGAGCACACCCAGGAGATCCCTCAGGGATGTGAAACCATGGAGCAGCTGGAGGCTGGGGAGCAAGGACGCTCCTGAAGGGGCCTGGGGCAGCACTTTCCCTTGTCCCTGGCCACCCCACAGCCAGGAATCCCTTCCCAGTGTCCCACCCACCCTGCCCTCTGGCACTGGGAAGCCATTCCCCCTTGTCCTGGAACTCTGAAGTATTCCAAGCTCATTTTTGCAAGGCAGCAGAAAGTTCCTTTATCGCCTTGATTATAAAAATATCCAGCACACACCCAAATAAAAATGACTGTGAGTTGGAGAAAGTATCCCCTCACTCCAAGCAAACAGAAGTCTATGGAGCAAAAACTTAAAATTTAGGTCTCCTGAGGAAAAAAAATCACAATTGGAGCAGCACAAAGGCAGAGATCTCCTGATGTTTCTCCAGCCCCATCCTACCTGCGCAGCCAGAGTGACTCTTTTGTTTCCAATATCCTCAGATTTCCAATGGATCTCACTGGAATTTGCACACAAATCTTGATTTTTGGCAGGAGCCCACTCTGGTTTTCCATCTGTCCAGTAAAAATCACCAGCCCTGTGTTGTTTTCCCCATTATTTCCTGGAATTCCAGAGTGTCCTGAGCTGGAAGGGACCCACAAGGGTCCAGTCCAACCCCTGGCCCTGCACAGACACCCCAACAACCCCCATCCCATCCCTGACAGCATTTTCCACTTGAGTTCTGGCAAAAAAAACAAAACAAACCTCTTCAAAACTCTTCTTTGCCCCTGAAATCCCCCTGAAAAGAGGCTTGAAATGCTTCTTAATTACAAAAGTTAAATATTTATTTATACAAATATGATGAGAAAAATCTCATGCAGACTCTTCACACACAGGAACAGAACCCAAATCCAACTGGGATGGCTTCACCACAGAACTGGGGTTGGAAGGCTGAGGGGAACCCTGCCCACAAGTTCTGGGCCGGAGAGTTCTCCTATGGAACACAAGCCAAGATTTCCACACTCTTCACCAAGATTTACAAGGAATAGCTGATCACTACTACTCAGAGGACTGGACAGAGACGGATGAGCAGCGGGAGCGGGTCCTGCAGAGCACCAGACCCCACACACTTGGTGGAAATGCAGAGGTGCCAAAAGATTGCTTGAGATAATTCCCCTAAATGATGGAAATGCCTTGAGATTGCTCTGGATGGCATCTGCTTCTGCTTAATTATAAATCTGCATCGGAGTCATAACTTGTGTATATTACAAGTAATTTGCATAATTAAAACAATTAAGGGATCGACATATCATGGCAATTAGAAATGCATCAAACTCTGGATGTTGTACAAAAGAGAGCTTCAATATGAAACATTAATTCTTTGAGAACAGAATATCCTTCCCATTCCTGCAGAAGAGCCTTCCCACTGCAGTGGGTGCTCCCCAGACTCCCTTCGGAGGCAGCCGGCCCCGGGAGCTCCCAGTCCTGGTGCTGCTCTGGGACCCCGAGCGTCTCCTCCTTCCTTGGAACCCCTTCCTGCAGCCCAGCCCGTGTCTCTATTGCCAGCTTCACTTGCTCTTATCTCATTTTCCGTAGCCTTATCCTGTTTTCCTTGTCCCTCTTCCTGAGGATGAGGATGAACTGGTTGAAGAAGTGCTCCTGGTCCTTCTTCTTCTGGACGAGGCGGAAGCGCTGGTCCCGGCCGTGCTTCTCGGCGAACTCCTTGAAGGTTGTCCTGTGGGAAAGGGGAGCTGGGGAGCTGGGGAGCTGGGGAGCTGGGGAGCTGGGGCTGTGCCTGCCAGCCCAGCCTCCTGCCCTGCAGCCACTCCAGGAAGCAGGCCACGGGAGCAGGGGGCAGGAACGGGAGGGAGAAGCCTCCTCCTCCTCCTGGGATGGAGGAAGGTGAGCCCGCGCGAGGGCCCTGGGCACTGGGGCAGCAGGCAGGGATTCAGATGGGATTTCAGCAGGGTTGATGGCTGGGAAGAGGCTGCTGAGCCATTGAAGCCACGCTCACACAGCAGTGACAAGGAGGTTTTATTTCAGCTCCTGCATGTTTGGTATTTCCAAGGCGAGCTCTCTTCTAGCAGGGTTTCCTACCTTCATTGCCTTTCAGGCTGCATGCCCAGCTCCTTTCCCCAAGGTGACTCTTTGCTTTTTATTGGAAATATTTGGGATTTATTCCTCTCATTGTGTGCCTAAATCAAGGCAGGGAAAGGAGCTTCCTCAGTGCTTTGTTGTCACAGTCAGCTCCCAAAACCCTTCAGGGGTGAAATGCTCCTGGCCTCTGGGCCAGCACAGCTTTTCCCCTGGGCACTGGGAATATCCGTGATGGAAGCAGAGTTTGGGTGGGACATCAGCCCAGAATATCTCTAATTTTGTTGTAAAATGTTTCCTGTGATCACAATTATTCCAGCCCCACGTGCTGTTTGCATCCGTGTGCCCACGCAGGTCGTGCTGGATAATTATCTGCATGTTTTATCAGAGAAAACAGTAATTTCTTTGTTCCAGCAAGTTAACAATATTTATAATATAAACCCCTTTATTTTCATGTAATTTACAAATGAGAGAGCACTGCCCTAAGCACTGCCACTGCCACTGTCTGAGTCTGGATCCATCACCAGAAAAACAAAGGAAAACACAGATTGTGCCTTGCACGCTGTATTTGAATTTAATCACAGAATTGTGGAGTCACAGAAGGGTTTGGGTTGGGAGGAATCTCACAGATCATCTTGTTCCAACCCCCTGCCATGGGCAGGGACACATTCCATGAATTTAATGGCGTGGCATTAACAGGAACTTTGAGAAATTATATTTCTCTTCCACCAAAGCCCAAGACTAAATGCAATTTCTGAGTAATTACACCTGCATGTGCAATATGGATGAGACTGAACACTGTGGTACTGATTTTCCATAAGTAATGTGTGTTCTATAATCACTGCATATACAGGAATATAAAATAAATGTGCTGTGCAAAGTGATGCACATTGTGAGGGAGAGAGGGAGAGGGGAAGGGACAGAGAGAGGGAGAGTGGGAGACACAGATGGAATATTTCCTCTCCCAGGAACACAACAAAATACCAGGGAAGAGATGCCACCCCAGCATTGGAACTGGCACCTTCCTCTTGCTAGGAAGAATTCTGGGCTGAAAAGCTCAGCCTAAATGACAAAGCCGAGCTTCCCAACCCTTCCTAAGGCAACACCCACCTGGGGGATAACTTGGACTCTTCCAGAAGCTTCTTGAATTCTTCCTTGGCCAACAGCAGCTTGTTCTTCTTCTCTTTGTACTCCTCCCTGACCCGGGTCTTGACAAACTGCTCGAAAATCTGGCCAGGGAAGGGAGCCAGGACAAGGAGTTATGGACAAAGCCTTGGGGGTTTTGGCAAGCCCAGGGCCTGCAGCCCTCATCTGCCTCCCCACGTGTCCTGGAGCTTTTATTCCATCACCTCCAAGGACTGGCCCTCTGTCCTGGCTGCACTTGGGCATTTCATCAAAGGGGAGCAGTGTTGATATGGATCCCAGAGCCCCAGACTGGTTTGGGTAGGAAGGACCTCACAGCCCAGCCAGTGCCACCCCTGCCGTGGCTGATAAAGTGATTCCATGGTTCCAAGGAATGTCTCTTGACTGACTCATCATGCCCAGGCATTGTCCTTGCCCATTCCCTGAAATAAATCCCAAACTCCCTGCTCAGGCTCTTCAGCAGCACTTTCATCCTGGCAGCTCCTCATACATTTTCATTCCTGTATTTCCTTATTATTTTGTTTTGCCTTTTTTTCCTTAGGAAAGGAGATATTGGAAAGGGAGCAAATGAAGATGTATGTGGCCAGTCCTGTGGTAAATACCTACAGGAAGCTCTCTGGAGAACCACGGGACAATATGGAATAAGTTCATTTTTCATCCTGTTTATTTAAAAAATGGACGATTCAATATTAAAAATTATTCCTTCTGCAGGATGACAAAAGACTTTTAAGGGAGAGAAATAACCAGAGAACAGCAGCGTTCACCTTCTCTGCAAATCCCTGCATCTCTCCTGAATTCTGTAGGCTCATCAAAACCCCACATCCCTTTGGAGCTCCCCAGAAAAACCCAACGCTTGCAGAGAGCCCCCAGCCAGGCCCCAGTGCTCTGTCCAGTGGGGTGAGCACCAAACCCTCCCAGACTCCTGGGAAAGCTCCTAAACAATGGAAATCCAGCAGTGTCTCTGCACCATCCCAATAATCCAGGGCAGAACCATTCCTCTGGGGCCATTTCCCTTCTACAGCCAAGTTCCCCATTCCCAGGTCCCCATTCCCAGGTCCCCATTCCCAGGTCCCCATTCCCAGGTCCCCATTCCCAGGTTCCCTATTCCCAGGTCCCCTTTCCCAGGTCCCCATTCCCGGGTTCCCCATTCCCAGGTCCCCATTCCCAGGGTTCCCATTCCCAGGTCCCCATTCCTGGGTTCCCCATTCCCAGGTCCCCATTCCCAGGGTTCCCATTCCTGGGTTCCCATTCCTGGGTTCCCATTCCTGGGTCCCCATTCCCGGGTTCCCCATTCCCAGGTCCCCATTCCCGGGTTCCCATTCCTGGGTTCCCCATTCCCAGGTCCCCATTCCTGGGTTCCCCATTCCCAGGTCCCCATTCCCAGGTCCCCCATTCCCAGGTCCCCCATTCCCAGGTCCCCCATTCCCAGGTTCCCTATTCCCAGGTTTCCCTGGCTCAGGAGCTGTTCCTG
>JAYDZK010000271.1:33498163-33511303 GCA_034509185.1 Euphonia xanthogaster
CCGTGTGCCCAGGTGGCCCCGTGGGGGTCAGCAGTGCCTCTGTGCCAGGGTGATGTGCGGGGGTCAGCAGTGGCTCTGTGGGGGTCAGCAGTGCCTCTGTGCCCAGCCCGTGTGCTCTGTGCCCGCTCAGGTGCCAACGCTGAAGCCCATGGACCTGATGGTGGAGGCCAGCCCGCGCAGGATCTTTGCCAACGCCCACACCTACCACATCAACTCCATCTCTGTCAACAGCGACTACGCCACGTACCTGTCTGCCGACGACCTCCGCATCAACCTCTGGCACCTGGAGGTCACCAACAGGAGCTTTAGTATCCTTTGGTGCCCTCTGCACAGCAGGTGCAGCTCAGCTGCCTGTGTTTAAGAGAATCACTTCAGTGTTACTAATTAGAGTGGGTGTTTGAAGCCAGGGCTTAAAAGAGGATTCTGAAGTCCGGAGGTGTAATGCAGTGAAAGCAGGCTTTGGGATGCTCAGTCTTTGCTGAGGGCAAGCATGCCTCCAGTGGAAGACTGTCAGTAGAAACATCAGAGAGGGTTTGATTTCTAAGGAGAAATTGAGGAATTGTGGGAGCATCCCTAACTTGTGGAATTCAATCAGCTTAAATAAGAGTTGTTGGATATGAACAGTAGATCCTTTATTACTGTGGATACTTCCTTCAAAGTTTGTGGTCTCTTAACCAAGTTACACTTCTCTTGAAACCAAATCTCAGTATTTTTTCATGTCAAATGATACCATTAACTGCAGAAGTAATTTTCAGATCTCTCTGCAAACCTCTGCAACTAAAACTAACAGAGTGCTTTACATTGACAAATCTGCAGTAAAATAAAAGTTGCAGGAGTACTGATGCCTGAATAGGTCAATTTCCAATGTTTTAGGTCAGGTTTTCCAAAGCTTTATGTAAAGAGATGAGTTTTATTGGTGTGCAATAAGAAGCATTAAGGAGGATGCTTAAGGAGACTTGCTGGACTTGGATTCTTGTGAGTAGTCTTTCACTCCAGGAGTCTGAAACTGCCCAGCATTTGTGGATTTGAGAGGGAGAAAGCACTTTTTGAAAAGTGGAGAGGCACTTTTTAAAAGAGCATGTAATGACAGGCCAAAGGGGAATGGCTTCCCAGAGCCAGAGGACAGGGCTAGATGGGATGTTGGGAAGGAATTCCTCCCTGGCAGGGTGGGCAGGCCCTGGCACAGGGTGCCCAGAGCAGCTGGAGCTGCCCCTGGATCCCTGGCAGTGCCCAAGGCCAGGCTGGACACTGGGGCTGGGAGCAATCTGGTCCCTCCCACCCCAGACCATGCTGGGATTCTGTGACTTGTGAAATCCGGAGTTCTCCAAGCTGTCCCCCACTCTTGTACCTTACCCAGGGTGGAAAGGCAGCTCTTGCCCCAGTTTCCGAGCTGGTGTTGTTAAGCTCTGTCACTGATGAGCTGCGGAGGGGCTCGGGTGTGAAGCGTTGCAGGCCTTGACCAGCTGTGGCAGACATCGTGGACATCAAGCCAGCCAACATGGAGGAGCTGACGGAGGTGATCACGGCGGCCGAGTTCCACCCGGAGCACTGCAACGTGTTCGTGTACAGCAGCAGCAAGGGCACCATCCGCCTGTGCGACATGCGCTCCTCAGCGCTGTGCGACCAGCACTCCAAGTGTGAGTGCCCGCCTGCCTGTCCTTCCTGCCTGTCCTTCCTGCCTGCCCTGCCTGCCTGCCTGTCCTTCCTGCCCTGCCTGCCTGCCTGTCCTTCCTGCCTGCCCGCCTTCCTGCCTGCCCGCCTTCCTGCCTGCCCGCCTTCCTGCCTGCCCTTCCTGCCTGTCCTTCCTGCCTGCCTGTCCTTCCTGCCTGCCTGCCCTTCCTGCCTGCCTGCCCTTCCTGCCTGCCTGCCCTTCCTGCCTGCCCTTCCTGCCTGCCCTGCCTGCCTGCCTGTCCTTCCTGCCTGCCTGCCTGCCCTCCTTCCTGCCTGTCCTTCCTTCCTGCCTGCCTGTCCTTCCTGCCTGCCTGTCCGCCTTCCTGCCTGTCCGCCTTCCTGCCTGTCCTCCTTCCTGCCTGCCCTCCTTTCCTGCCTGCCCTCCTTTCCTGCCTGCCCTCCTTTCCTGCCTGCCTGCCTGCCTGCCTTCCTTCTCCTCCTTCTCCTCCTTCCCGTCCTTCCCCTCCTTCCTGCCCACCTTCCTTCCCTCCAGCCATGGGGGACCCAGCCTCCCTGGGGAGTGCCAGGGGAGGGTAGTGCAGCAGTCCTGGGCACGTCTCAGTTCTCTTGTCCTATCCACCCCTGGGCACAGGTGTAGTGTGATAGGTGGTTCTGTCCACACCTGGCTGCTCTTTGCCCATTTGTGCCTCATAAACTGACGGGGCCGAGTGCTTTGGGCACAGTGAGGCCTGTCTGCTGGCCACACTCAGCCTGGCTGCCTCTCAAGGTATCTGCTCTCCCCGTGCCAGTTCAGGGCAGCTCTTGCACCTCTGTGCATTGCAAACTGGGCTGCTGCTGCCAGAATTGCTGTCCCCTGTGACCAGTGCAGCTGCTAGGATAGGATGAATCCCTAGGAATACACCCTGGAAGTTTCCAGGGGTGCAGGGTGGCTGCTCCCCGGGCTGCTGGGCCACCAAAGCATAAGCAGGTGAGGAAAGAAAGCTTTGCTGTGGAAGCCATGGGGATCCTGCCTGGGCCTTGCACACAGCCACGTGTTCCTGTTCCCTGCTGGCAGAGCTGAGCTCTAGCAGTGCCCAGCCCTGGGGGTGCCTGCCACACGGACGCTTCCAGGCCAGCTTCCTGCAGTGCAGAGAGGGCTTTCTTGGGGCAAGAAAGAAATACTTGTGCAATGGGAAGTGAATAATGCAAGGCCACCCCACTGATCTGGTTCAGTGTTTCATTAAATCACTTAGAAGCACTTTATTTTTAACTGCTTCTAAATCACGTCCTGCTACAAGGGGTCTTTCAAAAATGAGCGAGATCTGGGTAGCCTGGGTCAGGAATCTCTTGATTTCAGAGGTTGACTTGTGGATTTAAACAACATACATGTTGATCTGCTCTCTGAAGTCACACAAACTGTGTTGCAAATGTAGCTGCTCACATTTCAGGGTTTGTTTAGTACAGCTGTGGTTCAGAGCCAAAGAAAAGTACATGGTCCAGTGGTCTCCTGGTGTTGGGGTCCCTGCTGTTCCCACCTGCTGCTGTTCTGGCTGATGTGTAGATCAGGTGTGATGGTTACAGTACCCACTGCAGTTTGCTGCTCTGTTGATCCCCAAGACCTGTGAGTTGTGGTTTGCTGGTGCTGTGCTCCAGTTGAATGTTGGAGATGGACATCTGGCACTCTGGTGACCTAGAGCACCACAGTGCTAAAAAAGAGATTATTTCTGAGAAGTGTCTAACAGCAACTTTCTTCAAAAAGAAACTAGTCCCTGATTTAAAATTCTCCAGTACTGAAAACATGGAGGCCATGTAAGAGCTGGCGTTGGTTTCATGTGGAACTGTGTGTTCTCTCTGCAGTTTTTGAGGAACCTGAAGATCCTAGCAGCAGATCATTTTTTTCAGAAATAATATCCTCGATATCTGATGTGAAATTCAGCCACAGCGGGCGATACATGATGACAAGAGACTACCTGTCTGTCAAGGTGTGGGACCTCAACATGGAGAACAAGCCCGTGGAGACCTACCAGGTAGAGCAGCCACGCGTGCGGAGCTGTCCCGTTTGTCCCCGTGCCCGTGTGCGTGTCCAACGCGTGTCCCTTCCCCAGGTGCACGAGTACCTGCGCAGCAAGCTGTGCTCCCTGTACGAGAACGACTGCATCTTCGACAAGTTCGAGTGCTGCTGGAACGGCTCCGACAGGTGAGCCTGAGCCTGAGGGGCCCAGCTCCGGGGAGGGGCTCAGCCTGGCCAGGGCCCGGGCTGGCTGCTCCCAGCGGGGGTGCCAGCGCCTCCGGGGCACACATGTGAGGGCACAAATCCCTGCAGTAGGCAGGTCACACCAACAGGACTGCCAGGGCTGTTCCTGCCCTGTGCCCTGGTGAGCCCCCACCTGCAGAGCTGGCCCAGTACAGGAGGGACCTGGAGCTGCTGGAGAGAATCCAGAGGAGGCACCAAATGCTCACAGGATGGAACAGCTCTGCTGGGAGGAAAGGCTGGGAGAGGCTATTCAGGCTCTTCCTGGAAGGCTGTTCACCTGGAGAGGAGAAGCTCCAGGGTGGCCTCACAGTACCTGAAGGAGCCAAGAAACTGGAGAGTATTTACAAGGGGCTGGAGTGCCAGGACACAGGGAATGGCTCCCACTGCCAGGGGGCAGAGCTGGATGGGATCTTGGGAATTGGGAATTGTTCCCTGGCAGGGTGGGCAGGCCCTGGCACAGGGTGCTGCCCCTGGATCCCTGGCAGTGCCCAAGGCCAGGCTGGGCACTGGGGCTGGCAGCACCTGGAACAGGGGAAGGTGTCCCTGCCATGGCAGGGGTGGCACTGGGTGGGATTTGGGGTCCCTTCCAGCCAGACCAGCCTGATTTCTTTTGACAAGGGACAAAGGGATAGAGGAGCTCCAGGAGAACCTGCTTTGCTCACGTGCAGCTGAACAAAGTGTCACTGCAGCTGAGTGCCAGTGGCAGGAGGGGACACCAGGGGAACACCTGCTAAAAGAGAAGTGGTGCACTGGAAGCAGTGCTCAAGCCCCAGAGGAATGGAGCAGGTGTCCAGTGGAGAGGAGGGGAATGGAATGCCATGGCCTGGTGCTGAGCGTGGTCTGACAGTCGTGTGTGAGACGGAGAGGAGGGGGTGGATTTTATTTCTTACAAGATGTGCCTTCCTTTTCCTTGAACCAGTACAATCATGACTGGATCTTACAACAACTTCTTCCGGACGTTTGAGCGGAACACGCTCCGGGACAGCACCCTGGAGGCCTCCCGGGAGAGCAGCAAGCCTCGTGCCATCCTAAAGCCGCGCAAGGTGTGCACTACTGGCAAGAGGAAGAAGGACGAAATTACCGTTGACAGTCTGGACTTCAACAAGAAGATTCTGCACACAGCATGGCACCCCAATGAGAACATCATCGCTGTAGCTGCCACCAATAACTTGTATTTATTCCAGGAAAAGGTTAACTAAGGATGGCTGCCCGCGGACAGAGTCTCGTCTCACGTAGTTCAGCTCAGTTGTTTATCTGTAACAGAAGGCCTTGTTGTCCTATCAGTGAGGAACATTGATGCACTTACTTCCCTTGGGCTATCGGAGAGCATCTGGCCTGGCTTTGAGCTCCTGGCGTGGTTCTGCCTTCGGTGGGGTGGGAGCGTCCACGCGGCTTTCGGGGAGGACCCTCCGAGGCAGAATTGGTGGGCAGTGCTCAATGAGGCCAACACTCAAAACAAATGTATTTATTGATGTCTGAGCCTTCCTTTCCAGTTTATAGACCAAAAAATTTAACACCTGAGAAGAAAAAGTTGTCATAAAAGTGTAATTTCTCTCTCTCGCTCTCTCTGCTGTAATATTTGGGCCTTTCAGAACATTTCTCGTGCTTGATGCCTGTCCATTCCTCCTCAGGCCCGGGCCAGGGCCTGACCTCAGAGCACGGCAGCAGGGCTTGAGCTGGGGTCTAGGCAGGTGTCCATGGCTATTTACTCACCAACTGTACCTATAACCACACCTTCTGGTGGAAACCACTTAATAAATAACAGCCTATCAAACGTGTTCTTAGAGCTGGAGGGGTGTATTCAGTCTTCTTTTTGTATTGCATGTCCTGAGCTGGTGCAGAACAGTTCTGGTGGCACCTCTGACAGGGTTTGCCCCAAAACACCGAGTTTTTGGCAGACTAATACGAACTTTTTTGTGTAGTATTTCAGATTCTGAATTTAGAGTTTCCATGGCATTGTCATAGAGTTGGAGTTGCACTGGATTTGTTGTCAGAGGCTCTGTGTGTGCCAAGTAGGAGATGGAAAGGGTCCTAGAAACATCCACAGCCTTAACCAAGTGTCGGCCTTGCACGGAGGGAACCAAAACATCGACACCTTCTCTGCTCTGAGGATAAACATGCAGCTTCCTGGTGCATCTCACCCTCAGCCAGAGACAGACCTGACGTGCGTTAATGGTTTTTAACCTTTTTAGTATTTGTCACAAAGGGAACAGTTTATTTTAAGTATTTGGTGTAGAATCTTGCATTTCCCACTGCAGTTCCAGAGCCACTCCAGGCTGTGCTGCAGCAGGGCCGGGCTGGGCTGCCCAGGGAGAGCCCCAGCTGGCGCCGCAGCAGCTGCTGGAGCTCTCTTGCTCACTTGTTTTAAGCCTTAGGTACTGTTTCTTTCTTTGTTCTTTTTTTCTTCCAAAGAGGCCTAAATCACATCCCCTTCCCCGGCTGAGCCCGGGGCCACATCCAGCAGCCCCAGCAGCCAGAGGCTGCACTCTGCCAGGTGCCTGCAGCCTGGGAACTCCTTCCCAGAGCCCCAAGCTTTCCCCCAGCCAGCCCCAAGCGTGGTTACACTCCGTTTTCCCTGGAACAAAGGCTTGTTCCAGTCCCAAGAGCAAAGCGTGGCCGTCCTGCCCCTCCCGGTCCCGCCCCCGAGCCGCTGGGTCCCAGGAAGGTGGGAAGGACAAAGCCTGAGGTTCTCCCGGGAAAGGCTCGGTCCAGCCAGTCCTGGCCTGCAGTTGGTTGTGAC
The DNA here is from genome assembly GCA_034509185.1 of Euphonia xanthogaster. NCBI lineage: Eukaryota > Metazoa > Chordata > Aves > Passeriformes > Fringillidae > Euphonia > Euphonia xanthogaster. Next base: position 33,504,769 of record JAYDZK010000271.1, read on the forward strand.
ACTTTGGAACTCTGGAGATGTGGAACTGGGGGGTCGCTGAAGGGTTGATCCGACCGCGTTCCCAGCGCCTGCTCGAGCCCATCCATGGGGTTGTACATAATTGTTCAGTTCTTTTGACCAAAAAGTTTAATAAATTTTAAATGTTTACCTGGCCGTGCTCCCTGTGTTTTGCAACGTTTCCTTCTGTGTGGGAGGGAGGTGGCTGGATGGGCCAGCCCAGGGGGGGTGTTTCCAATTGGGATGGTTGGAGTGGCCAGGGCTGCTGGTTGTGGATCTGTTTTTTCAGCAAATACAAGTGGAATATCCATAAAAAGGATATGGTGGAATCTCCTATTCCACAGCCCTGTTTGCTTGTACCACTTTCAATTAGCTTTTGACTATTCTCATGGAATTTTTATCCTTTTATTTAAAACCAGATGTTGGTGTCAAGTTTGGTAAAACTGCTGCCTAGTGGAGCACCCAGTTTAGTGAAAGGTTGTGCTCCCCGTGGCAAGGGGCAGAACTGGCTGGGCCAGAGCTGGGTGGGCTTTCAGGTCCCTCCCAACCCCAACCCCTCTGGGACAGTTCCTGCCCCAGGGCTTTGGGCAGAGCACAGGGAAGCAGCTGAGGGAGGCCAGGCCAAGGCCGTGGGCTCAGCCCCTGGTGATGGTCATGCCATGAAATTGGGATTGAAGTCCCAGCAGTGGGGAGTGGGTGAGCATGGAACATTGCAGTGCCTCACTGTGCCTGAGCAGCCAGCGCTGCCCCAGGGTGTCACCTCTGGGGGGGCAGCTGGGGGACAATGGCAGTGAAAGAGGGACAGGGTGGTTTAACCCCTTCCCTTCTCCAGCCACAGCCCAGCCCTTTGCTCAGCAGGGATCTGCTGCTCCCAGTCCCACAGGAAACAAGAGCGTTCAGGGGTTCTGGTCCCACCTTTGCTCTTGGCTCCAGCCTCAGGCGAGGGGTTTGGATTGGAGGGTAGGAAAAACTCCCTCCTGGAAAGGGCTGCCCAGCCCCGGCACAGCTGCCCAGGGCAGGGCTGGAGCCCCCACGCCTGGGGGGATTTCACAGCCCTGGGGATGTGGCACCAGGGGACATGGGCAGTGCTGGGAATGGTGGGACTCCATGGGCTCATAGGGCTTTTCCAGCCACAATTCCATGGTTTCCAGCTCCTCAGGAGCATCACACCCTGTGTGTGCAGTGAGTGCAGGTTACCCAGGGCCTGCTGAGGTTTGCTTTATGCTGTTTCCATGGAAACTTCTCCATTCCATGTCAGGAAGTGACCAGTGGGAGAGGGGCAGGCAGAGGCCAAGAACCTCATCAGCCCCTGGAGAAAAAGGAACGAGGAAACTGAGTTCACCAGGAACCTTTTTATTTAAATATATAAAACATGGTATTTTGGCAAACATTCATTTTCTCATTAAATAAGGTAAAATCACAAAAGGGAGAAAGGCATTGCATCAGTAAAAACCAAGGAGAAGCCACCCTGTGGTTCATCTGCCCAGGGCTGGGGTCAGGTGCAGATTGATGTGGGACAGGAAAAGCGACAGCCTGCGACAGGTACGGCAGAGAGCCTGGAGTAACTGCTGGGGCTAAATAAATGTCCTGGCAAAAGCAGCTTTCAGGAGGCACTAAATGCAAATTCTACCTCTGAACTAGGACAAACTGATGGAGTTTTACCCACGTGCTCATCTCTTCCCACTGTGTCTCAACACCTTACACCTCCCACCAAAGTGAACTAAGCACCACCTACCAGAGGAAAGGCTGCCCCGGGCGGTGAGAGCCCCTGGGAATTCCCGGATCGTCTGTAAGGCCACTCCAGTCTGGGCTCAGCCCTCCCTGTGGGGCAGCAGGAGCAGGGACAACATTCCCACCACAGGCACAGGAGGGGTGGGATGGACACGGCCCAGCACAAGGGCTGCTGAAAGCTGGGACTGATGTAAACACGGAGCTGCTCTAATGCTCAGGTACTTCACTACAAAGCACTAAGGGACATTACAGCATCTGCCACGTGCTCATGGGGTTATCCAGCAGGGATTGATCCAGAAGGCTCTATGTGACACGGGAGCTCCAGCGTCTCCCTTCCCGTTTTCAGACGATAAAACAGGACACAGACAGGACACACACACACAGACGGTGCCACGCCCAGCTCCCCCCTCCTCTGCACCTCCTGCGCTCCAGCTGCGGCTGCTCGGCTCCAGCTCCACCCCCGGGTGCCTCTAAAAGGTGCTGCTGGAAGCCGTGGTGGTCAGGCGCCTCCCGATGTAAATCCTGCAGCAGGGTCAGAGCACACGGCCAGGGTCAGCCCGGCTGTGTTCCAGTGCTGGGAATGCCCTCCCTGCCAGGCCACTGCCTCTGGAATTCCCGGCAGGAGCAGCACTGCCAGCTGTAACCAAGCAGGAACAGAACTGCTGCGGAGCCCCAGCGACTGCCCCTGGTCTGGCAGCCCTCCCAGCTCCAGGGCCCAGCACCTGCCCCACGCTCCTGTGGAACGGAAACATCCCCCATCCCTCCCAGGAGGGAATTAAAAAATCTACTGAGTAATTCAAAATAATATTAAATATTTTTAAATCTGTGTCAGTGGAACTTTTAAAATCTATTCAATATTAGCTTTTTGCTTTGTGATCTCCTAGTTGTGAGATTAAGAGTCTCATCGCCAGTGGAGCCAAGTGTTGTGTGACTACAGTTCCGGTGTACAGAATTCCACATTTCCCTGCCTTAATTGTTCTGAGAAATTCCCAACCAGGCAGAAAATCAGAAAACTTCAACCATCCAGCAATGCCACAGGCAGGAAGCACATCCTGAACAATCATCTTGGACAAAGAGGGAATTGTGAATCAGAATCAGGCCTCAAAGAAAGCAGGTAAAAAAAAAATCTTTCTTTTTTTTTAATTGAACCTTACCCTAGTCCAATGGCCAGCAGGTGAGAGAGCAGCAGGGATGGGAGGAAAACCTTCAGGAATTCTGCAGAGAATATTCCCCCTTTCTTCATGACACTGGTGTTCCTCATGCTGAGCGTGGCTGTGCGCCGGGGGTGCTTGAAGAGGAATTCCCTGGATTTGGGGAGAGAAGGTGAGTTGTGTGTTCAGGGAGGAGGAGGAGAAGCTTCAGGAGCTCTCCCAGCAGCTGTGGCAGCACTCACTTGGGCGGGATGTTCTCGGGCCGGCTGGACCAGTCCCAGATCCAATCCGCGTTCTTCCTCAGCAGCCGCTCCACCTCCCTCCTCCTCTCCAGGAAATCCTCCTCAGACTGCAACCAAGAGCCACCAGCACTGAGCAGGGGCAGGGCACGGCTGCAGCCAGCACCACTGCCAGGCCAGCCCTGACACCCACCTTCCCACCCCCTTCTGGGAAGTGTTCACATCCCAGACCAAGAGCGGGAGCCGGGAGATCCATCCTCACTCAGAGGGGGGTGAGAATGGCAGAGACCATATCCCATATCCAATATCCCAAATCCCATATCCCATATCCCATATCCAATATCCCATATCCCATATCCAATATCCCAAATCCCATAGCCCATATCCCATATCCCATATCCCATATCCCATATGTGCCTGAGACAAGACTGCCCTGGCAGTGAAATCCCAGAGCCAAGCATCTAATCCTCATGCACAGACCCAAAATATCCCCAGATCCCAGCCCTGATGGGCACTGGGCACAGGGATTCCTGCCCTATCCCAGCCCTGATGGACACTGGGCACAGGGATTCCTGCCCTATCCCAGCCCTGATGGGCACTGGGCACAGGGATTCCTGCCCTATCCCAGCCCTGATGGGCACTGGGCACAGGGATTCCTGCCCTATCCCAGCTCCCAGCCCTGATGGGCACTGGGCACAGGGATCCCTGGCCATGCTCAGAGCTGGCAGATGTCACTGGCAGTCCTTGCCCAGCTCCTGGCAGGGACCAGTTCCCGACGCTGGCCATCCTGGGAGGCAGGTGAGCCTGGCCAGGTGTGTGCTCACAGAACAAGCCCCCCTGAGCCCCAGCTCTGGTGCAGTTACAGCACAAACGCTGAGTCAGGGCAGAGCTCCTGGCTCAGCTCGGCTCCATTCCACACAGCCCAGGCCTTGGGACAAAAATAGATCCTGCTCCCAGAATTCCAACAGCTCTGGATGCACACAAACATGGGATGGAAATAAAACTGTCCAGGCAGCTGGAATTCTGATGGCTTTCTAACTTGGGGTTATTTGTTCTCAAAGTCTAAATAATCATCTTTAAAGAGTTGAAGTGTGTTTCTGACAATATAAAATAATAATTTCCAGTAATAATTAACTTGCAGTACCACATTTAGCTAACCTAAAGCTGAGTCCTTGGAGTCTGGCAGGAGTTGTAGAAATGATGCAGAAAAATTCACTTCCTTGAAATACTTCCTTCCTCAAAATGCTTTGTGAGTCATTTTTTTAATATTAAAAGCTAATTTATTACACTGAAGACTTCAGATTTCAGCCTGTCATCCCGCAATAAGCCCTGTATTGATTAAATATGGTCAATGCACATTCTTTCCCCCACTCTTGTTGCAAATGTGTTTATACATTTTCCTTGCAAGGTAAACAAACCTACAAAGTGAAACCAGAAAGAACAGGGAGTTTTCCAAAGCAGCACATATTCAGGTTTGGTATTAATTGTTAAAAAACCTGGAATCAAAGCTATGGCAGGGCTTGGAAATTGTGTATTTTTGCCCGCCATATTTAAGTGACTCTAGAAATTCTTGCTGCTGTCAAAATATCTTTTAAAATTCCTACTGAACTGATGGAGGTGCATTGCTGGAGGACATAGGAAATGCACCCCATCAGCAGCCAGAGGGAGAGGGCAAATCCTTCTGAAAAATCTCAGTCACAGATTGGAAAGACCAAACCAAAACATCCCCACGTGTCAGGGACAAACACAGCCAGGCTGGATCTGCCAGGGTTGCTGGGAGTTGTGGAAGTCTCTTGAGCAGCTTCTGCTGTTCCTGCCAAAGAACAGGGACCCAGAGCTCCCCTCTCCCCCAGCCAGGTGAGGATCTTACCTGGAAGCTGTTCTTCTCCCCGCTGCTGTGGCTCTCTATCTCCAGAGCTCTGTGGCTGTCCTGGGGGGTCTGGGAGCGAGGAGGGCTGCACCAGGACAGAAGCACCAGGAAAGGAGGAGGTGAGGTGACACCCTGTGACACCCTGGGAGCAGGGCACTCTGCCCAGGAGTGCCCCAACCCTGCCCCAGGGGCTGCACGGGGCAGTGCTGCCACAGCCCAGCCACCACAGGCACTGCTCTGAGCCCCAGCCCTCTGCCCCTGCTGCTGGGGAGCCCTGGCACCTGCACAGAAACAACAGGCAGCAAACCAGGAGTGGCAGCAGGGTTTGGTTTGAATCCCCACCAGCCAGGCCAAGCCTGTCCTGCTGTGGGGTTCAAGTCCTGGAGTTTGGGCTTTTCCAAACACAATTTAGGCTGGAGACCTCACAGCCCATCAAAATCCAGCAGATGCATTAATGGCACTGCCTGAGCAGCTGCTGCAGGGCTGGGCTGTTGTGTGACACCCCTGGACATCTGCTCTGGTTCCTAGGCACACAAGCACACACGTGCTCATATGGAACACACGCAAAACACACATCCCCATGCACACGTGTGTGCACACAAACAGGCACGTGCACGTTAACACATCCAGCAACACTTCTGCCTCTGGGACATCCCTGGGACCCCGTGGTGACCTTGGCAGAGCCCCCTGCTCACCTGTCACAGTGGGAGCTCTCCCTGGAGCTGCTCCTGCCCGACTCGTGCTGGGCGTCCAGCAGGATCTTCTCCATGTCCCCGTTGTGGATGGACAGCGAGGCTGGCACCTGCTCCTGGCTCCCCGTGGACACAGAGCTGCCACTGCCACTGCCATTGCTGAAGTGCAGCTCCACCCAGGAGCCTGCCGGGCAGAAAGCAGAGCTGAGCCCCACGGCCTGAGGGCCAGAGCCTGGGGCAGCCAGAGTGACAGTGCAGGGACACAGGCCAGCCCTGCTCCCAGCTCATAAACAGCACGGAATGCAAAGGGCTGGCACTTGAGCTGGGAAGGCTCACAGGGCTGGGAAGCAGCTGCTCGGGAGTACATTGTGTTTCTCTCCGCACATACAGATCTTTTATTTTGGGATATGTTCAATTTTTATTGTTCAACATAGGTGGCAGTCAAGATAATCTCAAGGACTTTTGCTGCCAAAGTTCAGTTATTCGTTTGTTGAAATTATTTTGGGCTCCAGAGCCCAGGGACTGTTTAGTGCAGCCTTTTTTCAGTGCCATTTGTAGGTGCTGCTGTTAAGCAACTGCGGGTGTGTGGCAAGGGCTGTCATGGGTTTGCTGCTAGCAGTATATTTAACATGGTCACATGGGCTTTGTTTTCCTAAGGGAGGGAATAACAACTCCCTCCTGGGCAGGGACAGCTCACTGCAGGGCCTGGAGCTGTTCCCTCCCTACAGAATCATGGAATGCTTTGGGTTGGAAGAGATCCCAAACCCTACCAGTGCCACCCCTGCCATGGCAGGGACACCTTCCCCTGCCCCAGGTGCTCCAGCCCCAGTGTCCAGCCTGGCCTTGGGCACTGCC
>JAYDZK010000271.1:33546272-33557489 GCA_034509185.1 Euphonia xanthogaster
GCAGTGCCCAAGGCCAGGCTGGACACTGGGGCTGGGAGCACCTGGGACAGGGGAAGGTGTCCCTGCCATGGCAGGGGGGGCACTGGGTGATTTTCCAGGTCCCTCCCAACCCATTCCTGATGCTGTGATCTCACCCCAGCCCTTGCTGGGATTCTCCTGCTGGGAGTTGTTTCGGGGGCTGCATCCCCCACCCCCCAGCCTCCCTCCCCATCCTCCATTCCCTGTTCTCCTGGGATGCACATGGAAAGGGACCCTCAGGGTGAGGCCAGGCCTGCAGTGGGATCAGCTGGGGCTTTTGGAGCCTCAGCTGTCTCCCGGTGCCTGCAGGCTTTGCACCTGGGCTGAGCTTTGCTGGATGCCACAAGAAGCTGATGATTGCTCAGTTTCTGAATCCCGAGCTCCGGTGGAGGGAGGAACAGCTGCTGTTTGTCAGATTTGCTCTGCTCCTCAAGAGTTTTACACTCCTGCTCTTGTTTATTGAGCATAATGAGCCAAGCCTGAGCTCTGAAGTCTTCCCTGCTCCTGTCAGGTGCTGGGGCTAAAGGGTGTTTGAGCTTTGATTTGGGACATTCCTGGCTTCCATTGGCAGGGGCTGCCAGGGAGGCTTGGAGTGCCCATCCCTGGAGGTGCCCAGGGAATCCCTGGAGGTGGCACTCAGAGCTCTGGGCTGGGGATGGGGCACAGCTGGGACTCCAGGGCTGGGAGGGCTTTTCCAGCCTCAGGGGTTCCATGAAGTGTCCTGCTGGGTTTTTGGGGTGAAGGAGATGAGATGTGGAGCTTGTCAAACTCAGGGATTTGTGTGCAGGACACAGCAGAGCAGTCAGGCAGGCCAAGGAGCAGTGGGTGCCTAATATAGCAAGGAATAAATTCAGATTTGCCATCAGACAGTTACACTTTGGAAAGTTGAGAATGATTGTGTTCTCTGTGTTCAAATATTTGACTTTTTTATTAAGTTTTTTCATTTAAATGTAATAACTCTGCACAGTTTGTGTGTGAGTCACTGCTGCCTTGTCCCTGTGGGTTATGTGCTCACATCTGTGGGGTTCCATGGCAGAAAATGCCCCAGCCAGCAGCTGGGCTTTGGAGTCACCATCACCAAAGGGGCTCTGGGTCCCTCGGGAATGTCTCAGTGCCAGAACAGCTGGGCTGGGGCTCCTCTGGGATCGCCCAGCCCAGCCCTGCCCAGGCAGGGCCACAGGAGCGTGTCCAGCAGGGCTTGCCATGGCTCTGCAGAGGGAGACCCCAGCCCCTCCCTGGGCAGCTGCTCCAGGGCTCTGCCCCTCCAGGGAAAGAAGCTCTTCCCCATGTTGGGGTGGAACTTGCTGTGGTTCAGCTCCTGGCCAGTGCTCCTTGTCCTGGCACCGGCCTCTGACAGCCCCTGGGGAGATTTGTAGGGGTTGATGGGGTCTCCTCTCAGCCTTTCCTTCTCCAGCCTGACCAGGCCCAGCTCGCACGGTCTCTCCTCATCTCAGAGATGCTCCAGTCCCAAAATGATCTCTGTGGCCTCCGCTGGACCCTCTCCAGTAGCTCCTTGACTTTCTTCCTTTGTCTCTGCTCCCAGGGAACAGGGACAGGAGCAGAGGGAACGGCCCCAGGCTGGGCCAGGGCAGGGTGGGCACAGCAGGAATTTGCCCATGGAAAGGGGGCTCAGGCACTGGCACTGCCAGGGAGGGCTGGAGTGCCCATCCCTGCAGGTGTCCCTGGAGGTGGCACTCAGGGCTGGGGACAGGGTGGGGATGGGCACAGCTGGGAGCCCAGGGTCTGTGATTCTGGGTATTCCCCAGTTTCCCCCCCAGCTCCTCACTGCAGTCATTCCCATTGCCAGGGTGGATGCCAGAGGCTCCAGCCCACTCCCATGGAGCAGGGCTGCAGCTCCCAGCACTGCAGGCAGCACGGGGAAGCAGCTGGGTGGTTTTGGGTGTTTTTGGGGGTGCTCAGGCTGCTCTGACCCCGGTGCTGTGCTGGCACACTGGCTGCTGCTGCCTGTGCCTGCACAGGCTGGCTCAGCTGGCCCTGGCTCAGCCTCAGGGGTGGCCCAGGGAGGTGAGATCCCCCTGCAGATGGCAATGAGTACGTGTGGCAGCAGCCTCCTTTGGAGAGAATGTCTCATTTTAGCCAACCGTCCTTAAACTTCAATTTGTGCATTCTAAACTGCCTGAAAATACTGCATGGCTGTGTTTCATGATGGGCAGGAGCCCTCCTGCTTAGTGTGTGCCCAGCCAGGGCAGCAGCTTTCAGCCTGCAGAGTTCCCCAAGCCTTGATGCTTGCCACGTGGGGACCAGAGTTCAGTGTGGTGCAGAGCATTTAAACTGGAATTAACTCTAGGCTGGTCAGGAGGGAAAAGTTCTGCACAGCCATGGCCCCTGCAGCCTCCTCACTCCTGTCTCCTTCATCAGGGGACTGAGAAATCAGAAAACCTGAGGAAATGGGATTTGCTGGAGCCTGGGAGTAGTTGTTTTCAATCTAGATAAACTTTACTTGATTATGAGTAGCAAAAGCTTTAATGACCTGTGCCAATCCCCCTGTGGGACCTCTGGGCATGGAGAGCTCCACAGCTCCTCGTGGCAGTGCCACCCCACAGCCAAAGAGGGGATCAGGGCTCTGGGCACCACTCTGAGCTCTGCCAGTCTGGCCAGCTAGTGAAGATGTTTCATGTAAAGGGTGGGATCAGATGAAAGGGTAGGAAGCTGACTTTTGAAATATTGATTTTATTGGTGATTGATTTAGTCTTTACCCTCACTTTTCATTCCCTTGTGTGTTGAGAAACGCCCATACCTGGGGTTATAAGGGTGACTCAGCACCTGAAAGGTAGACACATGTTCAAGGTGAATTGTTCCTTCTTCCACCTGTGGATTTTTAGTCGTTTGTGGTTTGACCCTCCTTTACCACAATTTCTTTCCCAACTAAACCTGGGCTGAAGGATTTTGTTGCATATGAAAGCTAGAAAACATTACTCCTGCTCTTAGGAGGATCAGGAAACCTCCTCATTCCCAGGGTTCCCTTCATGTCTCTCAGGCCAGCTTTTAATAACATTTTTACTGTGGACCTAAACAAGGAGCTAATGCTTCCTGGGCTGTAACCACACTGGTGCTGTGCTACAGCACACCTGACACAGGGCTTGGGCTGGGGCCTCTGGGAGAGCTTGGGCAGCTTTTGGGGGGTTTGTGCCTCCAGCAGGAGCTCTGCACAGCCCGTGCTCCATTCCTGGATTCACCAGTGGCACTGGAGGCTACACTGGGCTTGCGCCAAGCTGAGCTCCCAGCTGCCTCCCAGCCCAAACCTTCCAGGGCCCTGTGCTGCTGCTGGGTGCCCAGGACAGGGAGGCAGTGGGGCTGGCTCTGCAGAGCGAGGGGAACAAGCAGGGTGTGTGTCCCCTGTGCCTGAGCCCTTCTCCCAGGGCTGGCACACCCCAGGGCCACCCTGTCCCCTCCCACCTGGCAGCTCATCAGCCAGGTCCCAGCGCCCTGGCAGTCCCATCGAGGCTGGGACAGCTGTCCTGCCATGTCCTGTGCCAGCTCAGACCGGGGCAGATGTGCCTCCAGTGGCCAGGGATCCTCCTCTGTGCCCCCTGCCTGGGGGATGCCTTTGATCCCAGGCACTGGCAGCTTCAAAGGCCATTTGTGACAGCATCCATCAGCTTGCAGGGACAGATGCCCCAGCCAGGACCCTCAGCCTGGGCTTGAGCAAGGATGGCAATGATAACTTTAATAACAGAGTCAGGGCTCCAAGCCTGGAGCTGCAGGAGCTCCGAGGAGCAGCACATCTCCCTGAGCAGGGCTGGCTGCTGCTCTGTAATTGGCACCAGCTGTGCTGGGGCTGCCTCCAAGCAGCAGACACATAAATATTCATCAATATCCGTGCAGCCCTGAGCGCAGCAGGCGTCTGCAGGTGCCTGGGTGGGTGCCTGGGTGGGTGCCTGGGTGGGTGGGTGCTCCTGCACTGCCACCCCTTCCCTGCTCCGGAGCACCAGGGTGGGAGCAGGGGCAGGAGCCAGAGCCTGGTCTGGGACCAGCAGAGCCCAGCATGAGGCCGGGCTGGCCCTGCCCGAGGGCAGCGTGCCCACGGACCCGCAGCACTGCCAGTGAGTTCTGGGGCCCTGCCCTCCCTCCCTCCCTTCCCCCTGTGCTCAGGCACACCTTCCCCTTCCATCTGGGCTGTTTCCACGCTGCCTCTGTCTGTCAGTGGCTGCAGGCACCAAACTTGGGCATGTGTCATGTATGGGAATTTGCTGGGGTGAAGGGAGATGTCAATGCTGAGGTTTGCTTGTGGTCTATGAAGGTTATGCTTAGGGATTTTTTCTTTTCTGGAAAACAAGCCATTAGTGAAATGCTGTGAAATGTTTTGTGTTTTCTCATCTCTTTGTTCCTCCCAATTTCATGTGTTGCCTTTGTTGTAATATGTCTTTGTTTCTATATAAATAATAATCAACTACCCAATATTCTGCTTATTTTAAACAAATAATCATTTGATGATGTGTTATCTTTTCACCTGTGCATCCGTTTAGATTTCTCCTCATGAGGCATTTAGCAGAAAGCCCTCAGGTGCTCTGGAGCACCTGTGTCTTTGTTTCATTCAAAGTCAGCAGATGCTGCCTTCAGGGACGTTGTTGAAAGGATCGTTAGTCAGTGGCACCCAAAATCCCTTTCCTTTGCTCCATTTGGCTTTCCTGCTACCTGGGTGAGCTGCCAGCACCTGCCCTGGGTGGAGCACATTGGCATTTACTGCAGACAAAGTCCTTGGAGTGACTGTTGATTCCCTGTGTCATTTTTTTCCAGGTTTACAGACAAAGCAGAGATAAAAGTATGAACACAGCTCTTAGAAGGCAGAATGTTCTTATTGAAGCAGGCCAGGTTCAAAAACTGACCGTTAAAATTAAATGGCTGAAATCCTAAAAACTGATGGCAAAAATCTGGTGTTTCTGGAGTCTGAAAGCAGCTGGCAGAGCCCTGAGGATGGGAGTGATTGCTGCCTGTCTGTGGAGCCCCTGCCACTCGGGCTGAGACCGCCTCTGCAGCCCCGGGTGACAGCTGGGCAGGGATCAGCTGGGCTGGGATCAGCTGGGCGGGGATCAGCTGGGCAGGGATCAGCTGGGCTGGGATCAGGGATTCCTGCACTGAGCTGGGATCAGCTGGGCTGGGATCTGCTGGATCAGGGATTCCTGCACTGGGCTGGGATCAGCTGGGCTGGGATCAGGGATTCCTGCACTGGGCTGGGATCAGCTGGGCAGGGATCAGCTGGATCAGGGATTCCTTCACTGGGCTGGGATCAGCTGGGCTGGGATCAGGGATTCCTGCACTGGGCTGGGATCAGCTGGGCTGGGATCTGCTGGGCTGGGATCAGCTGAGCTGGGATCAACTGGATCAGGGATTCCTTCACTGGGCTGGGATCAGCTGGGCTGGGATCAGCTGGGCTGGGATCAGGGATTCCTGCACTGGGCTGGGATCAGCTGGGCAGGGATCAGCTGGGCTGGGATCAGGGATTCCTGCACTGGGCTGGGATCAGCTAGGCTGGGATCAGCTGGGCTTGGATCAGATGGGCTGGGATCAGCTGGATCAGGGATTCCTTCACTGGCAGGACCCAGCCACCCTGGTGAACTCCAGCCAGACCCTAGGGGTTGGATCCTGGCTGATCCCATGGGATGTGCACAGGCAAACAGGGAAGGAGACTGTTAGAGGTCGCTGGGCATTTGTCATTTAAACACTTTGTGATTTTGCATAATGTTTATTATGTGTAAGTAAAACCTCTCATGGAAAAGGAATTGCTCACAAGGGAGACTTTTGGACAAAAAAAAATTTTAAACAATTCATATTTCTTCTAGGAATTTTGAAAATTTAAAGGATGCTGAGGTTTGAATATTTTTCTTTAAAAATTATTAATCCACATTTTCTAGAGGTGACATCCAAGCAAAACGCTGCAGAATCATTAAAGTGTTTGGGTGAAGCAATCCAATGTGATGCAAATGTTTAATTTTTGTTAAGATATTCCAAAGTGATGGTAGGATTTCAGGCTGTTTCCCAATATTTCACTGCCAGCTGCCTGCCAAAGGAGGGATTTGCTGCTGGGTGGCCCTGGAGAGGGGCAGTGCTGCAGCCCAGTGCTCACTGTCACTGTCACTGTGCTCAGTGTCACTGTCACTGGGGTGCCAGGGCAGGGCTGTGCAGGGTGCTCACTGTCACTGTCACTGTGCTCACTGTCACTGTCACTGGGGTGGCAGGGCAGGGCTGTGCTCACTGTCACTGTCACTGTGGTGGCAGGGCAGGGCTGTGCACAGTGCTCACTGTCACTGTCACTGTCACTGTGCTCACTGTCACTGGGGTGCCAGGGCAGCGCTGCTGTGCAGGGTGCTCACTGTCACTGTCACTGTGCTCACTGTCACTGTCACTGGGGTGCCAGGGCAGCGCTGCTGTGCTCACTGTCACTGTCACTGTGCTCACTGTCACTGTCACTGGGGTGCCAGGGCAGCGCTGCTGTGCCGCCCTGGGGTGCTCGGGTGCTGCCGAGCCCTGTGTCACTGTGTTCTGTTCTCCTTGTAGATGGAGGAGATTAAGTTTAAGGACAGAGCAGTCTTCGTGCTGGAGAGAGAGTTAGGGGTGCGAGCCGGGCATGCTCAGAGACTGCAGCTCCAAAAGGAGGCTTTAGATGAACAACTGTCCCAGCTCAAAGAGTCTGACCGGCATCTGAGCAGCCCCAAGCGGGAACTTCCTTATGCAAGTGGTGCAGGAGACGCTTCAGATCATTCGGGAAGCCCCGTAAGCACTTCCACGTGGTTTCACCTAAACGAGCCACCAAACGAGTGGCAGAATCTTGATGAGTGCACCCTGAGCAAGAGCTGTCCCATGGCTGTGCAGGGCTCCTGAGGCACCTGCTCGTGCTCTGGTTTTGGTGTGCCCAAACCGTTGAGATTTCCAATCAAACCTCGCCATGGGAGAGCTTTTGCTTTCTGTCGTTTTGTTTCCCGGTCGGTTTGGTTTGGTTTGGTTTTGTCAGCAGGGTGGAATTGCTCTGTTCTTCCTCTCCTTTTCCTCACTGTGCCATGCTCAGCCACCTGCCTTAGTTTGACACGACTCTGCCAACAAACGATGCAAATGCATTTCTCACCAAGTGCTGTTTGTGTGCAAGCTCTCGGAGGCGCGGGCTGGGGCTGGGGAGCAGATGTACGAGGCCAGTTCCAGAGAGGGCAGGGCAGCCCTTTCCTGCTGCTCACTGTCAGCAGGACACAGAGTCACCCAAACGCCTCCTAACCTGTTCTCTGCTGTTTATCCTCTGCAATAGCCAGAACCTTTGGCTGGGTCACCCCTCCGCAGTGTGACTCTGGCACCTCCCTCCTGGGCCCCCTTTGCCCAGAAGAGCCCTCGGGTAACTGCCCTCGTGCCTCTGACGTGTGCAGGTTGTCCTCATTGCTGATCCTCATCAAGATTTCTTTTGCAACAGCCTCGATTGTCTCAGTACAAGTGTAAAACTTTTACCTGAGCAAACCAATCTGTTTTATTCTTTGGCCCGAGCCTCTCCTGCACCTGTTGAATGAGGAACCCTAGACCTCCCAAAGTGCCACCAGCACTTTTTTGTGGGCACTAATTTGCCTCTCTCTAGTTCTACTCAACTTCTGCCAAAGACCAGAACAAGTTGTAGAGAAGGGGGAAAGTCTGTCACATTTGTCAGTAGCTGTAACTCCTCTGATTCTGAACGAGAACACATCTACCTATATCTCTATTCATTTCTAATTTGATTGACACATTTTCACTCAGATAAATTGCTACCCCTGTGGCCTCACGAGTGACCCTTTAGGGGACCCCATAAGGGCCACAGCTTTCTGGAAGAAGAGCTTATTCAATGCACAATTGCATGGATTTTCCCCATTCAGTAATTTTAATACCAGTTTCTTATGACCAAGTCCTCAGAGTGGGCGATGTGTCTGAAGCTCTCAGTTCAACAGTGGCATCATTGGAACACGGCCTTCAGTTCTGATATTTCCTGTTGTTTCCAGGTTTCCCATTTGTAAACTTTGTGTTTGCCCATTTGTATTGTCACATTTGTGACGTTGTATTTGCATATGCATATACACATGCATATGCATACCTCTGCATTTGCATTCTTTGTTCCATTTCCACTCCTGACTTTCCGTCGGTCTCCCCCTGCAGCTTTCCATGGTCAGTTGGGTTCCACGGGTTACACTCTGTGCGATAACATTGTAAAATGTTTGGCTTTGGGATAAGGAAAAGTTTGAGCTTTGCCAGCGTGCTCTTGCGTGCACACAATGAGCAGTTATTTGCAGTTATTTGCAGTTGATCTTTGTTTTAGGAACAGCAGTTGGATGAGAAGGACGCCCGGCGCTTCCAGCTGAAAATCGCGGAGCTGAGCGGGATCATCCGCAAGCTGGAGGACAGGAACGCGCTGCTGTCGGAGGAGAGGAACGAGCTGGTGAGTGCAGCAGTGCCAGGAACATGTGCCCTGTCCCAGGAACACCCTGGGGATTGCTCCTGTGCTGCTGGAAGCGAGGGGCTGCCTCCTGCTCAGCTCGCCGCTCGGGCTGGGCCGCGCCGCTCCCCTCTTGGCTTGTGCAGCAATGGATTTTTAGGATGGCATTAGTTTGAATTATATGCATTTCTTTTTAAAAATAAGTACATTCCCCACATTGAACATTTGCTACACGGGCAGAATATCTTGCTGTAACCACAGCTCTCTTCACAGACAGCAGCAGGCACAACTTTCCCAAGGATTTCTCTGAGGGAAAGGCAGTGAGAAACCTCAGAGAAGAAGAGAAAATAACTCTTATCTTTCCTTGCTGCTCCTGTTGTTTGGCACGTGTGGAATGTGTTAGGAGATGGTTTACTGAAAGTGATTTGCTAGTTGGACTCTGCTGGTGGTTGTTTTATTGATTAGCCAGTTAGGTCAAAGCTGTGTCGTGACTTTCTCCAGACAGTCACGAGTTTTTCTTTAGTATCTTTTTAGTATAGTTTAATATGTAGTATTAGTGTAATACAATATAGGTTAATAAAGCATTTGTTCAGCCTTCTAGAATCATTAGAGTCAAAGCACATTATTCCTGCATCAGGGGCTCCCTACAACGATATCTCCTCATGTGGGAATGCTCTCTTCCCAATGGAAAATCCCAAGAGTTTTTGATCAGTTCTGCTTTGCATCAGGAGAAAATACTTCTAATGTGATAGTTACCAAACACAGTTAATATATTTGATGAAAAAGCTCCAGAGGTGTTATTTTCCTCTTTATCTTTCAGTTGAAACGTCTCAGAGAAGCAGAAAGTCAGTATAAGCCCATTTTGGACAAAAACAAACGCCTCAGTAGGAAGAATGAGGAGTTGTCACATGCCTTACGTCGAATGGAAAACAAGCTGAAGTTTGTGACGCAGGAAAACATTGCCATGGTGAGTGCCCGTGCTCCTGGGGGAGCGTGGGACGTGGAGCTGGAGGGGCTGGGCGAGTCAGGCATTGGCCCAGCCCTGCAGCTTCCATGGGAAACTCTTCCATCCTGGAGAGGTCCCTTCCACCCCAAACTAACCTGGAATTCTATGGCTCACCTTCAACTTTCCTGCCAGAATCACCTCATCATCCCTGGGAAATCTGCACCTGTGACCCTGCCCCTCTTCCCAGCTGGACGGGCAGGACCCTCTGGCACAGTTGGAGCCTGGATGTGAGGCTCAGCAGAAGGGGAGCAGGAGAGCTGCCAGGGCAACCATCAGAGAGATGTTTTTTACTTGCTGTAAAGGGAAGGGCCAGACAAGTCCTTGGCAAAGCCTCTTGATCATTTCCTTCTCTGCCCTGTGGTTTTTGGATTCTAGAGGCAAAGAACTGGAGCAATAAGGAGACCAAGCTCCCTAAATGACCTTGACCAAAACCAGGAAGAAAGGGAAGTGGATTTCCTGAGACTACAAGTTATTGAGCAGCAAAACATCATTGATGAGCTCTCCAAGGTAAGGTGGGAGGCTGCTGTTCTCACCTGAGAGTGCCCAAGGGCAGAGCAGAGGAAGCCCAAGGAAAGGGTGCCTGAGGTTCTGGGAGCTGCTGGGCACAGTGGGCAGCAGGGGAACCTGGCAGGCATTTCTGTGCTTAGTAGCAATAGAAATTATCTGTGGGGTTTGGGAAAACCCTTTCAGTCTGCATTGGCCTGGCCTGACAGAATCATGTCCTTGCATGTGCTGGTGGCCAGATCTGGGAGGGAAACTCTCCGAGCTCCTTCAGCTGGACACACCACCAGGGCTGAAGATTCCTGTGTACAGGGAGGGGCCTGCAATCCTGGGCTTAGGGTTTTGCTTCCTTCTTTTCATGTTCTCAGCCCTTGGAAACAGAAAACACCAAAATCGTGATACTCTTCTAGAAAATAACTTTTATTTCTTCCCTTTCTTTTTAAGCCTGTTCAATTACTGACATTATTTCATTCTTTTTCATTAGACCCTGGAGACTGCTGGCTATGTGAAGAGTGTCATGGTAAGAGTGACATTAGCTTCCTCCTCATCTATATATGCTTTAAATTGCTGTTCATGGCAAGCAGGCAGGGTACAATAGCATTTATTCTCCCTTCCATCTGTGTTCAGCAGTGAGCTGACCCACGGGTTTCCTCAGAGCAGATTTTTTTATCAGCAGTTGCTCACCAGAGAAAAGCACAGTGGTGGTGGGGAGGAAAGCTTTAATCCCATCACCTGTCCTGATGGCCAAGGGCAAGTGTCCCCATCTCCAGGGCAGCTCTGTCCCCTTGGAATTGCATTTTTTTCACTCTGGTTACCCCTGGCTTTGTGTGACCCACAGCAGGGTGTGCTCAGCCCTGCCCTCGCCCCATCCCTGCGCTGTGCTGAGCTGTTTGGGGCTCCAGACAGGGATGTTTGGGGTTCTGCCTCTGGTGGGTATTGATGGGATGTGCTGTTCCCATTGCCAGGCAGCGAGTGTTCGATTGTCCCTGGCCTGGGGTTGGCCACCAGGCTGAGCAGCAGCACATGTCAGTGTCCCCAAGGTCACCACGTCCTTGTACCCAGGGGAAATGGAGCAGCTGAGGGTTTCCCCTGTAGATCTTCCCTCTCTGCACTCCTGGGCTTTGCAAGTCCAGAACAGAGACTTTTTCCTGAGCACTGTAAAAAATCGACCTAAAGCCACAAAGAGGAAGGAATTGTTCCCTGGCAGGGTGGGCAGCCCTGGCACAGGGTGCCCAGAGCAGCTGGGGCTGCCCCTGGAGCCCTGGCAGTGCCCAAGGCCAGGCTGGGCACTGGG
>JAYDZK010000271.1:33565629-33581045 GCA_034509185.1 Euphonia xanthogaster
GGACAGCCGGGGGGGTCGGGCTCTGCTCCAGGGAACAGGGACAGGAGCAGAGGGAACGGCCCCAGGCTGGGCCAGGGCAGCCTCAGGGTGGAAATTGGGGAAAATTTTCTATCCAAAAGGGCTGCCCAGCTCTGGCACAGCTGCCTGGGGCAGTGGTGGAGTCCCTATCCCTGGGGGGATGTAAAAACCCTGTGGTTGTGGCAGGTGGGGACATGGTCATTGGTGGCTTTGGCAGTGCTGGGAATGGTTGGACTCGAAGGTCTGAGAGAGCTTTTCCAGCACAAACGATTCTGGGATTCTGTGCCCATGGTGAGCCCACGTGCAGTTCTCCCTGGAGCTGTGTGATAAGGAGAGGGGAAAGGCCTGGCTGGGTTTGTGAGCCCCGGGAGGCTCAGCTGCTCCCTGGTCCTGCAGGTATTCCTTCCAGGACGAGGAGGACATGTTCATGGTGGTGGACCTGCTCCTGGGAGGCGACCTGCGCTACCACCTGCAGCAGAACGTGCAGTTCACTGAGGAGACTGTCAAACTCTACATCTGTGAGATGGCACTGGCCCTTGACTACCTGCGGAGCCAGCACATCATCCACAGGTAACTCCACAGCTCTGCTGGGCCTGCTGCACCTGCCCTGCTGGCCTGGGGGGGCTCGTGGTGCTGCTCCTGGCCACCCCCTGGCTGCTGCTCCTGCCCCCACCACCCAGAGGGAGTCTGATGCTTCACTGGGAGCTGAACACTTCAGGGCAGGTGTTAAAGCCATCCAGGGCTTCACACAAATATCCCCTATTGTTATTCCTTTTCCTTGGGAATTTCCTTTCTTTCCTGAACAAGTCTAATCCTTCCAGTTTTTCACCAAGTTGCCCAGGAAAAGCGTATTTCTAGTCCATTTTAAAGGGGCTTGCCTCATGTTAGAATATTTTTGTTTAATTTGCTCCTAATTTTTGATAGATAAACAATTGCAGGATTTTTGTCATTGAGTCTCATCCCTGGTCTGACTGAGATTCCATCTGTTGTAATCTTCCTTCTTTCCCCAGAGATGTAAAACCAGACAACATCCTCCTCGATGAACAAGGTAGGATCACTCTGCTCCTCTGCTTGCTCCCTCATTCATTCCAGGGGAGATTCCTTATAGTCCTGGGTACTGGATATCTTTTTACCTGAGGGAATGTGTGGGGAAAGAACATCCCTGTGCTTTTTAATGTGGGGAGGGTCACGCAACTGGCCTGTCCAGCATGCTGTGGTCAGCCTTACTTCAGCCCTGGAAATTTGGAGTCACTGCAGTTCAATGGCTTCAGTGGCTTGGAACACCCATGCCTAGTGGAAGCTCCATGGCAGGAGCTTGGAACGAGATGATCTTTAAGTCCCTTCCAACCCAAGCATTCTGTGGTTCTATGATCGTGTTTCCCTGGTGTCTTTTCCACTCCTGTAGCTTCTGGCTAGAGCAATTTGGCCAGTGCTGAAGCTGCTGGGGGTTGCTGGCTAGCTCCAAGTGTGATTTAAAATTAAAACCCAAAGCTCCCTACCCTTTAATCACCTGGCCAGCCCAAATCCTGGGAAACCTTTGGGATCTCCCATGGCCATGCCATGGGATCTATCCTGACCTGCCCGTGTCTGTGCTACCCTGTCTGAGGGCAGAAGCTTATGAAATAAATGTGTTCTGACTCTGCATTGCCACTGCACTGCCATTAATTCCTTCTTAAAATGTGTCTTTATTTAAGGTCATGCCCATCTAACAGATTTTAATATTGCAACCATCATTAGGGACGGGGAAAGAGCGACAGCATTGGCTGGGACAAAGCCATACATGGGTAAGAGACAATTGCTGCTCTCGTGCCTGTGCCACATTCTGCGTGCTCAGCACCTACTGCCCCAGCCAGGGCCCTCCGTGCAGGACGTTGGTGCTCCTGTCCAAGTCACTCAGCAGAGCCTGATTGTTTGAGAAGGGGAGCTCCCAGTGTGGAGGCATCGGAGCTGGCATGTCACCCCATCCCATCCTGTCCTGTCCTGCCTTCTGCATTACATCCTGTCCAGTCCCCTCCATCCTGCCCTGCCCTCCTCATCCCATCCAGCCTCCTCCTCCTGCACTCCCCATCCCTCTCTGGCTCCAGCCTTGCACTTGGTGTCTCCCGGGGCCCCATGGTTGTGCTGTCCTGTGCTGGGAGGGCTCTCCCTGCAGGTGGCTGACATCCCAGTTCCCAGTGAGGGCAGGCACGTGGTTGTTGCTGTTGCTCTCCTGCCTCACACAGCCGTGCAGAAAAATCACCGTAAACATGCACTGACTTGCATGAACTGCTGGAGTAGAGAACAATGAATAACCTGCTGTGTGTTTTGCCTTTCTGCTCAGCCCCGGAGATTTTCCATTCCTTCCTGAGCGGCGGGACGGGCTATTCCTTCGAGGTGGACTGGTGGTCCCTGGGAATCATGGCCTACGAGCTGCTGCGGGGCTGGGTAGGGCTCCGGCCGTCCCGGCCCTCGGACCGTGTGCTCTGGCTGGCCCAGAGGGACAGGGCACTCCTCACCCGTGTGCTCTTGTCCCCAGAGGCCGTATGACATCCACTCCAACAACCCCGTGGAGTCCCTCGTGCAGCTCTTCAGCACCGTCAGCGTCCAGTACTCCTCAGCCTGGTCCAAGGAAATGGTCGCGCTGCTGCGGAAGGTGAGTGGCCCTTCTGGGGTGGACCTGGGTGAGTTGTTGGATGAATTGTCCTTCTGGGGTGGGTTTGGGTTGGATGGCAGCTACTGTGCAGGCAGGACGAGCTGGAAAGTTATCAGCGTATTAATAAACAATGAATGATAAGAGTAATTACAGTAATTTACAAAAGACAGGCTGGGAAAGTTAGGGATGTTAAGGCTTGAGAAGAGAAGCTCCAGGGAGACCTTGTGGGAGTGCCTAAAGGGGCTCCAGGAGAAGCTGGAGTGAGAGTGGGGACCAGGAGTGGAGGGACAGGACCCAGGGAATGGCTCCCACTGCCAGAGAGCAGGGCTGGATGGGAGATTGGGAATTGGGAATTGTCCCCTGGCAGGCCCTGGCACAGGGTGCCCAGAGCAGCTGGGGCTGCCCCTGGAGCCCTGGCAGTGCCCAAGGCCAGGCTGGACACTGGGGCTGGAGCACCTGGGGCAGGGGAAGGTGTCCCTGCCATGGCAGGGGGAACTGGGGGAGTTTTCAGGTCCCTTCACACCCAGAGCATGCCAGGATTCCCTGATTCAATCCCTGCAGGACAGTCCTGCCGTGTCCCAGCAGTGCCTGAGGCTGAAGCTCTCCAGGGTCCCCCTGCTCAGCAGCTGCCCTGGCTCTGGCTCAGGGTCCCACACGAGCCAGCCCAGCCCTTCTCCTGCTGTACCTGTGGTCACACTGAAGCTGGGGATGAAATGCAAAGCCAGTTCCAGTACTGGGATATTTTTGAGAAAGCACCAGAAGAGGGATGGAGTGGCCAACACCCCAACAAATGCTTCCCAAAATCATCCCTTGGCTGCACAAAGTGAGGATGGGGCATGGGATGAGCACTGCATCTCCTCTCCCCGTGGCTCTTTATGCTCAGCTTGATCTTGTCCTGTATTAATGCCTGTTTATTCCCTGTTGGGTACCAATAGATCCAGTGTCCCTGCTCCTGTTGGTAAATATGAGAATTTTGGAAGAATTACATATGGCACAAGTGGTACTGAATAGTGACAATGCCTTTTACAATGATTTTGTATTACAATATTAATTTTCCCTGCCTCAGTTTATTGTTCCTCAGACATATTTAATTCCAGACATATTTGAAACAGCAGTGGCCCAAGTAGTGGGTTAGTAACAAGAACTGGGATTTGTTGTAATTGTGCTCTGCTTTTGGTGCAGAATCTGACCAACGAGGAGCAGGTGGTCATCATCCAGGCCAGGACTGTCCTCACGCTGGCTGAGAAGGTGAGAGCACGGGTGGGGAGGTGAGGAGCTCGGGTGGGAAGGTGAGGAGCACGGGTGGGAAGGTGAGGAGCACGGGTGGGAAGGTGAGGAGCACAGCAGGGGAAGGTGAGAGCACGGGTGGGAAGGTGAGGAGCACAGGTGGGGAAGGTGAGGGGTACGGGTGGGGAGGTGAGGAGCAGAGGATGGGAAGGTGAGGAGCACAGCAGGGGAAGGTGAGAGCACAGGTGGGAAGGTGAGGAGCAGGGCGGGAAGGTGAGGAGCACGGGTGGGGAGGTGAGGGGCACGGGTGGGAAGGTGAGGGGCACGGGTGGGAAGGTGAGGAGCAGAGGTGGGGAGGTGAGGCCCAGGGCACCTCTCCTGGTCTCTGTGTGTGGAAGCCCCCAGGGCTCTGAGCAGCCCTGCTGGGGGAGCTGACAGCCCCACTCAGAGGCAGGTGCTTCCTGAGGAGCTGCTCCAGGTTTGTCCCAGCAGCGTGGCCGGGCAGGAGGGAAGGGGCAGGCTTTGAGAGGCAGCTGCTCAGAGGCCAGCGGCAGGGGTCACTGTGCCGGGCTGCGTGCTGGTGCCTGCCTGCTGGCACACGCCCTGCTCACGCTCTGCCTGCTCCCCAGTGGCTCCAGCAGATCGAGGTGACCGAGTCTGCGCTGCAGCAGAAGATGCTGGACCTGGAGAACGAGAAGGTACCGGGGAGGGGCGGCAGGGACAGGGCCCGGGCCGTGGGGGTCACTGACTGCCCTTCCCTGCTCCCCAGGAGCTGTTCAGCAAGCAGAAGGGCTACCTGGACGATGAGCTGGACTTCAGGAAGCAGTCCCTGGACCAGGCTCACAAGGTGAGGGCTGCCTGAGGACACCTGGGTGAGCCCACGTGCCGTGGCCCGTGCCAGCTGTGCCCTGGGCAGTGCTGCTGTGCCCCAGGGGCTGCGTGGGGTCAGAGGGCAGGGAATCCTCTGCACCCCGAGCTGACCTGGACTGCCTCGTGAGCACAGCTCCTGGGTCTGAGTGGCCCCTGCAGGGTTAGCACCTGAACATTAACTTACTCAACACCAGTTTTAACTCAACCAAAGCTTCAGTAAAGGTCTGATAAGGAAATCAGGTTTTCTATAATTTGCCTCATATTTTTAAAAAATGTATTTTAGCCTGCACATGTCATTGGATTTTGGGTTACACCTTCTGTAACCAGAGCAGCTGGAGGTATTCTGGGATGTGTAAATTTGAAATTAAACCACTTTTAAGTCAGGTTCATCATTAGCTGATCCTAAGGCATTTTACCCATCTCTTCAGTCATCAGCTGTCTTGTTTCCATCAATGAGAGAAAGGTTATACATATATCCACAAAAGGCTTAAAGTTTCCTCTCAGTTTATCTCATTTTCCCCGTTCTGCATAAACCTCAGGCACAGTTACACTTTGTGAGGAGCAGTGAGTGTTTCTGCCTCTGTTTCTGCTCCTGTTGTCCACTTGTGCCTTGAACCATTTGGGGGAGCTTTTGCTCCGTACATTTTCTGTCCTGTGGGTGATTTTTAGGACTGATTTTGCCACATTCTGAGCTGCACCTGGAGCCAAGGCACAGTGGAAACCTTGGAAAGCACACAAGCCCCCTCGGCTGTGGTGTCAGCCCTGAAACACCTTGCAGTGGAATTTCCCTGGGTTGTACCAAGGTGGTGTTTAAGTCTGGGACTCTGTGGTTCCATCATCTCCTGTCCTGGGCAGTTTGTGCAGCTGCAGGCTGAGTCTGCTGATGGGAAGCAGCGAGTGCAAGGAGTGGCAGCCCCTCCACAGGGGGCTGAGGGTTATTTGTATTTCCCTGTATTTTCTGAAGGCACCACACGTGTTTCCCAGGCACTGCTTTGTTCCAGGACACAAATACAGCCTGAAAGCAGCAGAGGAAGCTTTGTTCTGCCCTGGAATTCGAGTGGGAAGAGCTCTTTTGCTTTATAAAATTCGCTTCCCTTCCATGTTTCCTTTGTGCCCCTGGAGATGAGGAGCAGCTAATCATGATCCCCCTGAAGCAGAGCCACCAGGACTGGCAGGCAAACCTCTGAGCCTGGCTGCTGCAGGGCTCCTGCTCCAGGCAGCCCCTGCTGACACTGCTGCTGCTCTGGGGGCCAGGAGGGTCCCGCTGCCCCTCTCCAGACAGGGCTGGGGCACAGCAGAAATACAGGAATCAAATACAGGAATCAAATAAACAGCAGCATTTGCTGGCACGAGGTTAGCAAGGTGTTGGTGTTGTTCTAAAAGGAAAAGCAGAATCTTCTGAGATCTGATGTGTTCTTCCCCACGGAGATGCCTGGTTTTCAGCAGTTATCAGCAGTTTTCAACAGTTATTAACCAATTATCAGCAGTTATTAACCAGTTATCAGCAGTTATTAACCAATTATCAGCAGTTATTAACCAGTTATCAGCAGTTATTAACCAGTTATCAGCAGTTATCACCAGTTATCAGCAGTTATTAACCAGTTATCAGCAGTTATTAACCAGTTATTAACCAGTTATCAGCAGTTATCAGCAGCCCCTGCCCCTGCCGTGGTGCCCCTGCTCTGCTGGGATCATTCTGCTCTCCTGGCTCTGCTGAGCCCCAGTCAGACACCAGCAGCAGCTCAGCTGGAAAATGGGATTTGGACCTGAGCTGAATTCTCACCACAGACCCCGCAGGGATTTAAAAGCCCTGTGGATGTGGCACTTGGTGGCCTTGGCAGTGCTGGGGGACAGTTGCCCTGAGGGACCTCGAGGACTTTTCCAGCCTCAGCAATTCACAGAATCACAGAATCACAGAATTCCTAGGTTGGAAGAGACCTTTAAGATCCTCGAGTCCAACCCATTCTAACACCTCAACTAGATCATGGCTCCAAGTGCCAGATCCAGTCTCTTTTTAAACACATCGAGGGATGGTGACTCCACCACCTCCCTGGGAAGATTCCATGGCTCTGTTGCAGTGGGGTTTTCCTGAGGCCATGGAGAGCTCTGCAAGGTGCCCCCAGCCCTGGGGGGGTGTGCAGAGGTGCCCCCAGCTGCTGCCTTCTCTCCTGCTCCGGATAAACGTGCTGGCACAGCTTTCAGCTCGCTGTTGGCTTGCCTGGGGAACAGCCTTTCTCCTGATTCCAGGGCAGGGGACCCTGTCTGCCAGCACCAGCTGCCCCAGGAGGGTGCCAGGGATGCAGGGATGCTCAGTGACCCCAGGGAAGTGTGGCCTGTCCATCCCACTTCTCCATCCCAGTGGATGCTCAGTGACCCCAGGGAAGTGTGGCCAGTCCATCCCACTTCTCCATCCCAGTGGATGCTCAGTGACCCCAGGGAAGTGTGGCCAGTCCATCTCACTTCTCCATCCCAGTGGATGCTCAGTGACCCCAGGGAAGTGTGGCCAGTCCATCTCCTGCACTTCTCCATCCCAGTGGATGCAGAGGGTCCATCTGTCTGCCTGGGAGGGGCAGGAGCAGAGCCCAGCTGCAGGACAGGGTCGTTTCCTTGGGCACAAACCCTCCTGGAGCTCCCAGAGGAGGTGCTGGGAATGTGTTCCCGTGAGGCATTTTCCCCTGGTTGGTACGAAATGCTGCACACACATGGCAGGGAGTTGTTCCTTCTGGCAGGAGCATGGACTGGTGCTGCTGTGTCCTCTGCTGAGGAGCAGGAGAGCTGGGAAAGGGCAACCCAGGGGCTGAAAAATACCTGTCAAAAATATCTGTAATTCACAAAATGAGCCTTTGATGAACGTCTTTCCTATTTCCTGTTTACCTTTTCCCTTCCCTGACCTTTTTTCCTCCTCCTCCTCTCCCCACGGCCATCTCCCACGCCCAGGAAGGAGCAGCTGGCTCCCGCACCTTTGTGGGGCAGACCCGGCGGGGCGCAGAGGCTGTGCCAGCCCCAGGGCTGCTCGGAGCCCCTCAGGATGGAGGCAGCCCGGGGTGTTTTCCCCCTGGATGGAGTTTTCCGTGCTGTCCTGGTGGAGGCTCAGCACGCAGCCCCTGCTCTGCTCCCGTTGCCTTTCAGGGTGGGACGTTCCGCTCCTCACAAACTCCTCACCCCGCCGGGGACAAGGTCGAGCTGACAGCTTTATATTGTTTTTGATTAGCAAATTCTGGAATTAGAAGCCATGCTCTATGATGCCCTGCAGCAAGAAGCTGGAGCCAAAATTTCCGAACTTCTTTCAGAAGAGGAGAAGGAGAAGCTGAAGAGCGCCGTGGAGCAGTGGAAGCGGCAGGTGCTGAGTGAGCTCCGGGAGAGGGACGCCCAGATCCTGCGGGAGAGGATGGAGCTCATCCAGCACGCCCAGCAGGTGGGTCTGGGGCAGGGCAGCCCTGGCCTCCCCTGCAGCTGTCCCGAGCTGGCCAGGCCCGGGACAGGCTTGGCTTGGCCTTGGATGCCCCTGCAGACAGGGCAGCGTGCTGTTCCTGCCTTGGTCACACACGGTGGCGACCACAGAGCGCTCACCTGCAGCCCAACACCCAGTCTGGCTTTGCTAGAAGCACAGCACTTACATCTCTATCCCCCAAACTAATGCATCTTCCGGGTACATCTGTATTTGGTTGGTTAATAAATATTTTTTTATTTGAAATCTGACAGAGAATTAAAGAGCTAGAAGAAAGAATTGAAGGCCAAAAAAGACAAATAAAAGAGTTAGAGGAAAAGGTAAGGTCATGCAGATGGAACAGCTGCTGTGTGTGCACATGACCATTCTCCATTTCACCTGGGCCAAGGAAGCCACCCTAGAGAGAGGGCTCGTGTGTGTAGTGCAGTGAGAGAGGGGGAAAACAGCTCCAGGAAAACAGCTCCAGGAAAACAGCTCCAGGAAAACAGCTTGCACTGGCACCAGCCCCTCTGAGGAGCGGAGAGGAGCTGGGTGAATGGAGTCCTTCCTCCCTGTTACCCTTGGGGGCAGCCTGACCCTGGGCAGGGAAGGGCCAGGGCCAAGGGCTCAGCAGCAGTGCTCTGGGGAAGGGGTTGTTGCTCCCTGCTTCCCTCCCATCCATCCCAGCCCTGGGAAGGCAGTGCATGGAGCAGCCTTTCCCAGCAGGAGCAGGGCTTTGCTCTCCTGCTCGCCTGCAGCCATGGCTGGTGCCATGGGGCGTTCTGCAGCCAGCCCAAACTGCTGGGTTTTACCCCAGAATGGCCTCAGCCATTCTGTGCAGGGGCTGAGCTGGGCCAGCACCCGAGGCTGAGCCCAGGGCTCGGCAGGGCCGGGCTCGGGGTGTCCTGAGGGGTCAGGAGAGCTCAGCTGGTGTTGCCCCGTCCCCCCGAGCCCGGGGCTGGGGCTGGCTGGGCTCACAGGGGCAGGGGGGCACTGTCACCAGCCCAGGGGACACGGAGGGAGCCAAGCTGAGCCCCGAGCACTCAGACTTTACTTCACACTCCATATTTCTTCTCACTTGAGAGTTTTGTTGCACTCTGTCTGTAACCACAGCTTATTTCTCAGTTAAACACACTGTAAACTCTTAATCTCTTTCTTCTCTTCCATTTTTTCCTCTCTTCTCTCCCCTTTTCAGTTTTTATTTTTGTTTTTATTTTTCTCTTTAGCTTTCATTCTTTGGTCATAGTCCTTCAGGCCACATGCACAAGGTAAGCCCTCCGGTCTCCTCTGCTCTCTCCTCTTCTCCTAGAGCATCTCTGTTCTCCCATAGAGGAAAGAGCCTTCCTTCTGCTGTGTCAGCAGGATTGAAGGGTCTCTTGGGCAGGCCAGAGAACCCAAAATTTCAAATCTCCAAATCCTTTAAATAAATGTGAAAACTGGACACCGGCAGGCAAAAACTTGTCAATCAGAATTTCCTTCTCTAGAGGGAAGGACAAGGAAAAATCAGGCAGGCTTAAAAGCAAGAAGACCTCTGGCAAGCCAGGAGGAGCCCCCAGTCTGGGGTGACTCCTCTGAGTGCATCAGGGGCAGCTCCAGCTGATCTGTGCTGGAAGTCCATGGAATCCCTCAGCCCCTGAGAGCCTGTCCTGCCTCCAGGACAGCAGCCAGGTGGGTTTGGGGCAGCATGGCATTTACTGGGGTGCATTCCTGCAGGCATTGTGCCACAGGGCCCAGGCCCCCCCTGAATCCCCCTTTCCCCAGGGAACTGGGTATAAATTGCCCTGTTTCTGTGTGTGCTGCCAGAAATGACCACGGCAGGGGTGGCATGGAGGGAAACGCTCCCCACTGACAGCAGAAACGGAATAGATCACAAATCCTTTTTTATCAGTCGTACAATTCAGCAGATAATGGTAAACAGGAACCTCACAGGAGTTCTGTGGATGTTATTTTTGCCCAGGTGGGCTTTCCTTTGATTCCTGTTTTCCTCTCCTGTTTCAGCCCCCTGAGGCCACTGCAGCTGCTCCTGCTGCTCCTCCCAGAGGAACAGCCCTGCTTCCCGAGACCCTCCCAGAGACTTTGCCCCTTCCACCCCCGGACCTGTCTCGCTCTTTGCTGCTGGCAGCTGCAGCCCGTGGGACTTCCAGCAGGGCTGAGCTGGGCTGTGTGGGAGTCCCTGCACCCCTGAGACCCCCGAGGAGCCTCTGGAGAGGACAGGACTGAGCCCACGGAGGAAGCCCAGAGCTCTGCTCTGCCTCTCCTGCAGCCCAGGCTGTGCTGGAGATCCAGCCCTGCTGCTGGGCAGGCTCTGACAGCAGCACCAGCACTCATTCAGATGCACTGAATTTATCCTGGTTCCCTGCTAAGCAGGTGGCAAATTGCTTCTGTGTAGAAGTGCCCGTGTCCTGTCTGTGTGCCACACGCTCCTGTTTGTTCCACGGTTCTTCAAAACTCTGCCTTGGAAGAAGGTTTTAGGAAGCGTTCCAGAGGAGTAGCTCATGAAGAAATGGATGTGAGTGAAAATGAAGTGGTTTGTTCCAAGGAATTTCTCCGTGGCCCAGGGTATGTCCCGTGCTTTGTTGAATATCCCACGAGCCCAGTTTGAGGAAAAAACATAAAGCTGCATTCAGAAAACCAAGCTGTAATTATTTTTTTTTTTAAGTAAACCAATATGAAAAAAATTATGCAACACTTTATAATTGGCTGTCCCTGAACAATGACAAAAGGCTTAACACTGTCCCAGCAAAAAGTTCAACCTGGAAAAGAGTGAACTAAACCAGATTATCCCTGATCCATGTGCACTGGGCTGGGAGAGGGAACAGAAGGTGTCCTCACCTGGAAGGTGTCCTCTCACCTGGAAGGTGTCCTCACCTGGAAGGTGTCCTCACCTGGGGAAAGGAAGCACAAGTCCCACAGAGCCCAAGCCCCGGAGGCTGGCACAGGAACCAGGAAGGAAAAAGGATCCTCTGGAAAAACAGGTGAAGGGGGGAAAATCCAGAAGAAATTCCTGAGTGTGACTGACCACGTTGGATCCACAGCTGAGCACAGAAATGCAGGGCTGTGGGGCGAGGCCAGGGATGAAGAACAAAGCCAGGGATGAGGACCAAGGCCAGGGATGAAGGACAAAGCCAGGACTGAGGAACAAAGCCAGGACTGAGGCCAGGGATGAGGACCAAGGCCAGGGATGAAGGACAAAGCCAGGACTGAGGAACAAAGCCAGGACCAAGGCCGGGAGTGAGGTCCTGCCAGCAGCCAGGGTCCCACGGTGCCCATTCCCCGGGAGCACGGGCAGGAAGGGATCAGAGCTCTGGGCAGGTAAGATGGGCTGACCAGCTGGAATCCCCTTTATCCTGGGATTCTGTGGAACTCCCTCCCCTGCTGGGCTCCCTCACTGGAGTTAATAATTACTGGTGTTATTATTCTGTTATTATTATTATTCTCTTAAGGTGATAAAAGAGGAAGTACTGAATTTGGTATTGAAATTACCAGAGTCTTTATGTAAACATTATTTAATTATTGCTAATAATTTAGGTGTTAAATTTCAGTGTGATATGATAATAAATGCTGGGTTTGTGCTTTAGAACAGTGGTCACTCTTAACACAAAGTTATTGGGAGGTAATTAAATGCACTGTCAGATTTGTATAGACAGTAAGCAGTCATGCTGCTTTTAAAAAGATGTTTTCAATGCAGGAGATGAAAATATTTTTCATTTTGCATAGAAAAGACAAATAGTAAACGAAAAGTATTTTAATTCACAATTTCCCTCACTTTTTTCCAAATTTGTGCTGATAAGGAGTTACTTGGCAGATAAACATGATGGGGAGAGCTGCAGAGAAAACTGCAGTTGCACAGGTTTTATAGAAGTGTTATTTACATGCCAAATGTATGTATTAATTAGGCATCAAATTGTAATTCCACTACTTGCAGATGAAGCTCTCCTGGGTCAAAGTGGGCAGTGCCCAGGTAGGGGTGGTGGCACCCAGGGGTGCCCCTCAGCAGAGACCCCATCAGTGGGCACCCCAGTGCAGGGTGCTGCAGCCAGGGGAAGCTGGGAGCTGCGTGTCCTGGAGGAGAGAATTCTGCTGTACAGGCCATTTCACTCTCCTGGGCAGGTTTGGGATGGTGTTTCAGGTATTTTTTAGTGTCTGGAGGCTGGAGGCTCGCAGGGCTGGGTAGCACTTGCCTGTGTCCAAATAGAAAAGCTGTCACTTACCTAAGAGAAACTTTTATTAGATATTAACTGTTACATTTATAGAGGAAGCTTGAGTGTCCATATTTTTTGCCCTGATCATCTTAATTTAGTTAAAACCCCCAGCATTTATTTTAGCTCCATTTGATGTTTGTTTATTCAAAGGAAACAAGATGTGGAACGTGCTGGAACAAATGATATCAAATCATTGTTTTCAGTTTTCCAGTGATGGAAGGATGGGGGAAACACCCTGGCAGAGGGCTGGAGCTACGTGCTGGCTGCAGCCCTTCCTAGCCAAGGCAGCCTGTATCCCATGGTGCTAAAGGGAGCCTGCTGTGTTTACCTGGTCTGTGGAGCTGATGCCAGCCATGGTCACCAGCAGCAAGCCAGTTTTAGGCTCATGGGGGACTCACCTGTTTTCAGATGCTCCTCTAACCCTTGCATTTCTTACAACAATATAAATTCTCTTTAGAAACGGCCCTTAATAATTTAAATTAAGAATACATCACGTATTTCCTACTGTGGGCAGCAATTAGAAATGCCAGTTTCAGGAGTTCAGAGCTCGATGGTTTTGTTTAACCACAGATGGGAACATTTCCCCAGGGGGAGCCTCCTTCAGCCCCAGAGCAGGATCTGTCCCTGTGAGCCTCTCAGTTTTGTGGATAATTCCTTTTCTTTAAATGACTTTGCACACTGATCAATTGAACAGTAGCAAGTTGTTCTGTGTTCCTGGTGTTCCTGGGGTTTTGGGGTTTTCCTCCCTTTCAGAAGGGATCCCCAGGGGAGGTGAGGAGCTGCTGGAGCTGCAGCCCTGTGTGAGTGCTCAGGCCCTCTGGAAATGACTTCCTTCACAGGGGCACTAATGAGCTCCAGCCTCAGCAGGCTAATTGGCGAGTCTGCTGTGCAGGGTGACCCCAGACATCCTTGTTTGAAGCGACGTGTGGGGAAATTCAGGCTGTCAAGGAGACTCCCATTGAGCAGAGGCATTGACTCAAAGCTTTTATTCCTTCTGCTGAGCTGCAAACCGTGCGGGTTTCTCCCTCTCAGAGAGCAGGGCTGGCTCAGCAGTGAGGGAGGTTTCCAGTGGGTTAATAGCTGTCGATTTGTGTAAGAGCAGGGGGTGTCTCCTGGCAGGGCGTTCCTGCTCCGCTCCCTCGGGGCTGCTGCAGACTGAAATGCACAGAAATGACAATGTCAGCCTCAATTTGTGGCTGAGGCGGGGGACATGGAGGCCCTGGGGCAGGAGTGCCTGGCTGCTGCTGACGGAGGCTCCAGCCAGGTCTGGGCATGGCTGGGAGCTCCTCACCCCCCTGCTCATCCCAGACACCTCTGCTGTGCAGAGGCTGCTCCTCCATGGCTCTGCCAAATCCCACGGGAAAACACCTCAACCCAGGCCAGCTGGGATTTTCCTTCTGAGCCAAACACCAGGTTTCTTACAGCAGGAACTTTTGGTTGTGCTTCCTGGGCACGTTCTGGGCGCAGGACGTGGGACCAGCCTTTCATTTATCCTCTCTACAACTAAAACCTCCCACTCTTGTGTTGCTCTGGGGGTATCACACACAGCACAGAATCCCAGAATGGCTTGGGCTGGGAGGCACTTGCAAGCTCGTCCCTGCCATGGGAAGGATGGGAACCTCCCACTCCCCCAGGTTGCTCCAAGCCCCATCCAGCCTTCCCTTGAATCATTTACAGGGGTGTTCCTCTTTCTGTGCCAAGTAGAGAATGGCTTTTTTGGAGTGTGAATTTGTGCAGCAGCAGCACTTTGGTGTCCTGTGTGCTTCCCCCTGAAAACCCCAGCACCTTGCATCCTCAGCTTGCTCTCAGAATGAAAACTCTGCCTGTAACTCTGTACAGACTGGCAGGGTAAAAGCCTGCTCCACCAAGCTGGTTTGAAAGATAATCATTCATTTCACCTTTCATTCCCCAAAGCACTCCTGGGCAGAGCAGCTTCAATTCTCATCACAGCTGAAGGGTTCTCACCCTCAGTTTGGGTCTTGCTGAGCTCTTGCAAATAATAAGGACACGTATTTTGGTAGTTTACCAAACTCAGCGTTAGCCTGGAGAATTATTCAGCTGGAAAATCTATCGTAAAGTTAGCTTATTTTTAAAAGAATGCAGTCTGTTTGTAAATTGTGTTTGTGTAAATAGCCCTGCCGTGGAGGGGTTGGGTGCTCAGTGATATGTCTGCACTTGCAGGGCAGCAGAAATCCCAGAGAAACCTCCCCGGGAAGGGAAGGGAGGACGTGCTCAGGTCACTAAGGCTGTGCTGGCCTCGTGCAGATCGGTGCAGGCAGCCGAGGAGATGCTGCTCTGCCCATGGCTTTTCCGAGGAGACTTGCCCCGGGGGCACTTTGCTCCTTGCTGTAAACAAGGATGCTGTAAGCACCCCCGGGTTGGTGAGTGCCGTGTCGGGATTGTCACGGCTGTCACAGAGGGGCTGGCAGCGCTGAGAGGGCCTGGAAGGGGATTGTGAAATACTGACATGGTCACTTAAAGCCACATTTCTCCCTTTGTTAAATCCCGGGAGGATTCTGGGGGCTGTGAACTGATGGGTGCCCGGCTCGGGCAGGGCTCCCTGCAGCTCGGCTCCCCGGAGCCGGGAGGAGCTGCAGGCAGGAGCAGGGTGTGCAGCAGCCAGGAGCGGCTCTGTCACCCAGAGCCCCGGGCTCCTGCGGGTGCCAGCGGGGCTGGCATCCCCCCGATGGCCCCCAGTGCCCCCGGTGCCCTTCCCGAGCAGGTGCAGAGGAGGCCAAGGTGTCAGCCTGCATTTCCTGCCTCAGCTCCTCCTGTTCGTCCTGCTCAGCTGTCCCTGAACTGTCCCTGAACTGATCCCCTGAACTGTCCCTGAGCTGTCCCTGAGCTGTCCCTGAACTGTCCCTGTGCTGTCCCTGAACTGTCCCTGACCTGATCCCACTGAACTGTCCCTGAGCTGTCCCTGAGCTGTCCCTGAACTGATCCCCTGAACTGATCCCACTGAGCTGTCCCTGAACTGATCCCCTGAACTGTCCCTGAGCTGTCCCTGAGCTGTCCCTGAACTGTCCCTGTGCTGTCCCTG
>JAYDZK010000271.1:33651084-33669643 GCA_034509185.1 Euphonia xanthogaster
TGCCGTGGCCACACAGCTGACCAGCAGAGGCTGCTCATCCTCAGCACAGAG
This sequence comes from Euphonia xanthogaster, assembly GCA_034509185.1. Taxonomy (NCBI): domain Eukaryota; kingdom Metazoa; phylum Chordata; class Aves; order Passeriformes; family Fringillidae; genus Euphonia; species Euphonia xanthogaster. The sequence goes on from JAYDZK010000271.1 coordinate 33,651,136, forward strand.
CCCAAATCCCACCCCAGAACCTCCCTGCCCCAGGAGTTTCCCACCCTTCTGTGCCGTGGCCACACAGCTGCCCGGCAGAGCCTGCTCATCCTCAGCACAGAGCCCAAATCCCACCCCAGGCAACACTGCAGCCTTGCCTGCAAACCATGCCAGCGTCTCAGCTCCCTGTTTGCAATTCCTACAAAGCATCTCCAAGGGAAACAGAACCAAGAGCTGACACTGAATCATCCCCAGACAGGAACCTCTCCACAGAAGGCCCTTCCCAGCTGCTTCAGGCAAACCAAGGTTGACTTTGCATATACGTAGGCATTTGTTTTTCCTTTAAAAACTGCTGTGTTAACTGCTGGCTGACTCCACTGGCTCTGGCAGGAGCTGGGGAGACCAGAGGCAGCTGCTGCTGCATCCCCAGTGCAGGAGGAGATGCTGGTCCAGCTGATGACTGCTATTTTTTTTTAAATAAATATGTAATTTACAATATTGAGCAAAATATGGAATAAATACCACTTGTCACTATCCAATGCTACAACTTCCCTTAAGGCTGTAATTACTTAGAAAAGCCTTTCACTACTGTACAGATCTCCCACAGATTTTCCCTCAGTAAGTTCAGGCTGAAGCTGATGACTGTCAGCTGAAAGACAGGAGTTGATTTCAGCCTATTTATCCTCCAGATTGATCCATCCACAGACGAGGAGAAGAAACCAATTGGATGTTATTCACGTTTACTGAAAGCTCTCCAACAGCTCAGCCCAGGCGGGCGGGGCCGGGGAGGTCACACTGCCCAGGCGCCCTCCAGTGATGGAATGCCAGGTGCCAACACAGAGAGGGAATGGGAAGGGTACAGCCCATGCCCCGGGGGAGAGGGAATGGGAAGGGCACAGCCCATCTCCCAGGGGAGAGGGAATGGGAAGGGTACAGCCCATCTCCCAGGGGAGAGGGAATGGGAAGGGTACAGCCCATGCCCCGGGAGAGAGGGAATGGGAAGGGCACAGCCCATCTCCCAGGAGATGGAATGGGAAGGGTACAGCCCATGCCCCGGGGGAGAGCTGGGGAATGGGAAGGGTACAGCCCATGCCCCGGGGGAGAGGGAATGGGAAGGGTACAGCCCATCTCCCGGGAGAGAGCTGGGGAATGGGAAGGGCACAGCCCATGCCCCGGGGGAGAGCTGGGGAATGGGAAGGGTACAGCCCATCTCCCGGGAGAGATGGAATGGAAAGGGTACAGCCCATCTCCCGGGAGAGAGGGAATGAGAAGGGCACAGCCCATCTCCCGGGGGAGAGCTGGGGAATGGGAAGGGTACAGCTCATCTCCCAGGGGAGAGGGAATGGAAAGGTCACAGCCCATCTCCCAGGGGAGAGCTGGGGAATGGGAAGGGCACAGCCCATCTCCCGGGGGAGAGCTGGGGAATGGGAAGGGCACAGCCCATCTCCCAGGGGAGAGGGAATGGGAAGGGCACAGCCCATCTCCCGGGGAAGAGCTGGGGAATGTGGAGGGTACAGCCCATCTCCCAGGGGAGAGGGAATGGGAAGGGCACAGCCCATCTCCCGGGGGAGAGCTGGGAATGGTCCCTGAGTCAGGAGCCTGCTGAGCCCCACCCGGCCCAGCCCTGCTGTCCCCGAGGGTCCCCAAGTGTCCCCAGCCAGACACGCCTCACTCCCCTCCGGCGGCCCGGCCAGTGCTCACAAGGCATCTCCGAGACGGCTGCCCGAGGTGACAAAGCCCAGGCGACACCAGGGAGGCTCCGGGTGCACAGCCCCGCCCCGAGTGCCACCAGCTGCAGAGCCACGGAGCAGGCGCCAGATTGCATCTTTAAACATAAGGTGTTTTTTCATGTCTTTTGGGCAAGAAGTACTCAAAATGCATTAATGTCTTGCTCTGTTAACAAAGAAACTATGGCAACACACACAGAGCTGCCAAGAGAATTACTGAAACAAGGTTTAATAGTTAATAAGCAGCCAGATGATGTCAGATTCATCTATTAAGACCAGTTTATATCTGCCTATTAGAACTTAATGTCCCAGAAAGTTGGGTTGGCCAGGATTAAATAGTCTTCCTTTTAGCCCAATTATCAGCAATAAAACCAATTTTCTAAAGAATAGGGTAGAGTTATCCAAAGTGTGGCCAGACCGAGCCTGTATTTTGTAGCATGCCTATAATGTTCCTTTTGTTAAGGAGCAATTTTCTAGATGTCAGAGATGTGAATCAAAATTTAATGTGTGTGTGTGTGTTATGGAAATGGCAATTGCAGCAGTTGCTCGCAGCACACCCCGACTGCCAGGCAGCACAGGAAACCAAAAGCTTTTATTCCCATTTATGCCAGTGCATTTCTGAGTGTGCTGGAATTGTTCTTCTTTCTAATTGAGGCGATCAAGAATTCTTAAGAAATAATTTTCAGCAAAAATTAGTTTCTAAAATGGAATAATGAATATTTTATGGAAAAGCATTAAGTTGCAGATACACCTGCAGATGGTTTTGTTTACCTAGCTGGGCATGAGGAGACCCTGAGGTCCCCACAGCTCCTCCTGTGGTGCTGGCCCTGGGAGCCTGCCCCATGGAGCTGGCTGTCCATGCCACCAGGAAACCTTCCACAGCCTCCACCCACTGCTTCCTTCCTGTTTATTAAACCAGCTCGTGCCTGTTCTGCTGCTGATGGAGATGCAGCAAAAGGTGCCTCCCTCCCTCTGGCACTGTCACCTGGTCCCAGACCAAAGGGCAACCTTCCCAGCTTGAGGTCCATGGGCAGAGTCCAGCTGCAGTCCCTCCCCAGGCTGCTGCCATGTCAAGGCTTTATTATGGATCACACAGCCCAGTTCCAGGCACAACTTCCATTCTTGCAGAGCTGCTGTCTAACCAGTTTCCTCCAAACCCCTCATCCCTGCTGCTGCTGCCATCACCAGAGCTGCTGCAGCTGCAGGAGCATCCATCCCCCCAGACTGCCTGACACTCTGCTCTGTCTCTGCCGTGCTCTATTCTTAGCAGCTCTCAGATCACCAATCCTTGAAACCATCTCATCTCTGACCTACCACATCTTCTGCAGCTTTCCTTCATTTCAGTCTCCAGTGCTGCTTCCCCTGAAATCAATCAGAAACTCTCAGAGCTTTCAGGGGCAAAGACAGGAGATTATTTCTGGACAGTTCCCTGCTCTCTCCTGACTATGTCTGACTCCTTCCGCTCAATGCAAAATTAAAATCCCTGGCAAAAAAACTCCTCCTGCACATCCCAAAGCTTTTTGTACATCCATCTCTAACCACGGCATCCAGAACTTCAGCTGACCCCAGAGGAGCTGCCAGGCATCAGAGCCAGCCCAGGAGACACTGGGGGAACAGGGCAGCTCCCCCAGCAGCCCCTGGGATCAGCCCAGGCAGGAGCAGCACCAGCACCCCCCTCCCACAGCTGCCCTGAGCACCCACAGCACGATGGCTCTGCCTGATTTAGCCCAGCTGAGCACATCTGGCACCTTCACCCCAGCCTGGGGACTGGAAAAGAGGCGTTGGACCAGGGCTCCCAGCAGAGCTGGCTGCTCACAGGCACGAGGGACAGGGAGGTCACCTGAGCCACTGTGGGGGCCTGGGCAGCACACCTGGGCAGCACACCTGGGCAGCACACCTGGGCTGCACACCTGGGCAGCACACCTGGGCAGCACACCTGGGCAGCACACCTGGGCAGCCCACCTGGGCAGCCCTGCTCTTTTGGGGACACAAGGTGCAAGATTTAGAGGAATCTCTCACGTGTACACAACGCTTCAGCAAAGAAAAACACTGAACAGCTTTAAAAGACTCAGCTCCTCATGTGAACATCATGGCAGAGACACGGAAACGTTCTCTTCTCTGTGAAGTGAACAGCTGAGGAACTTGCACCAGATGGACCATATTTGGATCTCTCTCTCATAAATACAAGATTCACCATTTGGAATTAAACGAGAGGAGCAGCTGTCCATTGTCCCACTTGGAAGGGTTTTGTTCATCAAATAAGCAGAAGCCAGGTGTCTGTGGAAGGAAAATCACAGAATCCCAGAGTCCCTGGGGCTGGAAAAGCCCTCCCAGCCCAAGCTGTGCCCATCCCCACCCTGTCCCCAGCCCTGAGTGCCACCCCCAGGTGACACCTGCAGGGATGGGGTCCAGCCCTCCCTGGCAGTGCCAGTGCCTGAGCCCCCTTTCCATGGGGAAATTCCTGCTGTGCCCACCCTGAGCTGCCCTGGCCCAGCCTGGGGCCGTTCCCTCTGCTCCTGTCCCAAACTGCCACAGTCAATGCAAGCACAGAAAATGTGCCAGTGAACCCCTGATTCTCTGTTACCAAGGAATCAGAATAATTACTGGAGTTTCAAAACCAGACAGGGTTCCTGCTCAGCCTGAGTGCTGTTATTTCATCCCAAGGGCAGTGCCACTGGAAGGGGTACAGCTATTCCCCTAATCCTGCATAAAGGAAGGGCTGGAATTTAGGGAATGTGGCTTTTCCTGTCTGTATTTTGTTACACAAACCCCACAACAGCTACAAAAATAAGCAATAATTAAACTGCAACCTAATCCATTGTCTTTATTTAAGATAAATTATGAATTACTGTATTATGGACACTCATTAAATCCTGAAGGCTGCTAAATAAAATGTATCAACATTCAGAACTCCCTGACCTAGTGCCCACATAATTTAATGCCAGACTTCCAGGACTCCAGCGAGGCCAGCAGCAGGCTGTGCCAGGAGGATTTGGGTCCTGCTGCCGTGGGCGTGGAGGGAGCACAAATCTAAACTAGGGATGGGATGACTCAGTTGAGGCTGTTCGAGTGAGGCAGACGATAAAAATACCCCGAAGACGTAAGGCAAAGCTCAGAGCCACTCCTTTGGCTCTAAAGCAGCACGGCTGGGCCGAGTTTTCCTCCTCACTGGCAAACCCAGCTCTGCCGTGAGACAGGGACAGGGCTGGGATGAGCCCTGGGGGGGCCAGCAGGGCTCAAAGCCCCCAGGGCTCTGCACGCTGCCCGGCTGGCACCCTGGGGTGGCACAGCCCCTGGCAGGGCTGGCTGGCAATGCTGGGACTGCTCTGAATGCCTGGGAAGGACTGCAGAGCAGAGCCAGCTGCGGGATGCTGGACCCCCAAAAGCACTGATGGGCCCCCAAAGCACTGATGGGCACCCCAAAGCACTGATGGGCCCCCAAAAAGCACTGATGGGCACCCAAAAGCATTGATGGGCTCCCATAAACACTGATGGGCACCCAAAAGCACTGATGGGCACCCATAAACACTGATGGGCCCCCAAAAAGCATTGATGGGCACCCCAAAATCACTGATGGGTCCTCCAAAGCACTGATGGGCCCCCATAAACACTGATGGGCACCCAAAAGCACTGATGGGCACCCCAAAAAGCATTGATGGGCACCCCAAAATCACTGATGGGCCCCCAAAAGCACTGATGGGCCCCCCAAAAGCACTGATGGGTCCCCCAAAAGCACTGATGGGCACCCAAAAGCATTGATGGGCACCCAAAGCACTGATGGGCACCCCAAAAGCACTGATGGGCACCCCAAAACACTGATGGGCACCCAAAGCACTGATGGGCACCCCAAAGCACTGATGGGCACCCAAAAGCACTGATGGGCCCCCCAAAGCACTGATGGGCACCCAAAAGAACTGATGGGCCCCCCAAAAGCATTGATGGGCCCCCAAAGCACTGATGGGCACCCAAAAGCACTGATGGGCATCCCAAAGCACTGATGGGCACCCCAAAAGCACTGATGGGCCCCCCAAAATCACTGATGGGCACCCCAAAAGCACTGATGGGCATCCCAAAGCACTGATGGGCACCCAAAGCACTGATGGGCACCCCAAAAGCACTGATGGGCACCCAAAAGCACTGATGGGCCCCCAGCTCTGTGCCAGGGCAGGGAGGAGCTGCGAGGGCTGGCCTGCTGCGGGGCTGCTCCCACAGCACACGGGGATACTGCCAGGGCTCTTCCCTTTCCAGATCAAACCCCTCCAAGGATGCACATTCATTTCTGCCAGGCCCTTCAGTTCTGGAGCAGAATAAGCCACCTTTATCTTATTATCTTAAAAAATAAATTTTCCATAGGAAAGTGGAGCGTCGCCTCTTTCAGAAATAAGGATTTTCTCTCCGTAATTGCCATTAAGTAATGGACACTCATTAAATTAAAGGCTCTCTGTAATTTGACAAGAATCTCTAGAAATAATTTCTCCCTTGGATTACCTCTTTGAGAGGTTTTCTGACAAGATATAATTGAGAGACTGACCTTCACTGGGAGTGGGGGGAGCTCACAGAGCCCTGTTCAGGAGCTTTAGGATGAGGGTTGAGGGATGTGAAACACAGTCAGAGGCCTCTCACACCCTCCTGGATAACCCTGGAGTCCCAAAGCATTCTTGTCAGAAAGAATTTCAAACCCTTGCCTTAATCTGGCCTCGTCCCTGTCAATGGCCCCACGGAGTGAGGGGAAATAGGAAATGTTGCCAGAGAGCCTTTGAAGTTCCTCTTTTTAATTAATAACGTCAAGCGTGTGCTGCACATTTCAATGGGGTTTGAGAGACGTGCTCATTGTAAATGATTCCTTGTTAACTAATTATGAAATGCAAAGTCATTGCCAATTTACCATTGCCAGACAATGCTACAGCTGCTTTCACACGACACAATAGGCTCAGGCTTTAAGACAGATTCCTCAAAGGCAGTGAGTGATGAGCAGGAAAATCGGGCCCTTTTCATGATGGCAACTGAGGATCCCCACTGTTTTGAACAGAGAACTTACTCAGAGACTGAAATATTGTATTCCTGGCATGATACCTGAAGCTGCTGCCTCGAAATCATTGAAGGCACAGACGTGGTTTTCCCTCTTTTCTTGTATTTCTGTTTCCCAGCTCCCTCAGCCTCTCTGGGGGGCGTCTCTGCCCAGCATCTGCCTGTTCCTCACACACAGCACACGGACCCCAGGATGCAGCTGCTGGAAGCTGCTCCAGCTGACACCAGCTCCAGAGCTGGGGCTGCAGGCTGCCCGTGTGCCTTTAATAACCACATCTCACAGCAGCAGAACATCTTTGTTTATGCCTAACACACCACATGACATTCGGCAGTATATGAGGAAGGAGAGTAATTAAATCTCTACTGTAATTGTCAAAACAAACAAGCCACGTCTATTTTGCTCATTTGCCAATAGAGATTTGCAGTGGGAATGGAAGAGTGCAGGTGTTGGGGGTGGATGTGGCTGACAGGAGGAGGCAGAGGGTGGTGGGCATGGGTGGCCCAGGATGCTGGGCACGGGGAGCAGCTGCCAGTGCCTCTGGCACGTCCCGAGTTCCATCGGGCACGGAAGAGCCGTGGGCAGAGCCAGTGGTGTCACACAGACATGGTAACGAGTTCAACAAGCACCCTGTGCCCCCACTACTGTCCCTCAAAGAGCTCTCCTCTCAACTGCCTTTTAATTAACTGCCAGTAATTAGTGTCACCAAGCAGCCTGAGCAGAGTGCCTCCCAAAGGCATCTCGCTGCCCTCCAAACACAGTGTGCTTTAATCAGGAGTGATCTCAGCCAGGCTGGTGGGTCTGTGTGGCACCAAACCCACCTCCCTGGTGCTGACCCGCTGGCCACACTGCCAGGGCAGCCACTGGGCTCCCAGAGGGGCAACCAGTGGAGGATTTGTGTCTCTCCCTCCTGGGGCACAATGATCCCTCAACACCACCCAAGGCAACTCCTTCCACCCAGGCTGGACACGCACAGAGGTTTGGGATGCAGGGGCCAGCCATGGCACTGCACTGGGAGAGCCCTGGTGCCAGAGGGACCCACAGAGGGGACGAGTTTCAAACTGGTGATCAGGCTAAAAGAAGCAGAAGCTCCAACAGCAGAACCAGGGATGATTTTCCCGTTCCCTCTGCCTCTTTCCCCAGCTCATGCCCCAGCACACCGGCTGCAGGGGTCCTACCAGGACACCCACATGCTCCTGGTGCCAGGTGTGGGCAGCACGAGTCCAGTGTGGGGGCACAGCACAGCCTGGGGCTCCCAGCCCAGAGCAGTAGGTGGTCCCTGCACAGAGGAATGGTCACTTCCACTCAGCTGGCAAACTGGCATCTGTAACACCTGGACACCCACGTGCCTGCGAGAGGACACTGTGACCCAAAGGGACACTCAGGAACAAGGACAAGCCAACAAGAGCATCACTGCTGTGCAGTGCTGGACCAGCTGGGCAAACTCCTCTGTGCTCAGAGACAATGAAACAATCAAGAGTTCAGCTGCAGGCAGAGGTGTTCCACATCCTGATGGACCAAACATCCCCCTGGAAGCACCTGCAGGAAGGAACTGAGGTATGTAGGACACGGATCTGACAACACAGTACAGCTCCCCTCGAGCCCAACACCAACACTGAGAGTACAGACCTACTTTGCAGCCAGCCTTGTTGCATTTGCATCGTGTTGAGACACAAAGGACTTGCAAGCAGTGGGGCTTCACTGAAAGGTTTAAAAACACTCCTGGGGAATGGAGCTCCCACCTGGGTCATGCATGGAAAACCTGATTTTGTGTCTGTCAGAACAGCCCCAGTTACACTGCTCACAGCAGATCCTCATGAGAACCCCAGTGTGGGACATGCTGGGGGCACCTGAGGGCAGAAAGGGAACCTGTCTGGATAGGTGCATCCATGGAACATCCCCATCCTAAAGGGAGAATCACTTCCTCTGCCAGCACGTCTGTAACTGTGGCACCCCAGGCAATGTCCTGTGTTCAGTGTTCATTCCTGGCTCAGTTACAGATGTGACCTCTCCCCAGCAGTGAGGAGGCTGTGCTTGGTGGCAGAGAGGAGGCTCCCTGCTCAGACAGAATGATGCCTGTATCCAGCTGTGGCCAAGGAGATTGGCATGATCTGTGTGCTAGTGAAACCTGAGGGTGGCTTCCCCAAAAGCTGGCTGGGGCTGTCAGCTCCCCCTGTCACACAGCTCTGCTCCTGCCTGTGGCAGGGCCACGTCCGTGCCCCGCTGCAATGCCAGCAGCCTTGCTCTCCTTCTTGCTCCTTTGCAAACCCTGACAATGCTGTGCTCTGCCCCAAGCCCGGGCCAGGCACCCGGGGCAGGGTGTCTGGGGTGCAGGCAGGCACAGACACACTCTCTGCTCCCTGGCAGCCTGGGGTACTGGGCAGAGAGAGCAGCAGAGCCCCAGCCAGCTGGGCACAGCCTCCCCGCCTGCTCCTGCACCACTCCCTGCCTGAAAGCAGCTGCTCCTGCTGTTTCCTTTATGCTCTGTGACACTCACAGGGTAAATTTGGAAACAACAGGCATTTCTTTATATAGCAGCAGCCAACCTGTGGGAGTGAGCACCCCAGGGCTGCAGGGAGCAGACTCGGGGCTGCCAGGCTGCACCTGCACCACCAGGCTGGCAGGGCAGTGGGGACAATGCCACTGGCCACGGTGACACCAGCACAGCAGGAGCTGCTCCCGTTGGCAGGTGCTGCAGGAGCACACCTGGAGATGGGGCTGGGCTGGCTCGGGGAGCTCACCTGGAGCAGGTGAGGCACACAAGTGAAGGAGGGCTGCTCAGGGAGAGCAAAAGGAGCTGTGCACAGAGGGGCAGAGCTGGGCTGGAGCTCCCGGAGGGACAGCCCAGCCTGTCCCCAGTGCCAGGGCTGGGGGGCAGAGGGGACCCTGCCCTCACCCCCGACCAGCCCTTCCCGTTGCCATGGAAATACAGAGAACAACGAGCAGCACGAGTCATCCTAGAGATGCACCAGTTGCTAACGTGAAATCCGATGCACTTTTTCATGCTGTAACCTTATCCCACCCTCCTGCAGCCGCACAAGCGCATCCTGCAGGGAAGGGAGAAGGGAAAACAACAGGGCTTTGTGCTGAAAGACCAGGAAACAGCTCACAAGGACACTCAAAGCAGACAGACCATGGCTGACTCCAGTACCACAGCACTTGGGAAGGCCCTGAACCTGTACTTGGAAGACTTAAAACATTAATTAATAGAAAAACCAGCAATATTTATAATTAAGAACACTTTTCCAGGAAAGAGGCACATTAAATCCAGTCACCACAGGTAACTGAAGCCCTCAGACCTGGCGGGTTTTTCTGTGCACCCAAGGAGAGCCACAAAAGCTGCTCAGGGCAGAGAGGAGAAGGAGCCACCCACATCTTGTTTCACTTTGTGTTCTGGGCAGCAACAAACAGCAAGGTATTGTGACAAAACTGCTGGGCTCACAGCAACAACCAGAGTGTGATGGATCACACACGAGCATTTTAAGTGAGAACTTAAAAACCATTGATAACAAGACAGAAATCAGCATTCCCTTTTTTTTTAAATCACACAACAGGGTTTAAGAGGTCTGAGACAAACACAGGTCTTTTGGGGAACAACCTACCTGATTCTCTTTGATATCATTTCTTTTATGTCTCCTGATCATCACTGCTTTTCCCAAATCTATCCAGAACCACTGCAGTTTCTACAATATGGAACACTCCCAGGACAACTGTTTGTAACATAGAGAGCCCAAGAATATTTTCTACAATCAGCTGCTTCTGGTTTTCCATCAAAAGAGGCTTTTACTACTTGCCACACCAGCAAATTCATTGTGGGTCATAAAAGACAGTCTTGTTCCTCGTGCTGGGGCTGGTGACAGCTACCAGAACACTGGGAAAATACACCAGAAAGTGAAACTGTGCACCAGCCACGTTGCATTTGAGCTGCAAGAGATGCAACAGCAGAGACATTCCATGTGGAAATGCCTTTTCCTTGTTTTCTAGCACCCCAACACTGCTGCACACCCTGCACTGAAGGATGGACTCTGCTGCAGCATTCACACCACTGGAGCACCAAAGAGCAAATCAAAAAGAACAGAAAACAATCTCCTGAAAAAGAGCTGAACTGGCAGCTAGGCTCATTTCTTGGCAGCTGGGTGGATCAGCACCACGAAGATAAAGTGATGTCTGGTTTGGGGTTGTGGTTTTCCACAGGTGCACGTTGGTGATTGCACACCCTGCCCCTCGAGCTCCTCCATGGCTGGAAAGGGGGCTCAGGCCTCGGCACTGCCCAGGGAGGGCTGGAGTGCCCATCCCTGCAGGTGGCACTCAGGGCTGGGGACAAGGGTGGGGCACAGCTGGGGCTCCATGGGCTGGGAGGGCTTTTCCAGCCCCGGTGACTCTGGGATTGTGTGTGGAGCTCCTGTTCCAGCAGGCAGAGCCCCCTTTGTGCCCACCCTGGGTGGGAGCAGCGTGCACTGAGGGTGTGCTGGGAGTTAATTCAGACATTCCCAGCTGAGACCATTTTCCTCACGACAGCCTTGTCAACACAGCGATGATGGCTTGAAAACAAACTCTGGATTTCCCTCTCGAGAGCAGCCACTGGTGGGGTGTGCAGGCTCCAGGGTGCTATTTCAGGCACACGGTCCTATCTTTGTCCCAGAGGCTCGTGAGCAGCAGACATGCTCCCAAAATACCTCTGGCTGGGACCAGGGGATGTGCTGCTCGGCAGAGCTGCTGCAGCAGCAGCCGAAGGGCTGTGGAAGTGCTGCTCTCCCCTGGCCCTCCCTCCTGTCACAAACTCAGCTGGTGAGGGCAGGCACGGGGGCAGCAGCTCCCCAGGGGCTCAGGAGGGACCCCGGGGCAGGCACGGGGGCAGCAGCTCCCCAGGGGCTCAGGAGGGACCCCAGGGCAGGCTGAGCACCAGCAGCAGCTCCAGGAACTGCAGGGCCCAAGGCTGGTGAGCACCAACACCAAGGCAGCACCAAGAGGGCTTTGGTGTCTCTGGGACCACCCATGTCCCCACATGCAGGTCTGTCTTCTGCCACTCATTGAGCTGGGCAGGCATTTCCCAAAGCTCTGTCAATGGAAGAGGCTCTTTTCAGCAAACAAGGAAAAATTAGGAGCAAGACAGTGTGAATGAGAGGGTATCACTGACACATGCCGGCAATGACAGTAAATCTGGGCAGGAAAAAAGAACCACAAGAGAGTGTGAGTACCTGAAGATATTTTGCTCCACCCCAGGTAGGAGCAGTGATCCCCTTTGGTGCTCCCTGTAGTCAACAACAAGCCTGGTCTTTCTTCTGGAGTTGTCAGAACAAATTCACTCCGTGGGCAGCCCTCACCCAAGCTCACAGGGACGGGGCTGGCCCACCTGCACCTGCAGGACGGGTGGCCACAACCACCCAGGGCTCATTTCAGCTCCACCAGAAGAGAGCAGACCCAAACTCACAGCAGATGTCAAACAGAATTATTCACCAAGTGGAAATTCTCTGGGGAAAGCAGACATCCTACTTCTGTGAGAGAGATTCTCTGGAGCACAGTGATGCGCTCCCGCTCCGGAGAGAAGGAACATCTCCTGGCAGAGATCAGAGATCACCCCAGGGAGGGGGAGCCAGGCCTGGCAGCAGCAGGGGAGCAGGGGCATTGCCCCCCTCCACGGGCTGGGCACCGTGGGGGCTGCAGGGGGCAGGGCTGGCCCTTGGCAGAGCCCCTGCTCTCCCTGCACAGCGCCTCGGGGCGCGCCCCGGGCACAGGCTGTGCCAGCTCAGCATCCCAGCCCTGACCCCGAGCACCAGGGCACCCACCCCGGGACACCCACCCCGGGACACCCACCACCCCCGGGAATGACCCCGGGCAGCCTCGGCACGAGAGCGGGAGCAGAGCTGGCAGTGGGAAAACCCCACTGAGCACAGAGCAGCAGGAGCAGGGTGGCCTCTGGAGAGCAGCGGGGGAGGCAGCGGTGCCTTCGGAGATGCCAAGCTAAGAGCATGGAAAAATCCCAACCAAGGCCAGAAGAAGCACTAACTAAAATGATTTCCCAAGCAGTGCTGAGGGGCAAGACAGACTGAACTGCTTGTTGATGCTACTCGGGCTTTTGAGAAACAGAGGCAATTTGTTCTAGTTAAAAGAAACCTGCTATTTTTAAAATAAATTCACAGATTGATCTTTACATCAGAAAGCCATGTAGAGGAACACACAACAGGCTGAAACTATTCATTAATCAATCCCTACGTTTGCCTGGCTGCAGCTGTGCTTGTTTTGACACCTGCTTGTGATGCTCCTGCTTGGCATTTCACATGGAATAAAACCCAGGGGAGCAGAGCAGCTCATCCCACACTGCCCCAGAGTGGCCACAGAGCTCCTAGGCTGTCGCTGCTCTCAGGGCACTCCCGAGGGATGCCAGCAAAGCCCCGTGCTGGTGCCGGAGCAGAGCTGACAGCTCCTGCAGCCGTGGCCCATGGCTCTGCACTGCGGGGAGCTCAGAGCTCTGGCTGAGCTCCCAGCCCCAGCCTGCACCCACCCCAGCGCTCCCCAAGCCTCTGGGGCTGGTTTCAGGAGGGGCAGTGCATGGCAGGAGCCTCAGGCACCAGGCTCTGCACTGACAGAGCCACTGGCCAGCCCACCCCAGCAGGGCTGACAGGGAGGCACACAGCCAGCACTGCCAGGAGAGGGGACGGCTCCATCCTGTGCCCAAGGTCCTGCCAAGCCTCTTCTGTGCTGGAAGAGCCACTAATCCATGCCAGTTCAAAGTCCTGAGCAAATCCAGAATCGGGCTTGAATATGAAATCATGGGGCCTGTTTGCATGTGTATGAATTATTCATGTGCTTACCATATGCTGCATTGAGCCTTGAGAGTGCAAATTACTTGGGACCAAGCTTTGGCCCTATTTTCTGTGAAGCATAAAGCACGTTTTCCAACAGTGCAAACAATCCAAACATAATGTGTATCATTTTCTGTGCTCCCTGCTGGCTGGTCTTGCCTGCCAGCTCCCATTAAGGCTGGAACCAGTGCAGAAAAAGCCAAGGTGCAGTGCGTGGCTCTCCCGTGGGCTCAGACACTTGTGTCACAGGGCAGTCTAACGTGCCACATCTCCCACACAGGAGGTGACCTATATCCTACATCCCATATCCTACATCCCACATCCTATATCCCACATCCTCCATCCTTCTGACAGTGAACCACTGAGTGTGTGGGTGAAGTGGTGTCCAGCCAGCAGCAGGGCCCAGAGCAGATTCACCCTCACCCAGAAATGCTTCTCCTAATCCTCACAGAGATGTGGCTGCTCAGAGCAGGAGCCTGAGCTTTAGCCCAAGCCTGCCCAGCCCACCTTCCCGACCTTTGTCAGACACCAGAATTAGGAATACAGGAACTCTGTAAGGATCCAGCATGTGCCTTCTGCAAACTGCCATGCCTACACCCCAAAGCTATTCCCTGCTGGTGCTGGAAGTGCCTCAGCTCTTGGCTTCCCAAACACTCCAACAGGTCATTCTCAGCCTAAGTTTCTTCCCAGTTTCTACCGAGTTTCCCTTTTCCCTTGCTTTTTTTTCCCACCCTGGATATCCAAAATACTCACAGCATGGCCTTTTGTTGCCACCACATGATCTCTCTAAAATCCCAGGACACAAATCACACCCCAGTATTTTAAGCAGTGATGGCAGCTTTTGCTGAGTTGTGCATTTTCTCCATCGGAGGGTGGGACGGGGTTATGGTCAGGAGAATCATGAAAAGGAGAAAGAACTCTTTTTTTTCTGAGCAAAGATAGCTGAGGCAGGAATGGAGACCCAAAGTAACAGAGCAGAAGCTGCAGTGCTCCCACAGCCTCACTCCTGCCCTCCCCACTCTGCTTCAGAGCCACGCTGGGCACTTCCTCAGTGCTCCAGTGCACACATTATCCATGGAAATACAAAATACCACCTGTATCTTTGGACAGCTCAGCTTGTAACCAAATGCAAATTTGGACAATAAGGTAACTCTGTGCTGGGACAGCCCTTTGCAGGTCACCCAGGCATCATCAGCCTTGGGAGCCCACCAGCTCTCTGCTGGAGCCACTAGAACCAAGTAAAGATATTTTCTGGACTAATAGATGAAATTGATCAGCTTCCAGAAACATCAGCAAAGCTATAAAGACATTACATTGAAGTTTAATTTAATTTAATTTAATTACACAGCAGGGCTAACCATGGGCCTGCAGGATTCACGGGCACAGGCAAACCAGCAAGCCACGTAATTCTGAGCATCATTCAGTGCCTGCATGTCCTCAGCACTGCCAGGTACTGGGGGAGCCCTGAACAGCACCTGAGGTGTTATCAACACTGGCACACTGGCACACCTCATTGCCTGGCAGTGCCCAGAGACGCCTGTTCCCACACACCCCAAGCACTTTTAATTTTCCATAACTGCCACTGCAAGCAATTTAATTCCTGAAGAACAGTGGCAGAGGGAAAGAGGACACTGACATTGCTCTCCTCTTGTGCAGAGAAGCTGAGCCGCCCTCGGGCTGTCCCGACACCAGTTCAGGAGACAAGCACCAAGCCAGGCCCAGCCAGCACGGATCCCCTCCCTGGCACACACACACCTGTGCAGGTGCTGGCACACACCTGTGCAGGTGCTGGCACCCCCCTGTGCAGGTGTTGGCACACACACACCTGTGCAGGTGCTGGCACCCCCCTGTGCAGGTGCTGGCACACACACACCTGTGCAGGTGCTGGCACACACCTGTGCAGGTGCTGGCACCCCCTGTGCAGGTGCTGGCACACACCTGTGCAGGTGCTGGCACCCCCTGTGCAGGTGCTGGCACCCCCCCCCTGTGCAGGTGCTGGCACCCCCTGTGCAGGTGCTGGCACCCCCCTGTGCAGGTGCTGGCACCCCCCCCCTGTGCAGGTGCTGGCACACACCTGTGCAGGTGCTGGCACACACCTGTGCAGGTGCTGGCACCCCCCTGTGCAGGTGCTGGCACCCCCCACAGCTGGGAGGGACCCCCTGCCAGCCCTGGGAGCCTGCCACGCTCCTGTGCCACGCTCCTGTGCCACGCTGACCCCGGAGCCCAGCACAGGCAGCTGTCAGAGGGGGTTCATGGGCTGACAGATGTGCAGGTGGGTGTGGACTCTGCACCCCAACAGCCCCCACAGCCAGGAGAGGCTCCAGAGCCTTCCAAACTGGAGAGCAGCTCCACTGAAGGCAGTGGGAGAAGTCAGACCTGCCTGCACATCCCGGGCTCATGAGCAATGGCTCAGCCACGTCCCCTGTCCCAGGCCAGTCCCCTGTGCCCACAGGGGCTGCAAAGCCAAGCCCTGACCCAGGGCACACCAGCACTGTGGGTGAGCCAGGCTCCATTTCAGGCATTCCCACAAGGAATAAAGCAGCATCAGAAGGAAATGCAGGCTCTCCCCAGCCCGTGAGGGCCGTGGGCACACCCCAGCTCCTCACCCCTCCTGCCCTGATGTGACACACCAAGAGCCCAGCAGCTGCTCCACCCTTCAGCAGCCCAGCCTGAGATGGTGAGAGTACCACTCTGCAGGAAGAGCAGCTTTTCTGGGCTCTGGGAGGCTTTCCTTGCCGGGTGCTGCTCACTGCCATTCCAGCAGGAGCAGCAGCAGGCGGGTGACCTCGTGCTGCCCCCCAGCCAGCCCTGACAGCACGGCTCTCCAGCCACAGCAGCCCCTGCTGCTCTCCCCACCAGCCCCAGAGAGCACAGCTGCAGCCACGGGGAATGCCAGCCCTGCTGGGAAGGTCACCACGCCAGCCCTGGGGACGGGGGGGGAAGGTGGGCAGATCCCCAGCCACGTGCTCCTGCATGTTATTCCCAAATCACAGGCAGCCCATTCCAAGCTAGTCATGAGCACTGTGGCCTCACAGAATACACCAAGAATTAATCTGATTTAATATTTCACTCGAATGGTACTTCCAGTGACTTTTCCTTGATTGCCCTTGTCCCTCCCTAGCCATCAGATGTCCCCCAAACCGCTGCTGTGTTTGTTCCTTTTTTGCTACTCCAGCTCCATGAGAGCAGTCTCGGCTGCCCTGAGGACTCATTTCACCCCATCTCCTCTCCTCAGATGTCCCACATGCACATGAGCCCCTCAAAAATGCCTTTTCTTGACACTTGAGCCAGCACCACTGCGAAGGGACCGCAGCCAGCAGGGTGGAGAGGGACAGCACAGTCACTAAACAGCTCGGAGCCAGTCACCCCGATACTGCCCGTGGTACCACACCCCTCCTCGGCTTGAAATGGCTGAATTCCAGGATTTAACCTATTTCTGCATTAATGACACACTGCAAAGCTTCGTGCCCAGGAAAGTTTCCATGCCTGGCAGGAATGAGGGGCAGTGGCTCTGCTGGGGACAGAGAGCCATGGAGGGAGCCAGTCCCTGGGCAAAGCATCCCAGATCCAGGGGCAGCCGGAACAAAGCCCTGCTGAGAATGCTAAACACAGCTTTGCTGACACCTCCTTGCAATTCCCACTCCCTCCTCCCCCCGCTTGCTTACTTAGCTACCACTTTGATAATACAGAAAGGCTTTTTTCCCCTGTGTTTAAATATCAGGGAAGGCATCTGTGCTCCCAACCCACAGCCATGAAAGTCAGGCTATGGGAAGAGTTCTCCTAGCAGACTGAGCAGGGAACACTTTAGTCAGTGGTGGGCAGAGCATGGAAGCTAACACATCTATATCTGACCCCAAATAAGTAGTATTTGGGATTTTACAGCTGCCTTACTGGGCACTAGATGATAGACTTCCAACAAAAGGGCAACGTTTCCTGCCCAGGGCTTGCAAGCCCTGCCCAGCTGAGGTGACAGTCGGGTCCTGTGAGGAGCAGCCGGGGCAGGAAAAGCATGGCCAGCAGCAGGGACAACGCTCAGGGGACCAGGGGCCACGGCCAGGCCACGCTGGCTGCCCCAAGAGCAGCACTGATCACCTCAGAAGAGAGACTTCTCCTGATCCTTGGATCCATCTCCCAGCAGCACAGCAGGATGTCCCCAGAGCTGTCACAAGCCTGGCCAGAAGGGTTTGGGTGCCCCAGAGGTGAAGGACATGGAACAAGGGAGGTCAGGCTTTGCTCCCCATCCTTCCACACCCCTGCTCCCCCAAACCTCTGAGTGTCGGGCAGCATGCCCTTGCTTCCCTGAAGGTCCCAACCGCTGGAACACCCCGGGCACCCCGGGCACCCCGAGCACCCCGAGCACCCCGGGCACCCCGAGCACCCCGGGCACCCCGAGCACCCCGAGCATCCCGGGCACCCCGAGCACCCCGAGCACCCCGAGCATCCCGAGCACCCCGAGGACCCCGAGCACCCCGGGCACCCCGAGCACCCCGGGCATCCCGAGGACCCCGAGCACCCCGAGCACCCCGGGCACCCTGAGCACCCCGCGCACCCCGAGCACCCTGAGCACCCCGCGCACCCTGAGCACCCCGAGCATCCTGCACACCCCGCAAACCCCGAGCACCCCGCGCACCCCGAGCACCCCGAGCACCCCGGGCACCCCAAGCACCCCGCGCACCCCGCGCACCCCGAGCACCCCGAGCACCCCGAGCACCCCGCGCACCCCGAGCACCCCGAGCACCCTGAGCACCCCGAGCACCCCGAGCACCCCGAGCATCCCGAGCACCCCGAGGACCCCGAGGACCCCGAGCACCCCGAGCACCCCGCGCACCCCGAGCATCCCAAGCACCCCGAGCACCCCGCGCACCCCGAGCACCCCACACACCCCGAGCATCCCAAGCACCCCGAGCACCCCGAGCACCCCGGGCACCCCGAGCACCCCGGGCACCCCGAGCACCCCGAGCATCCCGGGCACC